>CM052709.1:13410462-13530514 GCA_028551405.1 Uromys caudimaculatus
GAGGTTTGTTTTGTGGCCAATTATATGGTCAATTTTGGAGAAGGTACCATGAGGTGCTGAGAAGAAGGTATATTCTCTTGATTTAGGATGAAATGTTCTATAGATATCTGTGAAATCCATTTGGTTCATAACCTCTTTTAGTTTCACTGTGTCTCTGTTTAGTTTGTGATTCCAAGATCTGTCCATTGATGATAGTGGAGTGTTGAAGTCTCCTACTGTTATTGTGTGAGGTGCGATGTGTGCTTTGAGCTTTAGTAAGGTTTCTTTTATGAATGTGGGTGCTCTTGCATTTGGAGCATAGATGTTTAGAATTGAGAGTTCTTCTTGGTAGATTTTTCCTTTGATGAGTATGAAGTGTCCTTCCTTATCTTTTTTGATGACTTTTGGGTGAAAGTCAATTTTATCTGAGATTAGAATGGCTACTCTGGCCTGTTTTTTGGGCCATTTGCCTGGAAACTTGTTTTCCAGCCCTTTACTTTGAGGTAGTGTTTGTCTTTATCCCGGAGGTGTGTTTCCCAGATGCAGCAAAATGCTGGGTCCTCCAGGGGGTTTCTATGCCCGCCTACCTCAGTCCCTGTGTCTTGCCGGTTCGGAGCAGTTCCTGGTGAGCTGTGGGGCTTGTCTTGGGCCCAGTCCCGGCTTTTCCAAGCTGCTGGGAGGGTGTCTTTGTCCCGGTGCTAATTTTCTATGGAGCCCTGTGGCCCAATCTGAGGTCCCAGGCCGCCGCCGGAAGTTCCTGTCCCTCAATCTCTGTGGCCCTCGGAAACCGGGCAGAATCGGTGAGCGCTGGGGCTCGTTTTGCCCCCACTCCTTGGGCGCTGCTTGACTATGGAAACCTGGAGGCCCAGGCAGAAGTCTCCTGCCTCAGCCACCCGCTGTTGGGATCCAAGGGGTTTCTATGCCGCCTACCTCGATCCCTGTGTCTCCCAGGTTCGGAGCAGTTCCTGGTGAGCTGTGGAGCTTGTCTTGGGCCCACTCCCGGCTTTTCCAAGCTGCTGGGAGGGTATCTTTGTCCCGGCGCTAATTTGCTATGGAGCCCTGTGGCCCAAGCTGAGGTCCCTGGCCCCCATATTTGTTATTGCTCTGTTTTATTGATGTCTCACTTGGTAAAACTACTAAGACAGTACAGAGACCATTACAGAAAACCACAACCAATGAAAATCTTGTTTTAAAGCCTATGCACAATGGATACATCTTTAAAAAATAATCTCTTGCATCTAAGGCTCAGGGAAACATTGAACAAGTGTAGAAAGTATTTTTGAGCATTCAAAATTCAGTTGTGAGACTAGGTTAGAAAACCCAGTTGAGAGACTGAGTATATTAGTAATCTCAGTAGCCACATTCATGGCTTCTCAACAACACGATGGCCTAAACATGTGCTGAACATGAACAACAATAGACATACTAAAGTGGATGTGGGAAAACCCACAACAACTCAACAAAACCCACTGTAATGACAGAAAAGGTCGTTCAGTATTCTAGAAGAATGTTACACACACACACACACACACACACACACACACACACACACACACATACATGTATATATTGTACTGGTTAGTTTTGTGGGTCGACTTGACACAAGCTGAAGTTACCACAGAGAAAGGAGTTTCTGTTGAGAAAATGCCTCCATGAGATCCAGTGGTAAGGCATTTTCTCAATTAGTGATCAAGGAGGGAGGGCCCCTTGTGAGTGGTACCATCTGTGGGCTGGTAGTCTTGGGTTCTATAAAAAAGCAGGCTGAGCAAGACAGGAGAAGCAAGCAAGCCAGTAAGTTACATCCCTCTGTGGCCTCTGCATCAGCTCCTGCATCCTGCCCTGCTTGAGTTCCAGTCCTGACTTTCTTTGGTGATGAACAGCAGTGTGGAAGTGTAAGCCGAATAAACCCTTTCCTCCCCAACTTGCTTCTTGGTCATGATGTTTGTGCAGGAATAGAAACCCTGACTCAGACCCCTTTCCATTAGACCACCTCATAATTACTCTCAGTATTTAGTTTCCCTCTATTAATAGCATAACCATAGTTTTCAAAAAAAAAAAAAAAAAAAAAAAAGGAACAGAAAGAAAATTCAATCACATAATATTGTTTTCTCTCAAAATGTAAATTTCATCATGATTTACTGAAGCTAATGGCTTCGTGTTATCTCTGGTGTTCATTAAATGGCAATTTGAATTAACCTGTTCCAGTGTAAGCCTGTGCTGGGACACCAGCCTCTGGCTCTCAGGGTTAGGCGTGGCTACACTCAGCATAGGGTTTTTTCTTCCTTCCTTCCTTCCTTCCTTCCTTCCTTCCTTCCTTCCTTCCTTCCTTCCTTCCTTCCTTCTTTCCTTTCTTCCTTCCTTCCATTCTTCCTTCCTTCCTTCCTTCTTTCCTTTCTTCCTTCCTTCCATTCTTCCTTCCTTCCTTCTTTCTTTCACTCCTTCTCTGTCTTTCTTTTTTTGCTTTTCTTTTTTTCTAAAAAAATATAACACTTCCTTTGTCCCTGATTCCCTATATAATTTATTCCTTGGATGTTCATATTAGTAATGTGATGACATGTTAGAAATTATGAGCATGCACTCATTTCTTTTTTTTTATTTTTATTTTTGATACTTTATTTACATTTCAAATGTTTCCCCCTTTCCAGGTCTCCACTTTGGAAACCCCCTATACCCTCCCCCTCCCCCAGCCTCTATGAGGGAATTCCCCCACCCACCTACCTGCCAACCCACTCCCTTCTTCCCACCTTGGCATTCCACTATACTGGGGCCTCTAACACCCTTAGGCTCAAGGGCCTCTCCTCCCCCTGATGGCCAACAAGGCTCTCCTCTGCCACATATGTGGTCTGAACCATGGGTCCCTCCATGTGTATTCTTTGGTTGGGGGTCCAGTCTCCAGGAGCACCAGGGAGTCAGGACAGTCCACACTGTTGCTCCCTCCATTGGGCTCCTCAGCTCCTTCAGTCCCTTCTCCAACTCCTCTATCTGGGACCTCACACTCCAATGGTTACTGTGAAGTGAAACTTGGGAATTCCGAACTTTTGGGCTAATATCCACTTATCAGTGAGTACATACCATGTTCGTTCTTTTGTGACTGAGTTACCTCACTCATTGATATTTTCAAACTCAAGGAAAAAAACCACATGGCCATTTCATTAGATGCTGAAAAGCATTTGACAAAATTCAACATCCCTTTATGACAAAAGTCTTGGAAAGATCAGGAATTCAAGGGTGATACCTAAACATAGTAAAAGCAATAAACAGCAAACCAGTAGCCAACATCAAACTAAATGGATAGAAACTCGAAGCAATCCCACTAAAATCAGGGACTAGACATGACTGCCCTCTTTCTAACTCTCTATTCAATATAGTAACTGAAGTTCAATCTAGAGCAATTAGACAACAAAAGGAAGTCAAAGGGATACAAATTGGAAAGGAAGAAATCAAAATTTCACTATTTGCAGATGATATGATCATATACCTAAATGACATGAAAAACTCCACCAGAGAACTGCTGCAGCTGATAAACAACTTCTGCCAAGTGGCCGGATATAAAATTAACTCAAACAAATCAGTAGCCTTCCTATACTTGAAGGATAAACAGGGTGAGAAAGAAATTAGTAAAACTACACGCTTCACAATCGTCACAAACAATATAAAGTATCTTGGTGTGACTCTAACCAAACAAGTGAAAGATCTGTATGACAAGAACTTCAAGTCTCTGAAGAAAGAAATCGAAGACCTCAGAAGATGGAAAGACCTCCCATGCTCATGGATTGGCAGGATTAATATAGTAAAAATGGCCATCCTGCCAAAAGCAATCTACAGATTCAATGCAATCCCCATCAAAATTCCAACTCAATTCTTCATAGACTTAGAAAGAGCAATTCTCAAATTCATTTGGAATAACAAAAATCCCAGGTTAGCAAAAACTATTCTCAACAACAAAAGAACTTCTCAGGGAATCAGCATCCCCAACCTCAAGCTGTACTACAGAGCAGTAGAGATAAAAAAACCGCATGGTATTGGTACAGTGACAGACAGGTCAATCAATGGAATAGATTTGAAGACCCAGAAATGAACCCACACACCTAAGGTCACTTGATTTTTGACAAAGGAGCTAAAATCATCCAGTGGGAAAAAGACAGCATTTTCAACAAATGGTGCTGGTTCAATTGGTGGTCTACATGTAGAAGAATGCAAATTGATCCATTCCTATCTCTCTGTACAAAGCTCAAGTCCAAGTGGATCAAGGACTTCCACATAAAACCAGATACACTGAATCTAATAGAAGAGAAAGTGGGGAAAAGTCTCAAACACATAGGTACAGGGGAAAAGTTCCTGAAGAGAACACCAATGGCTTATGCTTTAAGATTAAGATCAACAAATGGGACCTCATGAAATTGCAAAGCTTCTGTAAGGCAAAGGACACTGTCAATGGGACAAAACGGCAACCAACAGATTGCGAAATGGTCTTTACCAATCCTACATCCGATAGAGGGCTAATATCCAACATATACAATGAACTCAAGAAGTTAGACTCCAGAAAACCAAACAACCCAATCAAAAAATGGGGAACAGAGATAAACAGAGAATTCTAAACTGAGGAAATTCTTACGGCTGAGAAGCACCTAAAGAAATGTTCAACATCCTTAGTTATCAGGAATGCAAATCAAAACAACTCTGAAATTCCACCTCATACCAGTCAGAATGGCTAAGATCAAAAACTCAGGTGACAGCAGATGCTGGCAAGGATGTGGAGAAAGAGGAACACTCCTCCATTGCTGGTGGGATTGCAAGTTGGTACTACCACTCTGGAATTCAGTTTGGCGGACCCTCAGATAAATGGACATAATACTACTTGAGGACCCAGGTATACCTGGGCATATACCCATAAGATGCTCCAACACGTAATAGAGACACATGCTCCACTATGTTCATAACAGCCATATGTATAATAGCCAGAAGCTGGAAACAACTCAGATGTCCCTCAGCAGAGTAATGGATACAGAAAATGTGGTGCATTTACACAATGGAGTACTACTCAGCTATTAAAAATAGTGACTTCATGAACTTCACAGGCAAATGGATGGAGCATGCATTCATTTCTATTAGAAGGGGAACAATTCCTTTTACACTTGCTAGGAAATATGTAATTGACTCTTTTGAACCATTTTGTCAATCTAAAATCAGTGATAGTAAATGTTAAAATCATTAAATGTAGAACAGTTGATACTAAAATATAAAGATGAGTAATATTCTAGATATTAAAGAGAGTAACATTTTAGAAAACCAAAGCATGATACGGTTTTCATACTTTTTAAGACTTCAGATATTCATGAATTAATTCTAAACTGTTTGTCTGTAATTTACACTTAATTATAACTTTTGTTCTTAGAGTGTCAAGAGCATATAATTTTCTGTTGGCAATGAAAATCAAGGGTGAATACTACAGAATGTAGGTTGCTAACAAAGCATTTCTCTGATTTGGCTAGTTCTGTCATCTTATCATTTTGCATATTAGTTTATCCTCATGAGCCTGAGGTCACAGTGAAGAATTGGTTAAAATATACACTATGCTTAATATCATACATTCACTGCATGGTTAATAACTATATAACTATATAACTATATAACTATATAACTATATAACTATATAACTATATAACTATATAACTATATAACTATATAACTATATAACTATATAACTATATAACTATATATATATATATATATAAATTGGTTTTTCGAGACAAGGTTTCTCTGTGTAGCCCCGGCTGTCTTGGAACTCACTCTGTAGACCAGGCTGGCCTTGAACTCAGAAATCCTCCTGCCTTTGCCTCCCAAAAGCTGGGATTAAAGGCGTTCGCCACAACTGCCCAGCAAAAGACAATATTTTTGTCACTTCATATTCATTTCTCATAAAATGTATTCAAGAAAAAAATGGCATACAAAAGCAAATGTTTCTCCATTAAAGTTATTAACTTACTATAAACTAATAATATTACAATTCATCAACTGTTTGGCCAGTTTTCCAATTTATTGCCAATTTCATTAAAACAGTGAGATAAAACCGTTCTTTTAAAAAGCATGCTGAATTGATGTGCAGTTCACTTTTTAAGAACTTATCAAAGCGTTCCTGGTAGTCACCTATAGAATCCAGCCATATTACTTGGCCTTTGAGAATGTTTAGGGTAGCTCTGAGCTGACTAGACTGCAGATTTTAATTAAAACATCTTTAGGTTCTCGGTGGAGTTCAGCACAACATTGATGGGGCTAGGGCTGGTGAGGTCTGAAAAAGTAATTATCCATTATCTGTACTTTGGACATTTTTCCCTTCAGTAACACTAGAAAATATATACTTAAATCTGCCTCCTAATTACAAGTTCCCATAACACAGTGTCCTACCCAGAAAATGCCATTACTATTCTGGCTTTCAACACACTCAAGTGTTTGTATTTTGCTGAATCTACTCTCTTCTACATTGGACTTTCTTTTGTAAACTTGTAAATGGATAATTACCATTTTATCTTTTTTAATCTTGATTGCTACACATTTAGACATAAGCCATTAATTCCTTAGCAGGTAAGATATTTATTCAAATGATTTCTATTTTACTTGTTCATATATAGTTTTATTAACATGAAATTCTTAGTATTTAAGCATGTATTTTATTGAGAACTAAGAAATAATTGGTATCTAAGGTTAGTGTTTCTTGTGTTAGGTACTGAAACCTTTTTATTTTAAATAGTATAAACTTATTTACAAGCAACAAAATGTCACAGAAATACAAATAGCATTGCTTTAGTCATGTGTTATGTATCCTTATTTGTCCCATGCTTACTTCAGCTAATGAAATTCAGCTTGAAAATGATTCACATAATAAATCATGAAGTCACCAACAGCTTGCAGATTGTAAATGTACACTTAGCATTTTGAGTGCATGAGTCATTCTTAATTTAATGGACAGATATAATTGCATACATTTGTGCTATGTAACATGATATTTCAATAAATATATAATATTCTAGTTTCATTTCCATTGTGGTGATAAAACACCTGACAGAAAGCAAGTGAAGGGAGAAAGGTTTTATTTGTATAATTCCAGGTTCTAGTCCATCATTGTTGGGAAATGACAGTGATCAAAGCTTGAAGCAGACAGAGATATTCAAGAGCAAAGAGAGAAAGAAAACATGGGTTCTTATTTGCTGAACTGCTCTCACCCTGATTTCCCTTCTCTTTTACTATTCAGAACCCACAGTGGAGAGAATAATGCCCCCAACATCAGGCTTGATCTTCCCGCAACAATTAATGATCAAGACAATTCGCTACAGAGTACCTGTCTGAGTATATTTTCATTATGACTCTTTTATACAGACAATCTAGGATCTGTCAGGTAATAAGTTAAAAGTAACCAGCCAATACACTTTGCAAAACATTAGTATTTCCATTACCTTAAATAGTTTCATATTTTATGCCATGACCACTATGAAAATCTTTCAGTAATTTTCTAGGAAAAAATGCAATATTAGCTATAAGGACTCAGCCCCTACAATGGATATAGAATTAATTCCTTCTGTCTTGATGCAATACATTTCCTTTGACAAGCATCAATGTTAGCTGACTTGGGAATATTATATTTAAGTTATATTGGTTATTCGAAAATATACAAATATTACCTAACATTTTATATGTTAAATATACAAGAGAACTGAATAATACTTTCTGGTAAATAAGCAACATCACTCATGTATTTCAGTGTATTAATTATGTTACAAACAGATTGAGAATGACCTCTTCCCATAAAGGCACAGTTTATTGTTTGGTACCAAATGTGTCTCTTAATTCCATTGGCATGTGTAACATTGTTGCAATTCTTCTAGCAAGGGCATTTTTTGTGTAGATGGCTCTCTTCATCTGTTCATATCAATAGTATTTCATCAGCATGATTTCACATGGTTGATTGTGGGTTATATTCTTTGTCAGCACTGATTGTAACTTTCTCAAATAAGACACTAACGCTTGCAAAGCATACAAACATATATAAATCTTTCTTTAATGTTGTGGAGACCAGTAAGCATGTGACTAGGAATGTGTGTGAAGGTCCATACGTTCTGAACGTTTTACCAATACCTATGTAAACAGGAAATATAATCTTTGGAGGTATTTTCTTCCTATTATCTATATCTGGAAACTAATATCTTTCAATGTAATATATTTTCTCTAGTATAATAAATAAAATCCATTATTAATGTTAGAAGTATTTATATAGTTTTCTTTTCGCTAAAATGAAAACTTAAAGCTGTGTTATCTAAAATTGTGGCTGTATATGTGGTTTATAGATTACTTTGTTTTATAAAATGTATGAGACATATTTCAGGTAAAAAGAACTCAAGAAGTTAGAGTCCAGAAAACCAAATAACCCTATCAAAGAGTGGGGAACAGAGCTAAACAGAGAATTCTCAACTGAGGAAATTCGTAGGGCTGAGAAGCACCTAAAGAAATGTTCAACATCCTTAGTCATCAGGGAAATGCAAATCAAAACAAGTCTGAGATTCCACCTCACACCAGTCAGAATGGCTAAGATCAAAAATTCAGGTGACAGCAGATGCTGGTGAGGATGTGGAGAAAGAGGAACACTCCTCCAATTGTTGGTGGGATTGCAACCTGGCACAACCACTCTGAAAATCAGTTTGGCGGACCCTCAGAAAAATGGACATAATATTACCTGAGGACCCAGCTATACCTCTCCTGGGCATATACTCAGAAGATGCTCCAACACGTAATAGAGACACATGCTCCACTATGTTCATAGCAGCCATATTTATAATAGCCAGAAGCTGGAAACAACCCAGATGTCCCTCAGCATAGGAATGGATACAGAAAATGTGGTACATCTACACAATGGAGTACTACTCAGCTATTAAAAGCAATGACTTCATGAAATTCGCAGGCAAATGGATGGAACTTGAAAATATTATCCTGAGTGAGGTAACTCAGTCACAAAAGAATGAACATGGTATGTACTCATTGATAAGTGGATATTAGCCCAAAAGCTCGGAATACCCAAGTTTCACTCTACAGTAACCACTGGACCAAGAATGAGGTCCCAGATGGAGGAGTTGGAAAAGGGACTGAAGGAGCTGAGAGAGTCTGCAGCCCCATGGAGGGAGCAACAGTGTCAACTGGCCTGAACCCTCCCCCGGCCCTCCTGGAGGCTGGACCAACAACCAATGAATACACATCGCGGGACCTATGGCTTGGACCACATATGTGGCAGAGGAGGGCCTTGTTGGCCATCATGGGGAGGAAAGGCCCTTGGGCCTGAGGGTGTTAGAGGCCCCAGTAAAGGGGAATATCAAGGTGGGAATACAGGAGTTGGTGGTCAGGGGGTCGGAGGGGGAATACCCTCATAGAGGTGGAGGAGGTGGAGGGGATAGGAGGTTTCCAAAGAGGAGACCTGGAAAGGGGGAAACATTGGAAATGTAAATAAAGTATCAAAAAATAATAATATTCATGAATGTTAAATAAATTTGTATATACTAATTTAATTTCAGAGGTAAAATTCATAGCAAGTGTGAAACAAAGTAATAATAAAATTTTCTTTTTAAAAGATGTGTATTTTCAGTTTTTTTATTCACCGTAGTTATAATAATTTACAAAGAAGCAAATTTGAATCACTCTAATTTTACTGTCTGTAAGTTCCAGTATATAAGTGTCTCATGGGAAAAAGAACTGCATTAAATGATTTATTTCTCATATTTATCAGTTATTTTAAATGTACACTCTTTAGAAAAGAGATATCATTAGCAATATTATCTATGAATACCATGCTATTTGTGGAGATTGTGTAATTATATGAGAAACTGAGAAGCATAAAACAGTTGTCAATTCATTCTTGCAGAAGTAATTATGCAAAGATTTTTCTAATTACTTTTTACTGTCTTCATAAGTTCATTATATAATCAAGTTCATTGTTTGGATATAGCTCTTATGATATTTTAATAAATAATAACAAAGAATGAGACAGAATAATAAATAAATAAATACATAAATAAATAAACAACAAAACTGGCAAAAATGTTTGAAGCTCTGTTCTCCAGCTTAGAAGCAGCGTTACCTACAGGTTTAGGCTGCCATTGTATATAGATTTCTTAATTTTTCAAAAGGAAGTTAATAAACAGATTAATTCATGATGTATTTAGAGGTTGAGCTTTACTCAAAATATACAGTTCAGAGTTTTGAGTTTTGTATTTCTTAAATAGATTTCAAAATAACTAACAGGTTCAGAGCAATCAAGAAAGACAGAATCAATATTTGATTTTCTAAATTACTTGTGCTTTCACACATGAACAATTCATAACTCAGTTATTACATAATTCTTTTAAATGTTGTAGTGAATAACTGAATTTAAAGCCAATAGTGGCAATGAAGTATTCAAAGAACCCATCCTGAATTGAAAGGACCATCATATAATAAATCATGCTAGTCACATTAAATAACAAGCATTACATAGTTTAGTAGTTTGTTACAACCTAAACTTTACTGTTCAAATTATTTGTTCTAAATCAGTACAGTGTAACCTTTTTTGCCAATGGACTTTTCATATAAGAATATGGGGATCCTTATGTTCCTCCTCCAACTTTCCAGCCTGTCTTAGTCAGGGTTTCTATTCCTGCATAAACATCATGACCAAGACGGAAGTTGGGGAGGAAGGGGTTTATCCAGCTTACACTTCCACACTGCAGTTCATCATCAAAGGAAGTCAGGACTGGAACTCAAGCAGGTCAAGGAACAGGAGCTGATGTAGAGGCCATGGAGGAATGCTGCTTACTGGCTTGCTTGAGTTCCAGTCCTGACTTCCTTTTGTGATGAACAGCAGCATGGAAGTGTAAGCTCAATAAACTCTTTCCTACCCAACTTGCATCTTGGTCATAATGTTTTTGCAGGAATAGATCCCTGACTAAGATAAATTGGTACCAGCTTAGTGGGGTATTCCTGCGACAACCTGACCATGTTTTGGGGAGGACTGTGGAAGGACATTGGAACTTTGAGCTAGAAGAGCCATTGGGCTGTTAAGAGCTCTGTGCGGTGTTCTGTAGGAACTTGGAAGATAATGTTGAGAATTGTGCAGGAACAGAAACCCTGACTAAGACACAGCCCTTCGCATCAAATTGATGGAGGATATGTGCCAGACAGAATGCGATATTTTATATACCAAACTACAAGATAAAATTTTCTATTCCTCTATTTATTTTTTAAATTTGAATTCACCTAAGTTAGAGCTACATTATAAGCAATTAGTCTTATGTTTGAAGTAAAATAAAACAATACACCAACAGCCAAAGTCTGTAAGAAAAATTATGATTCCTGGCTGAAAATTAGTTTGAATATAATTGAGTTAGAATTCCTTATATGCTGTTGTTTCTTTATTAGGTACATGCATTTTATGACAGCTTAACTGTGAAGTTTCTTTTAACATTTTATTGTATTTGATAAATCTAAGACATTTTTATCAAATATGAATTATTTTCTTCCTTGAAATTTTATATAATATTCAGTGTAAATTTTAAAGCATTTATGATTAAGATTATTATTTGTTAGAATTTCTCTCTCTCCCTTTTAGAATTATCATTTCTCAGCCCATTCAGCACCATGGAATCACTAGCTGGCTAACCGACAGTATGACCCAGGTAGACTATCTGCATCCCACTCATCCCAGCACAGGCTATTCATATAACTCTAAAGCCCTGTAGATTCTTATTCAGAATATCTAATTTTTCCCATGTGTCCAGTCGACCCAATCCCTATGTCCTATTGGGATTTACCACATCCCTTCCTATTGCCTGAAAGAGATAAAGGGATGATTCAACATAAATAAACAGTATCATAAACCATTACATAAATAGACACAAGGATGGAGATAAATTTTGACAAAAACCCAACATCCCTTGATGATAAAAGTCTTGAAGAATCAACGAGTAAAAGAAATATATCTCAACATACTAAAATCACTATGCTATAAGGCTACAGATAACATCTTGCTAATGGAAAAATATTAAATATTTCTACAAAATTTAGGAACAAATCGAGGATACCCACTCTCTCCTCTCTTGTTTAAAATATTGCTTAACATCTTAGCTACAGCAATAAGACAAGTGAAGGAGAAAAGGGAATATAAATAGGACACGAAGGTGTCAAAGTATCCATATCTGCATGATATGATTCCAAAGTCTTGAATTTCCACCAGAAAACTACTACAACTGAAAAACATTCATCTCAGCACCTTAATACAAAATTAGCATATAACAATGCATAGATTTTCTATACACAATTCGAAAATATACTGAGAAATAATCAGGGTAAAATATAGATATTCTTTAAAATAAAAACATATCTTAGAATAAATGTATACAAGACAAGGAAATAAAGAACTTGTACAATGAAAATTTAGGACAATGAACAAAGAGATGAAGAATGTTTCAGAAGATTGAAAAAAATCCCATGTTCATTGATTGGTACAGTTAAAATTATAGAAATAGCCCCATGGAGGAAGCAACAGTGTCAACTGGTCTGATTCCCCCCCCCCCCAGTCCTCCTGGAGGCTGGACCACCAACCAAAGAATACACATTGAGGGACCCATGGCTCGGACCACATATGTGGCAGAGGAGGGCCTTATTGGCCATTAGGGGGAGGAGAGGCCCTTTGGGCCTGAGGATGTTAGAGGCCCCAGTAAAGGGAAATGTTAAGGTGGGAATAAAGGAGTGGGTGGGCGGATGGGTGGGAGGTGGGATATCCTCATAGAGGCGGGGTAGGGGGAGGGGATAGGGGGTTTCCAAAGAGGAGACCTAGAAAGGGAGAAAGATTGAAAACATAAATAAAGTATCAAAAAATAAAAATAAAATAAAATAAAAATTATAAAAATAGTCATTCTACAAAAAACAATTTGTAGACTCAAAAATCCTCATCATAATTTCAATGCCATCTTCAGAGATATTGAAAAATAAACTTAAATTCCACATTAAATCCCCCCAATACCAGAACACCTAAAACAAACATGAATAATAATAAAAAATGAAGTACTACCATGTGAGATTTTGAGTTTTAATGGGAGTTATAGAGAGAAAAGCGTGATTATTCTGTCATAGATTGTGGCACACCAATCAACAGTATATATGGAGGATGTTCATACAGTCCATAGTCCTACAGACACCTGATCTTGTACAGAGATCAAAATGAAATTAAAATAAACACTGGGGAAAATGTCATTATCAGACCTTCTGAATAAGACAATAGCAGCGGGTGGGCATGTGGGGGAGCACCCTGATAGAGTCAGAGGGAGGGAGGAGGGTTAAGGGGCTTGTGGGGAAACTGAGAAGGGGAATAACATCAGAAATGTAAATAAATAAAATAACCAATAAAAATGAAAAAAATAAAAATAAAAAGTATAGAATTGATAAATGAAACCAAAATGTTTCCCTACAATAAAGGACAACATCATCTGATTATTGAAGAGCCAGATCAAAGAATGGGAAAATACATTAACAGGCTTCACATGTGAGAGAAAGGTAGCATCTGAAATATACAAAGAACTAAAAAATAAACAAAATGAAAATTAAATAAAATAAACAAACACCCATGAAAAAAGATCAAATTTAAAAATGAGGCATGGAACAATTAGAGTTTTCTTAAAAGATGGTTTCAAGTAGCTGAGACTCGTCTTTTAAGGTGTTCAGCATCCTTACTTATTAGGCAGATGTAATTAAAACTCCTTTGTGATTGCATCATGCATGGATAATGCCAAGGACTGTGTTAAGTGAATTGAGATATGGGGAGCGAGGAAGATAAAGGTAGGCTGAAAGATTTTTCAAAGAATCATGAGTAAACCTACAACTGTAGGGACTTCCTAAAATATATGCATATACATAAGTAAAAGCTTAAATGGACTTACTCTATAATGGTTCAATACTGACCCTACTAGATACCACAGGTTAATAAATAAAAATCCAGTTGTCAAGATTGATTTACATCCTTTGGAGTTGTTCACCAATGAGGTCCCATATCCCCAGATATATTACAGGTTACTTCCAATGCTTTCATTTCCTTTCATTAACTTGATGCTGTCATTATTAATAAAGATACCACATATTTGGATCCTAGAATGTGGACAAAGTAGATACCTGGAAATTTCATCTCTTCTTTTTTCACAGGGTTAGAGGCAGCTAGCCCCACAAAGATAAAAGTAGTTATCACTCTTACCATGAAAGCTTCAGTATGAACAGTCCAGCAATGCATGGGAATTCCAACAACTTGTGATTGGATTTAAGTCATGTTCCATAAGCTAAAAGCCATACCTGACACCATATTCAGGACCTATTTCTACATAGGTCAGGGATCTTAGGAAAGAATCTATTATCCCACACTTGATTATGAAATTATTTCTTTCTAGCTTTATAAACACAAGGGTATTTACTTCTAGTTTTAGTCGAAAATAAATTTTCGTTCATTGTTTTTTGTAGTTGGCCTTCAGTTGGCTATTTGGTCCCCTTAGCATAACGGTATGTTTTTTATTTCTGAGCATATCATATGTTCTTACTTTACAACCCTGATAAAATATTAGAAAATAAAATGAACTAAGTTGTTTTAACAGTACTTCACTAGTTTCTCTCAACTGTCTGTCCTTAAAATAAAAACAGTATTCAACATACTTACCTATATATTATTAATCTAGTCCTAGAATAAGATATATTACTAAGGAACTCTGAATCTTTTTGTATATGAATGGCATGAAAAGCCAAGATACATACATACATACATACATACATACATACATACATGCATACATACAATATGCTGAGATTACTTAGATCTTAAAACACACTTTTAAATATTTTTTATAGTGTACACATCTTGAGCAATATTTATATCCCACATATAAGACCAGAGACAGACATGTCCATGTTTGCTGGGAAGATGTAGGCAGGAAAATGGTGAGGTCAAAACCAGCTAAGCAAGCTCAGGATATACTGTGAGAATCTATCAATTATGAATGTTGGTTTATATATCAAAATATGTTATGATTTTACCATGGTACACAAATATGACATATATCAAAAACACATAAAATAAAAGTAAAATTGATATTTTGGTAGGGAATATAACAAGTAAGGAAAATATAATTTAGTCCAACTGGACACAAATATTTGAAGTAGTACATGAATCCTAAACTTTAGATAAGCAAATTAAGCATTCTTTCTAGACACATGGTCTCAGTATCTAACAATATCTAAGTTTATTGCACTTACCTGAACAGTTTTCAATTCATGGCTGAGAATATATTCTAAAGTTGTGGAAAGTATCTAATACTCAGAAGTCCCTGTGTTAAAGGATAGCGTCTCCATTTGAGATTGTTGGAACATGAAGGAGAATTTGTAGTAGGAACTTGTGGAAGGTCTTCTAGGAATTTTAAATTTGCCCTTGAAGGGAATAACAAGCCCCCAGTCCTTTCTTCTCTGACCTCCTCTTTAGTTTCGACAGTAAGGGGAAGAAGCTTCCTCCTGCCTTGTCATGTACTTTGATACATTGTCCATGATTCTAAATTCAATGGGATGAATTGTTCCTTACTGAAATCTCCTAAGTCATAGCCCACAATACAACTTTCTCTATAGACTGAATATTTAACATATATATTACCATATTCAGAAGCTGAACAACATGTTATTTAAGTGTGTTTACACTCCAAATTACATTTATGATTAGCTTAGAAAATAAATAGTGGCCATTTTAAAATATATTAAATATTTATATTATATATAATATATAAATATTAAATAGTAGGGGGGAGTACTTTAAGTAGCAAAGGACTAGGCAACCTGCCACTTTCCATTGTATCATTTGGTATTACTCACGTTTTTGCAAGAGGAAAGTGAGGCAGCTGCTTCGACTAAACAAAGCGCATTATTTCCGGCTTCTGCCTACAGGATTGCTCACATTAGAAATGGAACTTAATGAAAAAGAAGGGCTAATAATGTCTTTGGAAAACAGAAATGAGTTCAGAGAAGAGGAAGAAATGCTTTTGAAAGTTAATTATGTTTTTTTCCCTCCTTTGGTGTTCATTACCTTTAAATGGAGCCACACATTGGGAAAACTAATTACCTGGTTGGTCACTGCAGGTCTCCGTACTTCCAGGGCTGAGGCACATACTCATTCGCGCCTGTTCTACTTCTTATACTTCTTTGGCAAGTGAGGCGGGTGCCTGGTTATAAGTCCTACCTGACCAGGCCCCCTAATTCAATTATAATGGCAGTAAGAAAAAAATGGTATCATATCATCATTGTTGGAAACAGTTTCTTTTGCTTCAATAAAGGTTCAGCAACTTCTGCCATAATTAATATGTAGACTCAGGTCTCAAGAGTCAGTAGATCTTGAATACCTCCTTGCATGTAAACGAGCTTAACTTTATTGGGGATCAAGAACTAAAGTCGGTGTGGTTGGGGATATAAGAGAGACAAAAGAAACATAAGGCTCTTTAAATGAAAAGATACAGTAACAGCACACACAGAGACACACATTCACACACACATGCACACACACAAGCCCATACACAGAGAAAAAGACTATTCTTGAAAAACCAGCAACTTGAGCTGAGCTCCTGGGAGCCATTGTTCTTCATAAGGCTCAGCTGTTGGGGCTTCCCAGTCAGGTCAGCAGGATAGATGTAGGAATCCACAGGAGTCAAAAGACAGCACTGAATCCTTTGGAACTGGGGTTATAGCCAGTCCAGATCTTTCTTTTGGTTGTGATAACCACATCTAGGAACTCTACTCGAGCAGTAAATACACTTAATAAATGAGTAATCACTCCAGTCCTAAGGTCTCACTCTTAAACAAAATTCTGTTTTGTTCTTCTACGGAGCAGAAGAAATGACTCTGTAGATAAGAGCACATACTTCTCTTGTAGAACATAGATATTCCCCAGTGACCAGGCTCATCACCGGGCTCATAACTGGCTTTTACTCCAGTTCCGGGGGGAAAGGGGGAGCCATCCACGGTCTCTTTAGGCACCTTAGACACGCGCATATCCTGCTAGGAAGTAGGGATTCATTGTGCTGGAGTTGTGTAAGTACAACTGTGTGTCTTTCATCTTGAGATAACAAAGAGTTGAAAATGTCCCTTATGTCTTCCAATCAGTATGTGAATGTATTGATAACGAAACTGACTTTATTTTAAACAAAATGAGTTTTCCTTTTTCTTTGTATTTATATTTGGTACTCCCTATAGATCAGAAAGAAAGTGGGGAGATGTGTGGGTAAAGTGAAGGAAGGATAAATTTGTTCCTGTTTCATTAAAACTTTGAGTTAATATATGTTCTTTCTTTGGATACAAGTATCAAAATTGCACACACACCCCTCAAAAAAAGCCTGTTATATAGCAGAATATGACTTTATTTACTTGAACTGATTGTTTTCTGAGCACTTTATTTATCTGGGTGGAGTGGCAGCAGATGGTGCTAAGGGGAACTCAGATTGAACTTCAGATGTACACTCTACCTTTGAGCTGGGCCCAACCTAAACGATTGCTGATTTCTGGAACATTATCTACTTACATTTTGATTAGCTTATGAGAAAGCCCCCTTTTCATTGCAAAACATACAAATATAGATTATTTTCTACTCTAGCGTCAGGTCCCTTGTGGGTGTATGTAATGAAAAGCTTATAAACCGTGGGATTTGAAAAGAAGCTGCCGATTCAAATGCAAGAGCTCACTTTTGCAACTGTTAGAAGGATCGTGGCCGTGATACTGCCTTTCTGCTCAGTCACCTTGCTTTCCATTGTCCGTGTCACTTTTCCCTTATTAATGCTTCGAGCTCTTTGTTTACATCAGTTTCCCATGTTTAAATATAGTCTTCAAGTTCCTCAGACAACATTAAAAACTAATTCCCAAATGAATATTTCATGCAGTTATTGTTAATTTTTTCCAGGTATATTTCTAGAACCCAACATGAATAAACCTTAGGAAATATAAACCATTTATTTTAGCCATTGCTATTAAATATGTATGCTTCTTACAGATGAAACAATCAGTAAAACAACAACTGTTGCCTAATTAATACATCACTAATATTAACATGTATACAATTTCCCCTGTCTGCATGGAATACAAGGAGTCTTGGAATGACTTTGAGTGCCTTTGACTTTCCTTTTCAGGTTATAGGGGCCTCAAAATGTTATATGAAAAATAATGCACCCTCCTCTTCTAATGTAAAATGAGTATGTTCTGGTTGGAATTGCCAATTCTTCAAATTTTTGACAGAATTATTAGTGCAGTCTTGATTTTTCTAGGTAGGAAATTATTTCATTACAACTCAATGTCTGTATTTCTTGTTCTTTTCCTTGACTTGTTAAGGTTTTACAACCAATATGCCAAATATTATTGCACACAAAGTTGTTCATATTCTCTCATGACCTTTGAAAATTGTTGTAGCAGCATGAAATTGTCCATCTTTTCCACATGTTTAGAGAGTCTAACTAAATATTACTATTGTGTGCTAGAATTTTCAAAAAAAATTCATTACTTTCTGATTTGTTTTTATTGAACTGTAATCTGGTCTTTAGTGTGGGATTAAATCACTTTTATTTTTTAATCTCTGATATACAATCACAGGTTACTGATTTTTATTATATCTTTCTCTCCAAATAGACTTTGAGCGATATAAATTTAACCTGAAACTTCTCATTAATTCAGTACACATTTTTAACTGTGTTCATCTTCATCCCCTAAAGATCTTTTCTATTATCTTCTGTGTGATCTTTTCACCTGGAGTGATTTATAAACGTGTTATCTAATTTCAGATATTGGCAAATTCTCTAAATGTCTTTCTAGGATTGATTTTTTAATTAACTTCACTGTGGCTTTGTGCTAAACCTAAGGTATCATCCAGGTGGAGAATGCTCAGAGATACCCTCACAATGTGTATATCCTGTGATTCCCAGGTAGAAGAATTCATAAATCACTGGACAAATAGGTAATGGTTGGCACTGACTTTTCAGTCTATTCCTTTATGTGTTGTAATCAGGTTATGAAAAACAATTATAATGGCTGAAGTATTTTTATTTTTATGCACATGTGATTATTGAGTACTGAAATTCTATTGTTTCAACTTTCTGTTTTTTAAAATATTTTCTTTGTCATTTACTAAAATATTTTATTAATTCTTTGAGGATTTTATGCAATGTTTCTTAATCACATTTACTTTTTTCTCTCCTACTCAAATCTTTCCCAGTATAGCCATCATGTCCTAATGCCGTACCAACAAAAATTTTATGCTCTCTTTTCTTCTTCATTCTTTCTTTTCTTTCATCTTTTGGTGTTATCTTGCACCAGATATCCTCTTGCTCTGCCCCCCTTCTACAATGGTCCCTGAGTTTTAAGTGTAGGCATTGTGTTGTATCATTTGATACTGCCACCCATGTTTGGTTCATACAGGCAGTTTGCACATCTGTGGATCTGTAATGCTTTCCGACTGTTACAAAAAGCTTTCTTTGATGAGGGAGGAGAGCTATATTTATCTGTGGATACAGGATAAGCATTTTAAATACAATTTTAATTTATGCTGATTTAGGAAAATGTCAATAGTAAGCTTTCCTCTATGTACCCATGAACTCACCAACCATAGTTAGTGGCTTGGGTAACAGTGCCAGGCATGAATTCCTTCATACTGAGCAGGTCTTAACTAAATTTGGTCTCAGTTATTTTCAACCAAAGTACAAATGACAATGACTCTATAGTACTTTTACGAATATCTTGTGCTGCTCTTTGTCATTGTTCATAGGTAGTATTGCTAGATCTGTTTATTCATTGCTCTTCTCTTTGGGGAACTTGCATAGCTCCTTCTGAAACCATCTTCCTCAAGGAAGATGCTTCTAGGTGATATCCATATTGATTACTCTAAGTTATATCTAGAGTATATGGTGTCTTTAGCAATAGGAATGTCACTGGAAGCTCCTTGAGTTACAAAGGATAATGGTTATACTGTATATCGGTTTAGAGTCTCTTGCACTCCCCTGCTGAACAAATTGAAAGAAAATTTTCATGTCTGGCACTGAAATATACATAGTTTATAATTTAAGAAGGAGGAAAAATAGCATTATAATGCAGAGACATTAAATATTATCCATAAATATATCAAGTGATTTTCTCCACCACATACATGTTTGTGTGTGTGTGTGTGTGTGTATATGTATATATATGTGTGTATATATATATATATATATATATAGTATAAAATGTAACTAAGTAGACAAGATTATTTTGAAAATATGACAATTATGAGTCAAATTACAGTTTGAAATGTTCATATAATATGCTAGAAGATCATATTAGGAATAATACCAGCTCTTCATTCCACATATACTTACACATTACAATCACATATTAAATGTATGATTGCCTAGACAAGATCTGAACAACAGTACCAGTTAGTTGACATGCTAACTTGGATCAGGGTAACATCAAAGATCTGATCTCTATAGATAATTAGCAACTGTTGTAGAGAGAGAATGTGCCTTCTTTAAGAATGAGTCCCTTAATCAACTGTCATCTATCAAGTCATTAGCCAAAAACAGAACAAAACAAAACAACAATATTCACAACAAAATCAATGAAAACTCATACTTATATTAGAAATACTGTAGAGATTCAGTATTGGACCTCACAACTTAAGGTCAGGATGAGAGGGATGAGACAGGCTCGTCTACAGGTAGTGAGTTATCTCAATTGATTGTTCACAGTCACTTACAGAATGAACTCCTGTCCTACACTTTCCCCCCTTCTCACTACTGCACTAGAGATAGAGTAAGACAAAGCCTGTCTACCCCTGGACTCCTCTAATGTGCTTTAAATTTGATCTGGGAGCTCACTCGGGGTCTCTCTATCTTGGTAAAGGAAGACCTCAGCATGCTAGACTTCTGCAGAATAAAACATTCTTTGTGTTTACCTACTGGGTATCATTCCCCAGGGAATCATGGACCCTTACAACACAGCCCATGAAGTCTGGATAGCTCCTTTGAGATAGGGGCAAATTGGAGGATTCCATTTCTCACAGGGCTTCCTCTTCGCTGCCTTATGTGGGGAACACAAACCCCAATTGTGTGCCTGAGGAATGTCACATAGTCCTTGGCAAACCTACAAGTTCAAAGCTCCAAACGCTCCCTCACAGCCTTTGAACTCAATCTGCTAGTACCTGGAATTCCTGGAATACCTTTCTATACAAATGAGGCATTAACAGTACTTTAAACTCATGGTGATTTCATTCCCCCTGAAAACTCCTTTCTACTCTCCAAAGTTTCCACTGTGAATAAAGCAATTGCATACAAGCTCACTCAGAGTAAAGGTATGTGCACAACCTAAGAGGGCTTTTTCATTAAATCTTCAGAGAAACTTCCCCCAGTCCTATCCTTGTAATGACTTCCTGCCAGATCAAGATGCTGCAGACTCCACCCTTTCTGACTCGTTCTTCCTTCTTGGTGTTCAGTGTTGTCTCAACTTCCTAAGAGGGAGGAAAAGGACACAGTACCACAGCTGGGCCTGACATGCATACCACAGCTGACACACATACCACAATTCCGGAAGTAGTATATTTACATTTTTATGTATGTTACATGTAATAATACTAATTAAAGAAAAAAGCAAAAGAGGAAAAACAGGTAATCCATGACTATAGAAGGAGGCATTGTAGGTAGAGGAAGGAGACAATGGAAAGGAAGGACCATAGTGGATTGAAGATGATCTCAGTATACTATGAGCATCTGTGAAGAAACTCATTGTTTTATACAGTTAATAAATGGCAATAAAATTGACAAAAGAAAGCAATAAGAGAAAAACAATACCAAGTTTCACTGCAAATGGCCATCTTCCAAAGGAATTGCAGACAGATATGAAAAGTAGATAAAAGATATTTAAAAAAAATTTCTAAGTAGTTTAGTACAGAGTCTGTCATGAGAATCCACACTTCCTTCTGAAGACCTCCTCTCCGGACTGCCATTGAGATTACAATGAACTGGGTTCCTTTTCCTGAGTCAACTGTCCTCCTCAACTCTCCATTGACAGTGTTCACATGTAAATGTACTAGCTACTACATTCTCAGTGACAACAAATCTTACTAGAGCTATGACACAGGAGATGTCTGGTAGAAATCCAACCTGTGGTTGAAAGAAAAAAAAAAAAAGAAAAAGAAATCAAAACCTAGATTGTCAATAAAAAATTTCCAACATTGAAGGTCAAATGATATTTGGAAAGAATTATAATTGCCATTTATTTATTCTCAAGAAATGATGCTAAGGTTTATGCCATAAAAATTAGAACATAATAAAGAGAAGAGGCACATGAAACCATCCAGTTAGTTCAAAGTTCAAGGACAAATTAAATCATAAAAGCAGATGAAGACCTCTGAATTTAAAACCAACGTGGAAGGCTGAAGAATTTCTTTTATTCGTGAAAAGTTTTGCAGTACAGACTCACTTTTTAAAATAGTCATAAGCTCTAATATATTTGAAATTTGAAGAAATAGCTATGCAATAAACTGTTCATTATTATTATTAAGATTTAAACATTAGTAGGAATTCATTAATAACTAAGAAGGCAATTAGAAATTTTAGTAAAAAAAATTTCAATGTACAAAGGCTGTTATAAAAATATGTCCAAACTAAAACAAGTTTTCACAGCTGTCAATCTAAAATAAATTAAATTATTAACTTTAAAACTAGTAATATATTTCCCATTGATTCACTAAGAAATCCATATATATGTATATATATGTATATATATGTATATATATGTATATATATGTATATATATATATATATATATAACTACATAACTTCATCTTGACTTCTATCATAAAAATCATATATTTATGATGGGAATATTTATGACATTTTCAAATTTTTCAGTAAATTCATAAAAAGACAGAATTGAATAATTATAGTTACACTAACATCTTTGAATATGATGGTATAATAAATTTGAATATAGATGACACTCCTTATGGAATATATAAAGGTAGAATTTAGCAGGTAAGAAGGATTATGGATAAGAAGACAAACGACTTAGGCACATTCCCTTAAATTTAATAAAGTGCTCAGATTATACAAGTTTGACTAAAATAAACTTTTAGCATATCATTTTAATGTGTTTACTACAAGATTAAAAAGTTGAGGAAGAAAGTTAGTGTGAGCAAGAGAGCCAGAGCTTGAGTTTTACATTTGAGAACAAGCAGGTTCCATTCACCTGATGCTGCAAACCCCACAATCAATGTCTAATCACACCAAAAATAAACAGAAGGCTTCAGCTGGGGGCCACCTATGGGGGTATCTCCATTAGGATACTAGAAAGTGAAAATTGGCTTGTGACTCTCACTTTTAAAAATATGTTCTTTGAGATTACAGTTATATCATCCCCCTTAAGTGCTCCCATATACACCCCTCCTTACTGTCTTCCAAATCATAGCCTTTTACCAAAATTATTTTTTGTTCCCTTCACATACATATTTTATAGTCATATATATATACATATATATTACAAAGTTATTTTCAACTTTTAAAAAATGAACTCACATGGTAGTTGCTGGGATTTGAACTCACGACCTCTGGAAGAGCAGTCGACACTCTTAATCGATGAGCCATTTCTCCAGCCTTCTATATCACTTTTAATTAGATGTTCTTGTAAATTTTATTTAATTCATCCAAGAACTGATTGATGTGAAGATGTAAAAATTTACAATAATTTTACTAATACCTTATGAAAATTTTCAGCCCTGAACTAACTTGAATAAGTGAATAACAATAAAGTGAGTTTGAAATTTGGTGAAAGGAAAAATTCTTTGGCGATCATTAACTGAAAAGACATTTACCATTCTCAGATGTATAATCAAATCCACAAAGAACTTTAACATGTTTACTAAAATTAGACTATTTCAATTTATAAAACAATCAAATTATACAAGGCATTTTATAACTAATTCTAACAAGTCCTTTCCAATAGGATTTAGTGTTAATCTATAGTTAGTAGCTCCTTGAATAATATGTATTTCTATAATAAATACTGTTTTGGAACAAAAATATCTATGCAGCAACTAAAATGTTGATGTTACTACAGGACAACCAATAAATATAAGAAAAAAGTTCTCCTTTAGGGAAAAGTAAAAAGCTGATTAGCTGTCATATACATCCTATTAATTTCTAAACATTAAAAAATAAACAAACAATCCCCACCCAAAACAAACAAATAAAAATCCTTATATCCTAACTGTTGGTAGTTTGAAGATGACTATTCTTTCTTAGTATCTGAATGTTAGAATAAGTCTTTTATGAAATTCATCTTAAGTACACACACAATAAGGTTTTTTTCTTACTGGGAAAAATAATAGTATGTTATTTCCACAGGAAAACTTAAATTCCTGAAATTGAATAATTTGGGACAAGGTTTGTGGATCTCTGTTTCTCATTGCATGGTCACAATTACAGATCTACTTCTGTATTGTTCTTACAATGTTATAATGATGCTATACCCTCTGCATCTTTCCTTTAGAGGTATCAGTTTTAGATGGATCAGTCATCACTTGCTCTCGGTCTCATCTGGTAAGTCTGTATTATTATCCACCATAAGCAGCCTGCTATTGGATTTACTTTGTTTATACTTAATTTTAAAGGAGTTTCCCACTGCATAGATACACCCCATATATCTCAGTTGCTTATATCCATGTATGTCAATTCATTACCAAATATGTCTCTTCACTTCGTATCCTGCTTTGGCTTTACACTGCTGTCATCATCTGCCTACTGTAACATGTCTTGACAAAGAGCTCAGGGAAACCCTATCAACATCACCACCAACAGTTACTGCAGGAATTCCAAAACAAGCCATTCCTGGAGGCTTGCTGCTACAACCAATGTAGGCTGATCTAATCTGCCATCTGCCATACCGTGTGTTAGCCCTGCTTACTTGTCATAAAGAATATCTGAAAACAGATGTTAGAAGGACACAAGATTTTAGATTCAAGTTGGAACCAGAATTAAAAGTAATGGTTTTATGAAGTGTACTGAGGGTGGCAAAGCTTGTCTCACCTTTAAATCTTACTTCTGTCTTGGACTGTCAAGATAAATACACACCTTTCACCTCAAAGGAAATAAGTGGTTTTTATTATTGTTGTTATTTTGTTTTGTTATTGTTGTTTTTAATAATTGCATATTTATTTATTTATTGACATATACAAACATTTTTACTTTTTTAAAATTCATTTATGTATTTATATCACAAATGATGCCTCCCTAGTCCCCCCTCCTCTCTCCATTCCACCTCACTTTTGTCTCTAAGAGGGTGAGCCCCCTGGTATCTCCACATACTGGAGCATCAAGACTCTGCAGGATTAGGCACATCTCCCACTAAGGCTAGACATGGCAGCCCTCTGTTGCATATGTGCCAGGGGTCTCAGACCACATCTTTGGTTGGTAACTCAGTCTCTGGAAGCTCAGGTTAGTTGACACTATTAGTCTTCCTGTGTGGTTGTGATCCCTAAATCTTGCATAGGGTTCCCCCCACCTCCATCCAATGTTTGGCTGTGTGTATCTGCATCAGTCTCAACCAGTTGCTGGGTAGAGCCTCTCAGAGTACAGCCATGCTAGGCTTCTGTCTTCAAGCACAAGATAGCATCACTAACAATGTCAGAGAATGGTGCTTGCCCATGGGATGGGTCTCAATTTGGTCCTGTCAATGGTCAGCCATTCCTTTAGTCTATGCTCCATTTTTGTCCCTACATTTCTTTTAGATGGGACTAATGTTGAGTTGAAAGTTTTGTAGGTGTGTTTGTGCCCCATCCCTCCACCGGGGCTACTGTCTGGCTACTGGAGGTGGTCTCTTAAAGTTGCATATCATTACTGGTAGACATTTTGGCTATGGTCAGCCGCATTGACTCCTCAAAGCTTCCTCCATCCCACGACTCAGGGAGTGTCTAGAGATTTCCCCACACCCTACCTCTCTGAGCTGCATATTTCCATTCATTCACCTGGCCCTCTGGGACTCTCTCCTATCTCTCTCCACACATGATCTTATCTCCTGATTCCCTTCCCTGAGCCCTTTCTCATGCACTTCCCACCTTCCCTCTGCTGACTATTTTGTTCCTGCTTCTAAGTGGGATTCAAGCATCCTCACTTGGGTCATCTTTCTTATTTACCTTCTTTGGGTCCATGGGGTGTATCATGGGTGTTCTGTACTTTTTGGCTACATACTATGCATGTACTTTTGGGTCTGGGTTTACCTCACTCAGGATATTGTTTTAGTTCCATCCATTTGCCTGTTAAATTCACGATGTTCTTAACAGCTGAATAGTATTCCATTGTTTAAATGAACCACATTTTCTGTATCAATTCTCCTGGTGATAGACATCTGGAAGACTCCAAAAAACCAAATAACCCAATTTAAAAATGGGTTACAGAGCTGAATAAAGAATTCTCAACAGAAGAACTTCAAATGTTGCAGAGGCACTTAAAGAAATGTTCAATATCCTTAGTCATTAGGGAAATGCAAATCAAAACGACCCTGAGATTCCATCTTACACTAATCAGAATGGGAAAGTGCAAACCTGAAACAACAGCACATGCTGGCGAGGCTCTGAAGAAAGAGGAACACTTCTCCATTGCTGGTGGGATTGCAAACTTTACAACCACTGGAAATCAATCTGGTGGTTCCTCAGAATATTGGACCTAGCTGTTCCACTCCTGGGCATATACCCAAAAGATGCTCCACCATAGCACAAGGACATGTACTCCACTATGTTCTTAGCAGCTTTAATCATAATAGGTGGAAATAAGTGTTTTAAAGTTGAGTGACCATGGTCAGGGAACACAGATTCAGATTACCCCCAATATCATATAGTACTACACAATGAAGCAGAAGATAAATCAGTGCAAGTTGGTCCATCAAAGAGAAAATTAAAGCAAGATGAGGAAACCTGTGCTGCAGGCTTCAGGTGCCCTCTGATGACATTCTTAGCTTCAGGGTTGATGGAAGCTAGGAGCCTGCTAAGCTAATGAACTCCATGATCCTATTCAGACAGAGGAACAGTGAAGGAACAGATTATTAGAAAGCTAAAGCTAGCCCAAGATAAAGAAGCCTCTCAACCTTCATCACCACTGAACTTCCAATCAGTCTCCAGGACTCCTCATTGACAGGAGCAATGCTTTGCTCTTATTTCTAACATGATTCTGAGAAAACCTCAGAGGCCATGCGACTTCAAGTATTTATTAGTAAAGAAAACGGTATTTATTCAGCAGAAATCATAAATCCTTTGGACACTAAGACCAGAATTAAATGTTGCATGAATGCCCTCTTTAAAAGGCTGTGATTCTATTATATACAAAAAATTATTGCGTGTGATGCAGGAGGAATTTCTGTATAGATGCTTATTAAAATTTCTACCAATATAACTTGTTTCACATACAAATTTCCAAACCAGAGATGTGTTCTTATAGATATATTTCATGTGTATGGAAGTTTTGCCTGCATGTATTTCTGTGCACCATGCCTGTGGAAGCAAAAAAAAAAAAAAAAAAAAAGTGTGTTGTATCACCTGTTACTAAAGATACAGAAGACTGGGAGCTGCTTGCCATGTAGATGATAGGAATCAAACCCTGGTCCTCTGGATGAGCAGCCAGTGTACTTAACCACTCAATCATCTTAGAACAACAACAAAAACATGCTGGCCTCCCAGTGAGGGTATATTCACAAAATATGGCCTAAGAAAATTGGGCACAAATACTCATACTGCAGGTATATGTGGCAACCCAGTATGAGGAAAAGGGTCCCTAGTGCAGACAAAAGAGTTAAAGACACCTTTCACTCCTTGTTGAGAGCCTGAAAGAACCTCAAGCTAAGTGACTGTCTAGTCCAATGTTCAGAATTCAGCTGTCAATAACCTGTGACTGACTGTCATGACGCCTGGAGTCACCCTCTAAGATAAGGGCTGGAGATTTTCTAAAGCCCTGTGACAGTTCACAACATCCTGTGGACGATGAAATTCCACAGGACACGTGAACTTCATACTCCTGTCTTACTGAAACTTGCAGAAACCTCTTGGACCAAGTCTACCAAGGACTCTGTCCCCTTTACCTGGCTCTGTTAACTTCATGTTAAAAATTTCTAAATAACTAGAAAAGAGAAACTTGGAATTTGTCTTACAGCAAAATGGGTACAAGTTTGAACTTAAAAAGGCAAATAATACTGATTTGCTGAGTACATAAGATAATAATATTCTACATCTTACCACCATATTCCATGCATTTATATAATTACTATTGATTAAAAATTTTAAAGATGAAAAGAAGCCTCTGCAAGAACAATCTCTTTGTGACTCTTTGTGATTGAGGTCATACCAGGCAGATCCAGCCTTTTTCCTTCAGACACAAAAGTTCACAGTGACCTCCTCCACAATGTATGCTGTCTATAGCAGACACTCCTACTTTAAAAAAAAAAAACAAAAAACAAAAAACTAAAAATGTAGGTTTGTGAGAAGTAACATAAAAAATTTGTACCCCTAGTTGTTAGAGCAGGTATTCTGAAATACATTTCAAGTCCCAAAAAATATTTGTTAGAAGAAAGCAAAGCTTTCTTGGTGATTGAAAGCTCACCTATGGCAAAGGTACTGTATCTCCAAGGCAGGTGCTTATTTTCAATGCAGTTCAGAACAAATCATTAACAAGACACTAAAATTCCAGTACATATGAGGAACATTGTAAAGGTGATCGGGAAGAGGGGGTGTGATTGACTCTTTTCAATTTCCGATTGTGTTCCACATGATTTGATGGCCATAAACTGCATTTAACTTGTACATATACATGATTTGAGAGCTTTCTCTGCCAAAAGGTAGATGGAATTTAGATGAAATTTCAATTTGAATCAGTGAGCTGTAAAGTTTCCCTTATTTGACAAATAAATTATTAAGCACAAACTAGCTCGAGTATATTCAATAGTATGGTATTCATGCACTCTTTTTCATTTCTAGGTGTTTGGATAAGCAAATATAACAATCAAACCTCTGTATCTCATTATTATGTACATATCTAAGATGCAAAGCAATGATATGCAGAGGGTACATCAATTTATTATCCATTTTTTTCACGGATTTTTCTTCTTTTCCATCTTCATATCTTCTATCAGGCTAGTACATGTTCGTGAACCTACATTTGCAGGCCCCACATCATCATACATATTTAAAAATACATATTGACATTACTTTTAGGTGACATCAATATTTCTTTATACTTCTAGGTCTGCATTTAGAGTCTACACCAGTTCCCTTATATTTAAGTTCAGTTTCTGGGTCACATTTGCTTCACTACATGTCTCCAATTGCTTACATGGTATAGTTCATCATTCATAGTTTTAAGATTCTTCTCATTGCAATTACAGGATACTTGAAGGCTCTAATTACTTCGTAACCTCTATCTTCCATACATATTTTTCTAAATCTTGAAATTTTATTGTTTTGCTGTCTTTGTATTTTCACTGTTTCTACTTTCAGTTTCTTCAGACTTACACTCAAATATGTATTTATTTATTTCTATCAGGTCACTGGTGCCATTGGTTGGTTTACATGAAGGACCCTGATGCCAGAATCACAATCCACAATACTGAAGGGCACTTGTAAGGTAGAACTCCCCCTTAAATGTCAGTTACCTTGCCACATGGATATCTTTTAGGCCTCTGAAATTCTGCAAATTGATAATAGAAAGATAGATACTCTCTTGAAGCACTATGCCTTCATTCTTCTTCGGTAACTGTTATTGGTTTCAAAACCTGATTTATTCCTCATCCTCTCTCCCTTCCATAGGGTATATTAGCAAATTCTGGTAACTTTACCTCTAAAAATATCCCAAGTCCATCTATTTCTATTTCCATCATTAATAACCCTGTCTGTCAAGTTGTTTGTCTTCTAAATGTAGAGGTTATTTTAAATAACCTTCCTTTACTACATTTTACAGTATTCACACTAGATCCAGAAAGATTCCTAAGAGGACAACAAAATTAGGGCTTATACATTATTCTGATAATGTTTTAAGCACTATCCAAATTTTAGGGTCTTTTGGAAGCCTTTTAACTTTTATTGCTCCATTCTTCCCCATAAGATTTCTATTCTCAGGATCCTTTGTATGACGCTTAATTCATAAAACTAGTATATGTCTAGTACATATACTAGCATTCGGAACTGTCAATTCCTAGAAAAAATTTTATAGCTGTAATTGCTTGCTTATCAGCAATATTTACTTGTAAAGAAATATCCTCAAAAAGGTTCAACTAATAACTTCTCAAACATCATAAATGTTTTGCTTTTTTTACAACTCATCACTTCATATATACAGACATATTTTCTCATTTTTTCTTTTTATATTTTTCACATTCTTGGAAGTTTTAATGCAGAAAAATAAAAATTTTGTTCCAAAATTCAAAATATAAAATCTCGGGGTTAGAAAAAAACCCATAATTTGTGAGTCCCTAGGTGAAAATCCCAGTACTACAAGAAGAACAAGTCTAGTTTTAAGTGCGTGCGCACACACACACACACACACACACACATGGTATATTATGTGATGCACATGTCTGAAAATGTAACACACATCATTTTCCTTTATGAACATATACGAATATAAGTATAAAAGGACCACGCTGCACAGCATCATGTGTGGAAGCGCTGGTGATGTTGGACACTCATTACTGCTTTAGGGAGAGATTGGAGACCTAGGTAAAACAATAGTTGTAAGTAAAGGATCTACCATTGCAAGTCAAAGGTCCTTCCCTCACAGTTTTACTCTGGAAGTGGCAAGTCAAGGAAAGCTTCCTCCTCCAGACCGATTTCCACTTAAGAATAAATTTAGGCATACTGAGTCTTTGCACGTTTAATGACATGATAGGAAGATGTGTTTACACATAAAGCAGAACATCAAATATAAAATCATCAAACGACTTGAAAATTGGAAATAATCCTGCAAGTATAATGTATTTTGATGAGTAAAATATTTATCTTACAGATTATAGGATGTTGATTGGCTTGTGCTGATTAACTTCTTTTAATCTTAAAGCAGAATATGCTTAAAATTCATTTGGGAAAGTAATAGCTCTAAATGTGAATGTATTAAGTTAGATTCATAGAGTTTATTTTATAGTATTGTCAGACAAATATATGAATCTATGTAATTGATAGTTAATCTGTAAACTTTGGCTTTAAAACAAAGGAACATATTACAGTTTAATTTTTATTTTTAAATTTCATCTTTCTCTTATATCTTACCTTATCATTGTTGGTATAGAGCCCCACTTAATAGCACCAAGTACAATGATCACGTCAGTACATTATAAACAAAGTAACACCATTGGCTATGAAATAATCATACCTTCTATCTCTAGTTTTATTAAAATGTTAAATTTTATTTCACAAATTCTAATAATCTATTCCTGTTGGTTAAGAGTGGAGAAAGTGAAAGTTAACTATACTCTAAAGGTGGAAAGATTATACAATTAATTAATAACTTAATTGCAATGAAGTCACTAGAAGCTAGCATTGACACTGTTGAACTTGGATGCAGGCTATTTTTAAGGTCTGTGAATCTGAGATTGATTAGTGTCAAGCCATTTTCTCTATCCAGAGAGAATCTTTACACTGCAGAGATGCAATGATGTAATCTGATTCCCAATTAAATGTTAACTACTGTCACTTTGCAAATATGATTACTTTTATCAGAATTGATAATATGAAGGTAGAGAAATTATATAAGTTTCTTAAAGCTGTGAGCCACTTAAATGTGAGAAATTATTTCTGATTGCACTGTTACCAATTTAGAACCAATTTTCAGGTCATGAACAATTGGTAATAACAAGATTACCCCTGGTAATTATACACTTGCAGATTTCCTAATAGTCTATCAGGTGGAATGACAATATGGAAGCCCATTTTCCTATAATGCTTCATCTCAGAAATGAATGCTTTTTCTGTATAATGAAGCAGGAGTTTATTAGGCATGCAACCAGAGTTGAAAGGAAATGTACAATAGATCTATTTCATGGTACAGTAGACTTTATATCAGAGAGCTCTTCAAAAGGGGGATATTAGATTGACAGAAATAATCTTGTTTCAGTTTTTAGTCAAAATTACAACACATTCAAAAGACTGAGTACAAATTGATTCAGGCTTGAATTCATCAGGGAAGCTCTGCAAATTGGTTAGATTTTATGCTTTCAAATCAGTTCCTTTCTTAGAAGATACTTGCTAATCATACACTAATCTCATGTGGGGAAAGCATTTACTCATTTGCAAATAGTTACACAGAGCAATAGGAGGATACTGATGAGGCACTCTGCATACAGCAATTGGGAGATGGACTATGAAATATCTGCTTAACTATGGGAGAATATCAAATGGGACTGGTCATTCAAATGTGATAACTCATCAAGCCGGTAGGATTCTTATTCCTAACAGGGAAAGCTCATGTTCTATTTCCTAATTCCACTGTTAAACAGTTTCTGAAAATCACTTTTTAAAGGGAGAAAATAATAATTTATATAAATAGTAAATAAGATATCTACTTCTAAAAAAAATCTAGTGATCTGTGACTGTAGAATCAGAGTGGATAAATGAAAGAGAAGTATATTGAAAAAGTGATAAATAGATAGACATGGAAAATTAATTCAGTAATTAATTTCAATTTCTCCTTTGATCTAAAGTCCCCTATCGATTTACTTTTAATATTAGTATTAAAATACACACTTCAACTCAAGGACAGAACATCCCTTCTAAGTTCCTAGTCATGATTGCATTATATTCAATTCCTGAGACTTGAAGTTCAGGGTTGTGATGGCAAAAATTCATGAATTCTGAGATGGCAAAAGTTTCTAGATGTACTACAAATATGATAGACATAATAGACTGTTGACTGTTATTTTAGAAAAGGTAATAAGTGATGAGAAGAAAATGCCTTAGAACATATGAAATCCTACTTCAAATAAAATACTGATCTTATTATTACTTAAGACTTAGAGAGACAGATAATGTAAGTGATTATTGAATCATGGCAATTATTACTTATCCTATGAGAAAAGGGTGATTTAATAGAAAATAACAGTAGACATGCCACACACCACACAGTGTCTCTATGACCCAAAGCCACTAAACCACAGATAAGCAGATACATGAATGAGTACATGCCCCTCATGAAATTGTTATGGTTTTAAATTTTTATTGCTGTCTGTTTTTAAATAATTTTAGTTTCTTGTGTTATCTATATGTAGCATAATTATACTTTGAATGTTAATGATAATTTAATGTTTCAGTAGGTTATATTGTAACTCATTTACTGACAATTTCCACAACTCAGAAACCATTGCAGTATTCTAGACAAGACATGGTCAACTTATATCTCAAATTCACAGTAGTTTTGATTCCTTGAAATGCATCTATCCAAGACATACCATGTCAAAAATCAGTCAAGAATTTAGAAAGGCTCATGAGACCCTAGTCATTACAGATGAAATATAGATCACTGATGGATTCTGAGAGAAAGAGAGCAACTATCTTCAGTTGTGCAAACACTAGGATACCCAACAGATTCCAGTAGATGGCTCTATTCCCAAAGCTATACAAACATCCTATTGGAACCCTGGGAAATACAAAGACAACTAAAACACATGAATGTTTGAAATTGGTTAGTAGGGAAAAGGAGAGAAGATGAGTGATTGTTGAGTAATAGATATCATGCATTATATACATGTATGAAAATTTCAAAGATCAAAATTAATTATAGGAACAACTGTTTTATTATTATTTCTGTTAAATCTGTCACATGGTAGAAGTTTCAAAGTGTCAAATTTGGGCTACTATTTCTTCAATATTACTAAACTTTCTTATAATAAAAACTGCTTCTAATACTAATGGTAACTGGTGACACTACCTTCTGTACTATGTGCCTTAAGTCTAACTTATTGCACCTGTAGGTTCTTCTTTCTGGGCAGTTTGGAAGTGTAGCTTAAAGGTTCCACATAGAATGGGATTCTTGGTGGTTTGGGGAGAATACTTACATCTCAGTTCCAATTAGATTCTTTTTTTGTTGTGGTTTTGTTTTTATTCTTTTTAATTTTTAAAAATTTATTTTCCAGGTCTCCCCTTCAGAAACCACCTATCCCCCCTCCCCTGCCTCTATGAGGATGCTTCACCCCTACTCCCATCTTACCTCCCTGGCATTCCACTACACTGGAGCATCGAACACGCTCAGACCCAAAGACCTCTCCCACTGAGATTTCTGGGTGTCCTGAAACCAAAGTATGTTGTATCTTCAGCAACAGGATCTTAATATTTATTTCTGGAAGACAAAAGGAATTGTAATTGTGTAATGTGGAATTGCAACTGTGTAATGGCATTGACCTTTATATTGGGGGGGGGTGTTCAGGTTCTTCCTTGAGTAATAACATATAGGGGAAAGTCTACTGCTGGCAATGGTATTTTCAGTTAATAACTTATAGCTCTGGTGAAAGATTGTGTTTGCTTGCTTTGGTTTGGGGCCCAAATTCAATCTCATTATTTTATTGAATTACATTACAGGCTATCTATCTACCTATCTATCTGTCCATCTGCATCTATCTATCATCTATCTATCTATCTATCTATCTATCTATCTATCTATCTATCTATCTATCTATCTATCATCTTCATAATCTATCATCTACCACTTATCTATCTATCCATATCTATCTATCTATCTATCTATCTATCTATCTATCTATCTATCTATCTATCTATATCTGTTATCTATCTATCCGACTATCTTTCTACGTGTGTATATATATATTTGTATATGTATGCATATATATGACACACATGTGTATATGTACATATGCAAACGCATAAACATACATCCATATACACATATGTAATGTATATATATTATATGTGATATATATGATATTTGTGATATATATGATATATATCATATTATATATATATATCACATTATTTATACTTTTACTCATTACTTTAGGAGTTTGTAACATGCTAGTTTCATTCCATGAAACCATTCTTGCAAATATATAATTTGATGACATCAATCAAAAATAGACTTTTCTCATAACTTCTCATCAGTGTATCCTTTTGCAAAAGCAGGTGCTAGGCTGGCCTATGTGATCCTCTTAGCCTCAGTGTAGGATGTAGTTATAAATTGTCAAATGTTGTAGCCAGATCCTTCTGGTTATAACTATCCTCTAGGTCCACCTGAAATTCTCAACTTGAGTTTTTAGTTCTGATATAAAGTAAGCTTACACACACACACACACACACACACACACACACACACATGTGAATATGCACACACATACGCACATACACACCAGAAAATAGACAAAACAAAATTCTCTAAGAATACATATTTGAATAACAGAAACTTGACAAAAATCATGAATGTGATTCTGTTACTGTTTTGACAGTGGTTACTCTGGAGAAAAGAAGATATTTTTATAACTGCCACTAGTGATGTTACAAATATTCAGGAATGGTCCACCGTTTATTATTTAAATTAAGTGATAATTATAAAATTATGTTTCTTGGACAAATTATTTTTTCTTGTATCCTTTTCATACTCTGCAAAATTAAACAAATTTGGAGATGTAAAAGTCCTTTAACTCAAATGAACTCAATATAGACAAACTTTTCTTGATCTTTGTTCCTCCCCTGAACATTTAAGATTTTGCTAATATGAAACTATACAGCCAAAAGAGGTCTTTATTTTTATTTTTTTCACTTCGAATTTTTTTACAACCCTGCTGTGGGTTCTCCATGATCCTAGGATCTCTCCATTACCTTAATCTGCTTTTATCACAGATGTTTTCAAGAAGCCAGAGAGACTACATGAATGCTAATAAATACAAGCATCTTTGAGGGGATAATAGCAATGGAAGGCTAATCATTTTATAAAATTAATATTATTAATCACATTTACAGGACAATTTCAATCAGCAATTTACGCTGCAAGGGTCCATGACTTACCAAGGAATGACACCTTGGACTCAAATACTATGCAAAACAAAAGAGCATATTATTGGGCAGAAGTCCAGCATGCTGGGGTCTTCCATTTACCAATATGGAGATGCCCAAGTGAGATCGCAGGCCCAATTTAAAGCACATTAGAGGAATTCCAGGGAGGGATAGGTGACCTTTATCTTAATTGATTGCCTAGGGACATTGAGAACCATTGCTGGGGTTGGGGTAGAAACTGTTGCTAGGGAAGCCTGGAAACTGTTTTTGACCCATTACTCTTGCCTTGAGCAAGGTGGCAGGCAGCTTCTGATGGTGGGGAAGTTTCTGATTGGCTGTCCACAGTCTGGGGTTTTTCTAGTAACTGACTTTCCTGATTTGCCCAGTTCTTAGAAACAGAGATCTAGGCCTAGTCTCTTGAACTGCCAATACACAATCCTGCAGTCAGCTTGATTCTGTCCTCTCAAAACGTACTATGGATGAAAGGAATAAAGTCCCATTTGTAGCGGAAAGGCAGTAAAATCAAAATTATTATAGAGAAGTAGCAATACAGACTATCAGAGCACTGCAGAAAAGGACCAAAGATAAGAGGCAGACTTAGAGAAGTTTACAAAATGACAACTCCTATTCAGGTAATATTGAAGGAGAAGTTAGTTTTCAGAAAGACTTAGGACTGGGTAATATGCTTCCCTCAGAATCAAAAGTGGGCTAACGAGACACGTACAACCAGACAATATAGTTGGAGATTCTTACAATAACTAATAGAACATGGGCATTTTCCTAAAGATGAAGTTGAGAGACAGTAAATTCACACAATATAATAAAAATGGTAATTGTACATAATTATTCTAAAAAAATCCTTGCCTAATAAATTATGTATAATTTTCACTTTGTATTTCAGTACTCATCCAAACATCTTATTATATTCTGTATATCTAATAGTTGAGAACATAAATCCTTACAAACTGTTTTGAAGATTCATGGAATTTTAATCTCTTGTTATAGTACAGCAGGATTCTGGGTAACTAACAAACCAGAGCTTGATGTACATGTTCAAAAGATTCAGAGTTTTGATGATGTGGAAAAACACTGCTTTGTAGTCAATTCACCATGTGTTAATTGGTTTAATGTTATTAGCTTAATTTAAACATCTTTACATAAAGAAGCCAGTAAATATTTTTCTGGAAAAAGAAAATCCAACCAAATCATCTACAATTTTTACTCTTTAAATCACCAAATACCATACATTAGAATCTTCATGTATATGTTATAAATTTATATTTACTAAAAATAATCTAATAATTAAATAGATATATACATCTTACTGACAATCTCCAAAAAAATAAAAGTAAATCTAGCAGTGTTGTGTCAGCTCTGTCTTAGTTCAATGACTTCTTTATATAGCATATGCACAAGAACAACAATTTCAACCAACCGGAGCTTCTACGGTCTAAACCACCAACCAAGAAATACACATGGAGGGACCAATGGCTCCAGACACATGTGTGGCAAAGGATGGCCTAGTTGGACATCAATGGAAGAAGAGGTCCTTGGTCTCGTGAAGGCTCTATACCCCAGTATAGGGGAATGTGTAGGCAGGGAGTTGGGAGTGGGTGGGTGGGGAAACATCCTCATAGAAGCAGGGATAGGAGGATCAAATAGGGGATTTCTGGTGGTGGGGGGAATCGGGAAAGGGGATAATATTTGAAAGGCAAATAAAGAAAATATCCAATAAAAAGAGAAAAAAATCTATTTTGAAAGTATATTAAAAGATTCTATAATTTTTAAGAAAAATTCTATTACTCTTGGAAATAGTTAACAAAGCATTTTTAGTGTCAAGTGAATTAGAATATTTCATTTGAATTGAGAATACATTTAATGGGCTAAAAATATGTAAGTGTCCTATTATTTACCTGGCTGTGAAATAAAGTGAAATCACAATCTTCAGTTTCTACAAGACTTGGAAGTACATCTATCAATGTCAGCTGTAATTTGTATCTGACAGAAAAGAAAACCAAATATTAAGTCACTAAATCAAGTTGGATTTGAGCAAAAGCAAGTTATTTTACAGTCCAGATGATACACAATCTAATAGTAAGAGATTCATAACACTAAATTTTATTTTTGTTAGGCCATTTTAAAGGTAAAGGTGATATATAGTAATTACTATTTATACAAATTGAAATCACAAAAGTAAGATGTCTACAACATTTGGAATAAATTAACAACATTTTATTACCTTTCCATTGTCATATTTTAAACACTAATTTTCTTCTTGGCCCTTAACACTTGGAAAAATGATCGAACACAAGTATTTCAAATATATTATAATATATATATATATATATATATGTGTGTGTGTGTGTGTGTGTGTGTGTGTCTGTGTGTGTGTGTGCGCACGGCAGCTGTCTCCATGGGTTCTCTAGCCCGGGACACTGCAGTCTCTACAGGGTACCACAGACAGACTAGCTAGAGTGCAGCTGGGGACCGGGTTTCAGTGGCTTGGGGTGCAGGATTAGCAGCTTAGGCTTGGGTGAATGGATACCATCTGGGAGCACTGGGAAGCCCTCAGAGAGAGATTAGACATGGCTCCTTAATTGAGGGTCGGATCCCTCGCTTCCCATGGCGGGTCCAGATGAAGAGACAGTCCAAAATTCATCATGAGGAATGGCGTGGATGGAACTGTACCCTGGCCTTTCTGGGAGAGGTGAGGCAGATATAGTATCTGGAAAGGGGCGTGGCTAAGCCTCTAGGTGGCTCACTAACATGGGGATGGCTTGGGGCTGTGTGGACATGCCTCTACCTGAGGAGGGGTGGTACATGACCGTGACTGGAGCCAAAGCCTCCTGGGAGCCTTGGCATAAAGTTTTCTGGTCCCTTGTGGATTGTTCCACTGGGTTGTCCAGATTTTATGCCTGTGCTCAACCCGGTGCCAGATTGCCTGTCACAGATCACTGCCCCACAGGTACTTGTCATGACCTGGAGTTTAGAGATGAGAATCTTGACATTTAGGGAACTAAAATTTCATTGTTATAAATTGTTTTAGTTAATGTTTGATTGCGACAAAACAACATCATGACCAAGGAAACTTAGAAAAAGAGAGCATTTCACTGGGAGCTTAATGTTTCACAGGGTGTATAGATGACCACCATGACCAGAAGCATGGCAGCAGGTAGGCAATGGAGTAGTAGCTGAGAGTTCGTGCAGGCATGAGAAAGTGAGAGCAGAAATGGACCTGTTAGGGGTTTCTGTTATTATTTTTAATTATTTATTTACATTTCAGCCATTGCCTCTACTCCTGCCCCCCTCCCCCGCTCCTTATCCCATTCCCACTTTCCCATTGCTTCTGAGAGGGTGCTCCCCCTTCCCCTCCTAGAATTCCACTTCCACGAGGCCTCAAGTCTCTCTAGGATTAGGCACCTCAGCTTCCACGCCTAGTGACACTAACACACCTTTTCCAACAAGGACATACCAAGTTCCAACAGTGTACCAACTGGTGACCAAACATTCAAATATCTTAGCCTATGTAGGCTATTGTCATTCAAACACCATATATATCTATAAGGTAATGAAATTAGGATTTTAAAAAAATGTTACTAATTTTGAGCGTGAGCGGATGTTCTTTATGGTTGCTGCTAACTGAAAGCTTGACAGATTCTAAACTTAACTGAAATATGAAGTACTTGAACTGCCCTTGAGAGTTCCCTTGTGTGTGTTAATTCAGTTCTGAATGCACATCTACTATGGGTGGTGCCATTCCCTGGCAGAGATCCTGAACTGTACGAAATGGATAAACAGAGCTAAAAAACAGCATACATTCATTTTATGTAGTTTCTTGAGTACTAGTGAAGTTTGATCAAATCCTTCATGATCCTGATATTTTGATGTCCCTACCATGATGGACTATACTTTTTACTGTGAGCAGAATTAAGCCTTTCCTCTCCTAAATTGTTTGTCAGAATGTCTTAAAAACTAAGACATATTCTTTCCCATTTTGGAGTTAGATGCTAATCTTCCTGTCATGGTGACATATTCAGGAGGCACACAGAATAAGTCAGCTATTGGGAAAGTCAGCATTATGAAATATGAAGAAAGAAGCAGAGCCTTTGCATTGGAAGGGGCAGTCATTTATAAATACTATAAGTCTTGGTTTTCGTGATCAAATAATGCTTCCCAGATATTCAGTGAACTCTATGGAGTTCAGTGTCAAGCCAGGTACAAAACTGAATTAAAAGTTAGGCATCAACAAAGTTCTTAAAAGGAAGAACTGAAGAATAGCCAGCACTCAACTCAACTGATTTCATGTATGTTTGTGTGTGTGTGTATCTATGTGTCTGTGTGTGTGTCTGTGTGTCTGTGTATGTCTCTCTGTGTGTGTCTGTGTGTGTCTGTGTCTGTATTTGTGTGTCTGTGTGTGTCTGTCTGTGCGTATATGCATATAAAATACTGCATACATATGTAAAATAATATAATCAGCAAGAAGATAACACACCTTTAGTTTTGCCTAGAAAGTTAATGTCAGGCATAGAAGCAAGTTCATGCTCCATAGTATTCTTCTGGTGCTCTTCATATACAACTATGTATTCAGGATGTATTAGCCAAGAGTAAGCATGTTGATTACCTGTGGTGATCAAAAAGCAATGATCAATATTGCACTAGTGTGTATGTAATGGTAGCCTTAACAAAAAGTCATTCTGGGAGGTGTACATGTTGTGTCAGTACACATTTATAAAAGCTGCATGAATTACAATACTTCTGTCATCACAAAAGATTCTAAGAGAGTTTTAAAAATTCAAATCTATGTGAATCAATAATTTGAATTAGAAAACTAAATCAGCAAGATACCAAAGCAAATAGCATTGTTCTTTAATGAAGTTGCATGTAATCTAAAAAAGTAATAATGGCTAAATAAGCATACAGATAAATGTGTTGTTAAGTTTTATACAAGAAAAGAAATACATATTCTCAGCTGACACAATTAATGTCTTCAATTTTCTCTCAAACTCTTAAAACTAAAATTATTACCAGAATTCTGTTATGGAAGTTCAAGAACATGGTCAAAGCTGTTCTCCTATAAAAAAGTAGATTATTTCTTGTAACTATATTATCATAATTTCGTGTAACTATAACTTAAGCTATGAAAGCATCTGATTGTATTTCTTTCCCTTGTTTCCACTTTATACTCAGGGTTCCATATAACATTAAATATATATCAATGTACATGTAAATAGATCAATATAGAATAATCAAACAATTCATCGAAATCATTTTAGTGTTTCTGGCATAAATGGATGCTCTTCCTCAGATGTTTCCAGTTGTGTTTTCACAATTAAACAAATGATGTTCAATATCTACAGATAAAATAACTGTCATAAAATTATGCCATCAGCCTTACTGTAAATAAGGCACTTCTGTTAATTTCTAATTGATTGGGAAAGTGGAATTATTGAGCCGTAATTGATTTTCTCTTTTACTTGTTGTGCAGCCCGGTGTTTGGTTTATGTGAAGTTACTGTAAAAAGAGCTACTTTATTTAATTTGAGAAAACTCAGAGGCTTATTATACACTTCAAACAACATATTTTGCCAGCACACATTGGATTTTGTGTTCAGGTTGGGAATTTTATCTTTTTATTCATATGAGTGAATATATAATGTGACAAGATAACACTTTAAAACCAGGACAGATGCTGGCAGCATGATGCATCAAGAGAAGAATTGGTGTATGTCATAAATTTCTGAGAAAACAGATTTCGTTTGCTATGGCATTATAAATGTCAACTTATGCCGGGCAGTGGTGGCCCACGCCTTTAATCCCAACCCTTGAGAGGCAGAGGCAGATGGATTTCTGAGTTCGAGGCCAGCCTGGTCTACAGAGTGAGTTCCAGGACAGCCAGGGCTACACAGAGAAACCTTGTCTCGAAAAACCTAAATAAATAAATGTCAGTTTATCATAACAAAATGAATTAACTTATTCACTAACCTTGGAAAAGTGCCAGATACTAAGTTCATTGGGTATGAAGCTAGTAAATATATTCTGATAAATTAATTTTTATTTAATATAAAAATTCAGAGATACAATATCTAATATGTATATTGATGAAAATGTAAAATAGCAATTTAGAATGAAATATATTTAAATTTTGCTTAATTGGTATTAAAAGCCTAAATTTAATTAATTTAATTTAATGAAAATTTTAATTACATGAAATTTTTGAATGTTTTTAGAATGCTTCAAGCATTCAAATATATATCTTTAACAAAATTATTATAATTTTTTAAAAAGTTCAAATAATGTCAATTAAGAACTAGCCACCAAACTAAGATGTTCTGTAAGTGAGTTTTTCTAGCCATTTTTTATATCCTAGAAAAAAACCATGAAATGGGGAGATTCATTTTAGCTCATCATGGTGGGGAGAGTGTGTCAGAAAACACAAGTCACAAAATAATGAACCCAAAAGGGAGGAAGATTTAGACAGAGGCCCATGCAATATGATCCTCAAGTCCTCCCCACAGGCTTTCTTTAGTTATACTCATCTCTAACTTCCACCACATACCAATCATGAACAGATCAGAGATTTAGTTTATTCATTATGTCAGTGCTCTCAGAATCTTTACAAACATACCGAAGGTTATGTTTGACTCATTGTCTAGTTGGCAGTAAAGATTAACCATTTGTATGAAGTTGTTTTTTATATATAACATTTATATATGTAACACATATATAACACATATAACATATGTATAACGCATCTAACATATGTGATGTATATAGCATATATACCACATATATTTATATGTTATATACATCATATACACATATATTTATATGTGGTATATATGGTATATATATTATATATAAATCATAGAATTGGTATATATACTGTTTTGTATATATAACATATATATAACATGTGTATAACATGCATAACATATATAACATGTATAACACATATATAATATGTTCTGTATATAGCATATATAACATATAATATATAACATATATAATATACATCACATATATCACATGTAACATAATAATATATAGATATATAATTTAAACAATGCTTCATTATTGCACAATGTTTGATATGCTAAATAAATGTCAATAAAATTTTAATTATTTTACTATTGCTCCCAAAATAATACAAATTTTACATACTATATTTATATTGAATATTACTTAGAAAAATAGAATTTATTGAACTTAAATATATTATTAAGATCATCTTTTAGAACAAAATAATTCTAATTTATTTGTCTTTCAACCTTATATTTATTTTCTTCTGAGCTGTCTCTTCATGAATAATAAAGTTTTGTTATTGTTTCCTCCAGTATCTTTGATAGCCATTAGTTGGCTTTCATTTCAAGTTCTAGTCTCTTCATTCTGTAATAGAGAACTAGCATTTCTATGGAAGCATTTGAACCGGAGGGGAGGGGAATGAGGACATGGGGTGCTGCAAGGATTTTAGAGTTTATTTTTTGCTTATTTCGTTTTTGTTTGTTTGTTTTTACCAAAAATATGTGCATATTTTTTATTACAATTAAATAGGAACTGCCAGAAGAACATATTTTAAGTATAAACAGATGAACCAAAGTAAAGGAAGATTGTGAGACCATGAGAGAAGGGCGATCAGCTTTCTGTAAGTAACTGCTCTAAAAGTCTCTGTCCTCAAAGGATGTTCCGAGAGTTCATCTCTTCTTGATCATTTGTGACAGCTGGAGAGAAGAAAGCTTCCACTACCGAGCTTAGGGATGGCCAGGCTCAGAGTCTCAGAAAACGGTAAAAGAAGTAAAAGAAGAGCTGCAATTCATCAAGAAACAGGACTAGTAGTGAACACAGTTTTATCCTGACCAAGGAAAAGAGAGCTAACAAAGTTTGATAGAACGTTTCTCAACCTCATCAATATCAGGCTCTGTTGCATCATTGTCCCTTCAAATCTGGTAGGCAGGACATATTTTGGGTCAAAGGTTTTGTAGGTGGGTCAGTGTCCTCATCCCTCCACTGGGAGTCCTGCCGGACTACGTGAGGTAGACACTTCAGGATCCATATCCTCCACTGCTAGTATGATCTTCTTAAGCCAATATTTATCTTATCAGTGTTCTTCTTTTATTGTCTTCCCTTTTTTAAACTCTTATTTGTCATAGCAAACTGTACACAAATTTACTAAAAGTATAGAAACCTTAGAACTGCAATCTCATGATTGGAAGAATACCTCTCCAACTTGCGTTTCGACCGATAGACCATGTGACTTTGCCTTAGTATGCGAGACTTCTGTACAGCTCAGAAATATGTGCACTGTACGAATGCTGAGCTGAAAAAGTGTGGAATTGATTTGTGTGGGCTTAGATTCTAAAGTACTCTCAAGAAATGTGTTTTCTCCAAAATGAACACAAATGTTTTCAGCTTTTTATTGATTTCTTCAAAAATGAAAGAAAAACAATTAAATCTTCAACTTTTTAATAAATTGAATAGACATGAAATGGACTGTTTCTGAATGAAGACTATTTTAGTATTTCAAAAACACAGAGCCTGACAAATACAGAGGCGGATGCTCACAGCCAACCATTGGACTAAGCGTGGGGTCCAGGATGGAGGAGCTGGAGAAGGGTCTGAAGGAGCTGAGGGGTTTGCAGCCCTGTGAAAGAGCAACAGTGTCAACTGGCCAGACCCCTGGAGCTGCCAGAGACTGGACCACCAACCAGAGAATACATGTGGAGGGACACATGGTGCTGGCCACGTATGTGGCAGAAGATGGCCTTGTTGGCCATCAGTGGGAGGAGAGTCCCTTGGGCCTGAGGGTGTTAGATGCCCCAGTGTAAGGGAATACCAAGGTGGGAAGACAGGAGTGTGTGGGTGGGGAGGGGATCAGCCTCATAGAGGCAGGGGGAGGGGGATGAGATGGGGGTTTCTGAAGGGAAGACCTGGAAAGGGAGAAAATATTTGAAATGTAAATAAAGTAAATATCCACCAAAAAAAAATAGAAGGAAAGAAGGAAGGAAAGAAAGAAAGAAAGAAAGAAAGAAAGAAAGAAAGAAAGAAAGAAAGAAAGAAAGAAAGAAAGTCAATATATTATGTTCATTTGTAACATTTTCCAACAAGGATTTTGAGAAATTGTCTGACCAGATATTTTCAACCACATTTGCAAATAAAACACTGTAAAGATTTTTTAAAACCTGATGTTTAAAAATTGCCCTGGACCCATTTATTATGAAACTCTGCCATAATCATTTTGGCCAAATGATTTTCAAATTTTGCAAGTGGAGAACAGAAGTCAATATTTAAAGCAGAACATGTATGTATTGTATTTACTTATCTGAGAAATACACAAAAATCAATAAATTATGCAAAATTCACATCATGTCATGTTCAGCAATGTCTAAAATTACATTTTTGTGATTTAACAATTTCAGTTACCAAAATTAGAAAATTAGAGAGTAGTTAACCAATCATTTATTTTATCTCTTGTATACTCTGGTAAAACAGAATTCAGAAGAAATGTTATCAATGTTAATTTATATCATATTGCTGTAAAGCTGTTAAACTAAAATGTACCCCAAGTTGCTCTGTGCCAAGCAAATTTTTATAAGAGGTAGGATTGACTAGGTTTGTCTGTATCTGAAAATCATATCTTCAACTCTTTGTCTCTCTATATGAAACACTAACAAAAATTATACTACTTAAAGTTAAATATGAATAAAACATTGAATTGACAATTAAAAAAAACCACTAATGTGGCATTTTTCACATTCATGAGTGCTTTAATTTCCTTGACTTTCTTTTAGTGTATAAATAGTGAATTTCTTTCATTTGTTAAAAACAATTTAACCAGTGGACACTAACATACAAATAATCTGCATTAGAAATTCAATAGGTGGCTAAGGTGTTACTACAACTTTTTCCAGCTACTTCTAATGGCAAGTGTCACAATGAAGCTACTCAATTCCTTTCATATTAATAGATATGTATAATGCAGCAATTCCAATTCTGTTTTCAATATCATACCTAAAAGTGATTGATATACATTTAATATTTAATATTTTAATATGAGTACATGGCTCATCTGATAATGACACGATAATTTTGTTTTTATTTTATGGCATGTGTGTAAAAATGAATTGTTTTAGCATAAATGTTAACAGTGAATTAATCTGGCAGCTGTATCTCTTTACCCTTGCTAGGCCCCAATAACTGCTCAGAGAAACCAAGATTTATTTCAAGCTGCACTTCCAAAGCTGGATATTTAAATGATCTACCTTAACCTCGTATTAAATCTGGCAACCATGATCCCAATTAATTCTTGCAGTTTAATACTACTCTAGCTCTCTCTGCTTTAGATATTTCTTCTTATGGTGTCTTCTCCGACTCCTTCTGAATCTCCCTCCCTTCCTCCCTTCCTCCCTTCCTCCCTCCCTCCCTTCCTCCCCCACCTCTCTTCTTCCCACCCTATTCTCTCTCTGCACAACCATTGTGTGGTCAGCACTTATTGAAAAGGGGCAGAATAAATAGTAAGAAATGTTTTCATAAACTTGAGAAGGGAGATGTTAGACATGTCCTGATTGAAACAGATAAATCAGCATCTAAATAACACAAGGTATCCTTTACATTGTCCATGAAAACACCAGGCCTGTACATGTATTAGAATGGCCATCTCTAGCATTCCAGGGAACACGTAAATCAAGACTAAAGGCCTTCTCAGGCAAAGTTCTTCAAACATGGCACCTCCCCATCCTCCTCCACACTCGTCCAAATAGAGGAACAACTGGAAGATATTGGACTCAAGAATATTCCAAGCCTGTTTCCAGACCTATGTTTTTATTGATTTTGCTTTTTTGACTACAAATAGTCATAATTTGATAATTCTATGCACATATAATGATATTAATAAAAAACATAATTATTTTAAGACAATTGTTGTATGGCTATTTGAAGCAACATCGGAACAGACACCAAATTTATACATGTTAAAAACTGAGATTATTCAATTTATTAATATGGAGTCATTTAAGAGAAATGTTTAAAGATCACCTTTTTATATTGACCTAGCTAGGTTTCACTGGTAGAAGAATATTAAACTGTCCAAACTGATAAATGTTTAAAAAAATGTTTTAAATGAGTTTTGATCCACATTTTCTATTTATTTTAAGATTACTGTAGACGGCTCATAATTTCAAGGAACTTACTTAAACTTCTGGGAATATGAAGACTTTAGTGCCAAGAACTGCTGAAAAATCCTTACTCCAATATTTGACATTTCATGCTCTTCTAAATGCATTCTAATGCATGGTCACGCCACAAAATGACAGTCATTAGTGTCGTCTCGGCAGTGGCCGCGGGGAGGCCGTGACTAATGCTGAGCTATCAGCACTGTCTGAGGAAGGTGGATTCTCATAATTTCTCAAACTGACCATGGAACCAATTTCAAACGATCCCTAAGTCATAAAACTTCACAATTACCCTGAGTTCATTAATAACGTATTACACTCCTCATTCTAAATCAGAGTTTAATCAGATCCCTGTCTCACAGGAAGGTTGACAAGTAAGTCACAAAATTATCCCTATAAGTGTCAAGATTTATTTTCCTAGCGTAAGTGATTTAACCTAGTCAAGCGGAGTTAAAAATAAAATCTCTCTGTTTGAGATTACCACGTATCTGATTGTCATGTCAGTTTGAGTCCTACCTCTCAATCTCTTTATAGGTATGTATTGTATAAGTAAGACAAAAAATGAGAAAATGAATACAAACGATATGACTGCATATATTTTGAATTATGCATAAAACAAACTGGTTCAGTTTATTTCATGAGAGCAAGTAAGACAACAAAATATACTAAATGGGTAACTTTTGAGTTTGCTTCTGTGTTAACTAAATATTATATAAATAAAAATCCTTTGGAGTAGAAACTCAGAACACTTCTTACAAAAATTTATATTAAGATGTACGAAAAAATTATTCAAATAAAAGACAAATGGTCTTGTTTATGCATAAGTGCTGAATCCTTTCAGCTTTTGTCTCATGGCTAAGGTAATATGGGTTTCCTTTATCGAATATATTATTATTATTATTTATTATTAATAATAATAGATCTTAAATGCATTAATTTTATCACTATGGATATCTAAGTTCTTAAACTTACATAAATTGACACACTGAGCAATTCCATAAATTTCATCTACCTCAACCTTTGCAATCCAATACTGTATTTTCCTAGAGAAGACTGATTGAAGTATACGGGTGTATAGTATACAAGCCACTGCAGTAATAGGGAGACAACACATTGACAGGAAATCGACTCTCTTTTCATGATACTCAGAAAACACGGTAGCATGCAATGCTGTTTTTATAACTCATCTTTCAATAAAAACTCACTGCTGAATGTGGCTTCTCTTTGAGGAAACTAACAAGATCATTGCAGCATTCTGACTGCTCCATTTAAAGAGACAGAGATGCATCTATTCGTTCAAACTATACACAATTAGATTTTAGATCACTTTCGATGTTGTTGTTATTGCTTTACTTCCATTCATTGATTTTTTTCCCAGAAAAATTCTGATTTTATAACACAAGCTGGTCTGAAAATCGGAATTCCCTTAACACCAACACCCTATGTCTGGCATTTCTTGAATGTAAGCTATAGATAGTAAACTCGATATACGTTTTTCTAGACTGTGGATCAGACCCAAGGATTGTTTAATTGTGTGTGTGTTTGTGTGTATGTGTGCTTGTGTGTGTGTGTGTGTGTGTATCCTAAGTAAAAATATGTCCTAAATATATAATATGACCTTATAAATAAATAAAACCATCTCAATGTGTGAAATATTATTCATATGTATATTTGCATGACTGACCATTTGTTATTGGTTAAACTATTAGTGTGCTCTTCTCTGAGAACTGTTTTTCCTGCTCTAAGGATTCTTCAGTTTCCTGAAGTTTTTGTGTAGGATTGAAGAGTCATGATCTTTCTCCATCCACTTTAGCATGTTTTGTAATGTTTTAAAAGTAAGAAATAAATTCAACAAATACATATTTGAGATAAATACTATTTCCTTTGGTAACTAAGATTTATTAAAATAACATTTTCTAATTACAGATTTAATTACTTCCCCAAAGAAAAATTTGTTTGCCCATAATAATTTTAATTTTAATCTTCAATAATTGAAAATCCCCGAGTGTAATAACTAATTTAAAGAAAAACATGATTTCTTTTATTTGACCATCTCTCTGATATTTTTTTATTTGAATATCAATTGCAATTGACATGTGTAGTTTATACCTAGACTCAAGACAGTCTTGAATTATGGAATCATTTTAGGAAAGGGTCACTCATCAAACAGTGGGAATCCTGAGAAACAATAACCCCCAACACAGCTTCATTGATTTTACAGGTTTAAAGGATTAGTACATTTACTAAGAACAGTTTCATCAAAATATTTTTCTTACAAAGGTAGTATTTTAAATAATGATACAATTGAAGTTTAGTGTTGTTAGCTGGCTTATATTTAGCAACTATGTATCTTTTTTTTTTTTTTTTTTTGGTTTTTCAAGACAGGGTTTCTCTGTGTAAACTATGTACTGTTTTAACTCTAGTATTCATAACTGAAGCCTCATAAGCAGAGACCAGCAGTTGAGATTCAAAAAACCCTGAAAATCAATAGGGGCCTATTTTTAAGTAGATCTAAAGATACATATTAATTATCTCATATTTCTGGCGGCCAAAAACTAAAAATCAATGGGTTAGAAAGATTTATTTTGTTTATCATTTTGCATGTGCATAGTATACTCTCCATATGACTCTATATGGAACATATATCTTCTTTCTAAATGTCTTTCTGTACCAAGGTTCTGGTTTATTAAATACTGCATAGTGTTTGCATGAGATTGTAATGATAAAGTGGAAATGATTGTTTGATAAGTGTGTGAAGCCAACAATCCATGTGGCAAAACTGAAGCCTAATAATTTAATGTTACATTAAAGAAGTCAGTTAAAGCTATGTTGTGAGAAGTTTTGCATGGCTAAGACAACGGAGCTGAATTATATAGAGAGACATTCAAGAAACACATAAACTTTGAATAGATCAGAGGAGGTTTGTTTAACTTGTCTTGATATTCTTATTTTTAATTTTTTTAAGAATGTTTGATCGGAGGTTTAACACTTAAAAATGGATTTTGTCTTTTAACTACTTAAACATATTCTACATATTTGATTGTCTTTACCACTATTGAAACAGTAATATATTTTAAGCAGTATATATGTAAAATGCTTTTGATATTTCTTTACACTTTAAGTTTTAGGGATTTTTTGTTTATATGTAGGTTCTATGTCATTTCAGCCACCTATACTGCCTTCTTCAACTCCTCCTATGTCTATTTCTTCTCAAAGTCATGATATCTTTTTCTTAATTTTTATATGTGCATAAGTATATATAAATGCAACCTGTTGAGTACCTTAAGATTGTATGCATGTACATGTATTTATGGCTGAGAACTTAAATTGTACAACCTTTTATGAGGCTGAACCCAGGACAGACACATTTTTTGCAGAAGTCATTAGGCTACAGCTCTTCATCTGGGGATCTGGTCTTTTTAGATCTCTTAAATCAATCGACTTGCCTGGTAGCATTGAGCTTGCTTGCACAGTTGAAAGCTCATCATTTTCATTTTATCTAGAAGATGATAGGTCACAACAGATATGCTGAACCTTCAGCACTTACCAGATTGTCTAACAGCTTCCGTGATATTGTCAGAGTCTTATATGTACAGGTTGTGTTATAGATATGTAAATTGGGTTGGGTACACTACAGTTAGATTTTCTCCATGTTTTGAGAAGGTGTGGCTTTCTTTCATGATCTCAGCCTCCTGCAACAGTAAGGTTATTTACTAAAGGGTAAGATCTATGCTTAATAGTGAACATCAGTTTTTAGAATTCCCCTATGAGTTATACTGCTTTACAAAAGTGTTTATCCTGTAAATAAGTTCCATGGCCTCGCCAGCCATGGATATAAGTGCCACTATGGCATCCCTGGAGAATATTAAGCCACGTTCGTGTTTGTTGGTCACAGGCTTTCAAGCTGGGTATACAGTGGATTATTCTAACGTTGGATTTCTCAGTCCTTTAGATCTCTAAAAGCTATTACTCACGCTATTTAAAATTACCCATTGTTTAATGGCACATGGCCCCTGTTCTACTGTGTCTCTTAATCACTCATCTGTGATTTCCGAACCGGATCATATGTCATAAGGCACCACCTCTTCCCAAACATATTGTCCATTTTCCCTTGCCTTTTCCTCTTATCTTTCAATGTCTCTCATTCAATGTCACACTCTATCTATCTATCTATCTATCTATCTATCTATCTATCTATCTATCTAATCACATTAAAGAATGCTTGCATTACTCTTCATGAAAATTCATGAGGTTTTTCTTTTCTCATAGTTATTTTCTACCAGTTTCCTCAGTGCATTGTAGAATATACTCTAATTTAATAATTCACAATGATAACTTTGATATTAACTTTTATACTTATTTTCCAGTGGCAGATGCCAAGAAGCCCTGGCTAGCAGTAGCCTGGTATGGCTGTTATCTGAGAGGCTCTACCAGCACCTGACCAATACAGATGCAGATACTCACAGCCAACCGTAGGACTGAGCCCAGGGACCCCAATGGAGGTGTTAGGACAAGGACTGAAGCAGCGGAAGGGGTTGGCAACCTCATAGGAAGAACAACAATATCAACAACCAGACCATCCAGAGCTCCCAGGGATTAAACCACCAAGTAAAGAGCACACATGGAGGGATCCATGGCTCCAGCTACATATGTAGCAGAGGATGGCCTTATCTGGCATCAATGGGAGAGGAGGCCCTTGGTCCTTTGGAGGCCGGATGCCCCAGCATGGTGGCATGCTAGAGAAGTAAGGCGGGAGTGGGCGAGTGGGTGGAGGAGCACCCTCATAGAGGCAGGGGGAGGTGGGGAGGACGGATAGGATGAAGTATTTTGGGGATTAACAGGGAAGGATGATATTATTTGAAATGTATGCAAATAAAATGATTAATAAAAACTTATTTCTTCAAGATTGTGTGACTATAATACATTTATGTCATTCTTCCTTCCCTCTCTTCCTTCCTTATTCTCCAACAAATGCCCAATACTTACTAATTCTTTTTCAAATTCATGGGCACTTTTAAATTAATTATCAATATATACATATATGTATACAGACACTGCTGTAAAAATACATAAATACTTGTTTTATAAAATGTGACGTGTATGAATGGGTACAGGAATGGCTATTACATCTTTTGAAGATATTATATTATAAAGGATTAAGAAACTCAGAGAGGTCTGGGTTCATTGTAAGATGCTCACTTCTGATGTGTGCATAAAACTGGCATTATTTGCCTCTTATAAAAAAAGGGAAAATGATCCTGATTTACTGTATGTGGTAAGAGAAAATAGAAAAATCACACATCTGTATTTAAGTCCATTCGTCAAGTGTGTTTAGTTAGCAGGAGCAATCTTGTCCTTGTTGTGTTACTATGGTTATTAATAACTTAATTAGTAATTACGTTGTTGCCAACCTAATTATAGCACACTTTGTGCTAAAAGCCGAATGCCTGCTAAATAAATTCTTTAACAGTAGCTTAGCAAAAAGCAAAAGTGAATGAAACCTACATGTATGTAGGCCAAAAACTTATCATTGTGAAGATAATTTCATTGTCCATATTTACAAGATTACCATAACTAAATGTAAAATAACTCTTAAGAACTTTTCTACATACTTTGATATGAATATTTTATTTGTAGTATATGAGAACATAATTTCATAAAGATAAATTTCTGAATAATCTACAGTACTGTTTGTCATTAATATTTTTGGCATCTATTAAAATTACTATATTTGACATTACAAAATAGTAACTAACATAAAAAGTTTCATAACTTGATTACATGAATCACATGAGGCTGTTGGTTCTAGAAGGATTTCAGGTTCTCATTCTTTTACAAAACCATTCCCAGAAGCGTATCAACTATTTCACTTTTATTTCAACTAACTCAGAGCAAGTTTCAAAATTGTTCCTTTATAAGAAATGTTTGCCATATTTTGTTAGCTGGAAGGTGGCAACGAATTAAAATGCAGAGTTGGGGAGCAACTATAGCTTAGGGATAACTGTGGAAGAAGTGAAGAAAACATTGTAGAAGCCAAAGGAGAAAGATATTTTATGAGAGTTTGTCTCCTGGAAATGTCAGACATCTCACTGACATGGTTACTTAAATATAAGATGAACGAGGACAACAACAATAAATATCATAATGTGAACTGTGTAAAACCCTTGACCATCAACTCTATATGATGAATTATAGGCAATTTAGGATTGCTTAGAGCTAAAGAAGTAATCAACTGCAGGGAAGAACATAGCAGGTGGTTATCCAATACTTTGTGTGTGTATACTTATGCATATGTATATATACACACATACATACATATAAGTGTAATTATATGTGTTCATGTATTTTTATACGTGTATTTAATTATACGTACACATATATATTTACATATGTAGCAACAATTAATTTTAAGAAAGGCTGTGAATTTGAAAGAATGTAAGGAAGGTTATATGGAATGGTTTGGAGAGAAAAAATGAATGGTAAATGATAAAATTAAATTATCATCTCAAAAATACAGAGAAAGATAATGATAATATGTCTTTAAAAAGAACTTAATCCTGGTTTGGTGTTCCATATTAAAACTTGTAAATTGTGTGGTTGTAATTTTTTTACATATTTTGATTATTCATTTCATATTCTAAATGAAATCAATAAGTAATTCATTTATGAATCAAATATTTATTAAGCATTCTATATTTATGTTAGCCAGGCAGACATTTAACTAGCGATAGACAGTTGTTGAATAAACACAAGAAAGGTATTTCCCAAGTTTTTAAATCTAGTGTTGCCTAAGATACTCTAATATGTTTTACCAGTTATTTGGAAAATTCCATCTTGAATTAGAAATATGTCTGTGTTTTATGTATTTGTTATATATATATATATATATATATATATATACACATATACACACAAATATAATGTATGGACATGTTAAATAATGATAAAACAGGACATAATATAAATGTTGACATGAAACAGCCTATAATTTTTTGTAAATAAATATTTCCCAGGGAATATTATATTGTTTCTGATATTTATTAGCATGTTGTGTAGTTTTGTGTTTGACTATTTTCTCTATTTTTAAAAGATCTCTCTCTCTCTTTCTCTCTCTCTCTCAAAACAAAACAAAACAAAAAGAGCTCATGTTGAGTTACATCTCAAGAACTGTCAAGTGTTTTGGGTCTGGGAGATGGTACTCCTACAGAAGTGGAAAGAAAAAGTGATGAATGAAAGTTCTAATCAAGGAGTCATATATAGGTGCTGGCTCTTTCCAATGCCGTAGCCAGAAATGTATCACTAGATAAAATTGCCCGTGTTTAGAAAAATAGAAGGAATATATTGGAGTCAGTAATGCATTTTCTTTGAGTAAAAGGGTTATCACACAGATATTTGTAACTTCAGAGTTGTCAGTGCTCTAGCCTCGGGGCTCTATGAGGAATTTCTGTTCTCTCAGATAAAGCCAGCTGAGATTCTGTCTCCCTTAATGAGAGAAAGAATGACTTATAAATGAAGATTTAAAGTACTTCAACAAGCTTTGAACTAGTCAAGCTGAAACTTAAATCCCTTCTAGCCTAGTACAGACCTCACTACCAGAGTGCTTTCTGGTTTGAGAGGATAAATGACAATATGCACCAGTAGTAAACTGCTTTCCCTTCAGACTGGGAAGCATGGTATAAATAATGGGCAAATGTCAGCTTTCTCAGCCCCAGAGAAAAATATAACTTGCAAGATATCATCAGTGTTAGGATTCAAAGTAGTTCTATATAAGTACAGTATTCATAGTAAGCAATATAACCATCAAACAGTATTGCAACACCATATAATATAGTTTATGTTTATCCAAAGTTGTATTATCTCTAAGGTGAAGAGTGATCAGATGTGATTACCCTTGCCATGCTCTCCTTTCTTGTTTTTTATTTACGATTACTTATGTGCCTATTTCTTCCTTTATTCATTTTCTATGTGCATATACACACACATGTGCCACAGTACACATGGGGAATTAAGAGAATAATGTGTAGAAGTTGGTTCTCTCCACCATGTGTATCCCAGGAAACAAATTCCGGATGTCAGGTTTGTGAACATGCGTCTTTACCTGCTGAGCATCTCAGTAGCCCTTTCTTACTTTTTAAATTGGAGAAAAGCTAATGACAAAAGTAACATTAACTTTTAAAACAATCAAAAATTAAAATAATTTAAAATGCTACCAAGTCATTAATATAAACATTGTTGGCATTTTCAGAAATACCATCTAGATTATCAAATTAAATTCATCTTTTTAATTTAAATATTGTGTGGACCAAAGAGCAAATCAAACTTACTTAATTTTAAAAAGTAAATACAGAAGAAGTGGGCAGGAGAGTCAAGGTAAATAACAGGGTACAATGAACTGATAATGGAAGTGTGAAATAGGGCTTGTCTTTAGAGAAAAGGAGCTAGGCAAAGAAAGGCAGGAGAGTAAATCAACAACAAAGATGTCTCAAAAGGTCATAAAGAATAACAATTATCCCCAAAACCATAATCACTGGGATTCTGTGTACAAATATGCATAGCTGTTGAAATGAACTTTCCTTATCTGGGTTGATAATGCTACTTCTAAAAGCTTAAGATCACCTAACAAAATTCCCAATATCAGACATGAGAAGCCAACTTTTGATTTGTTGCTCAGGGTTGTCCAGGGGCCTTTCTAAACATATAATCTATTGTGGCCGCCCTTGATGTCCCTCGGAGGTATAAGGTAAGTCCCGATTGCTGAGGACACCATGCACTTCAGAAGCAGGGTCCAGGCACTCATGAGCTGGAGCGGACCTAACTGCCTGCTCCACAAAGGCTGCTTTTTATCGTAGCAGAAGGCATTATGAAAGCTTGTACAGGAAGGAGGCAGACAAGAAACCCTTCCTGCTGTGATTGTGCTGAGCCACGCTACTCATCAGCATTGCAACTCATAGTAGAAACCAACAGTTCTCGAATTAGCATAAGAGCCTCTCAACAAAAGCAAAACCATGCTCTTTACTAGAAACCAAGCTAACTACTCAATGTTACTGAAATCATCGATATTGGAGGAGAATCTACAACCACCATTTATTAAAGAAGCATAATTACTAACAATAATCTAAACACTTGGCCTTATGTCGCAGATAAATATAGTCATCCTCCTCTTCAAAAACAAAAAATCCCTTTGTAACAAGAAGAGGCCAGTACGTGAAATCATAACAACTCAAAATGCAGAGTTGGGAATTTCAGTCCTAGTGGATATATCTACGAAACACTTCTTCACATAGGCTCAGGGGTTGTTGAAGAGGATCAGAAAGATTATAACATCAGGGAATTTGCTGAGAGGTTCTCTCTGCTACCAATATCAGAAACTATATCCATAAAATCTCAGCATTATGACCCAAACAAGATGTGAATGTGGATGGTGCCAGCGGTATTACCAAAGTAAATAGGAGTAGTCCAGAAAGACCTCAAGCATACACAAAGAACCACAGGCAACTAAGGAATGTTGAGAGGAGGAGGAACGGTTTTCCTCATGGAAGAGTACACCAATTGATTATCCAATGTTCTATGACCAACCTTGAAAATATACACATGAGTAACATTTATAGACTGAAAATTTATATTTATCAATGTGAATATATATGTATATATGTATGCACATAATAAAAAATTAATGACAAGGAGGCCATAAATTTGAAAAAAATGAAGGGGTACATGGAAAGGTTTAGAGGAAAAAAGGGAAAATATTGAAATTATATCATATTCTCAAAAATCAAAAAATTTAAAATATAACCATGTCATGATGCTATTACCTTTATTAACAGTTTGCTTGTGCATGCAAGATTATTTTTAAAGTGTTTAGTAATATATTTAATTATTGGTAATAACTAGGACTATTTGTTTTAATGCAGTGGAAAATGGTTTTGCTAAAGATTCAATAGAGTTGAAAAGAAATAAAAGCAGATTACAAAAATTTAGGGAAATAACTCCTCATTTAATAGCACTGATGAAAACTGTTACAGAAACTGTGTTGGATTCCCAGAACTCACATCGTGGCTAATTAGTGTCTGTAAATCCAGTTTTAAATCCTCTTTTGACTCTGTAGACATGTACAGCAAAACACATACATACACAACTCTCTCTCTCTCTCTCTCTCTCTCTCTCTCACACACACACACACACACACGCATGCACACACACACACAACTCACATCCGTATATAAATTAAGAAAAAAATAAAAATCTTTTTAAATGTTTAAAAATACAGCACAAATTAAGGACAAATATAATTATATCTAATTATAATTAAATATGAGTCAAACTTGTTTATCAACTCATATACCTTATAGTGATCTATAGTTATATTTTATAGTTGATAGAAGATATTATAAATGCATACAAATTTCTATATTTCTATTCTCCTCATGCAGGGATTATGTGATGATAAACCTATCAGAAGTACACTTAATAAATTCATCCTAGTAAACATTCTGAAAATATGGAAAATATATGCTTTTCCATAAAAAGAAAGGATTTGAAAAAATGTTAAATTAGTATTTTAGGTTGTATTAAGTATATATTTTGCATGCTATGGCAAAGGTAATGGGAATATACAAAAAATAGAAGCAAAGCTCCAGGATTTCACAGTCGATTCTATAATTTAAAAACATGTGCTGATTATCTCTCCTGATTTCTGGGATTGTTTTTATTTATATTATATTATGTTATGTTATGTTATGTTATGTTATGTTATGTTATGTTATGTTATATTATAGGGTGTTTTCACCAGACAAAAAAGTTTGTGCACTGAGTGGAGGGCCATCTTCAGCTTCTGGTGCCACATCAGCTTTCTGTGAGTTCACTGAACATGCATTTAGCGCTAAGCCTCCTGGGCACTGACTCAGAAGCCAGAGACTAAATGGAGCCATAGGAAGTATTGGAAGGAAAAGAGAAGGGGAAAATTTGTCTTTTCTGGACTCCAGGATCAGTCATCTTTGTTTCTATTTAGTCATCTTATTTAGGAAGCCAGTTTTACCATCATTTAGGACTGAGGTGTGTGAAAAAGCAAAATAATTCTATACTAAATAAATAATTAACTTATACTGGGAATCATTGCACTAAAACAAGTCATTTTGTCACTAAATGAAACACTTTTCCTTAAAAAGGAGAAAAGCAAATTCAGTTATAGTCTTGTGTTTACAAGAGAGAACGGCATCATGGTGCACAGGGACAGCTATTTAAAGCAACAAAATATGAGAATCATGTAAATAGGCTAAAAGATTTTTAAAGAAATGCAATTTCTTTTGCACTGTAATAATGTCTTTGAGGAGGTAAACAGTGCTTGCATTTCGAGACTTTGAAATCAATGTGATTTTTATTAATATCACTTTGTATTTTGCAGTCTATTATTTATTCTCAAAACATTATTTTCCACTATTTTTCTTATTCAATGTTGATTTTAAAATGGACAAATCATACTCTACAACTTGCTAACTATTTAAACATTATGAGGAAATATTGGTTGAGTAAGTTTACTTTCCAAATTCCTTGACCCAATCAGTAGAGGTAATATTTCTGTTGCTAATTTTTTTTTTTTTATGAAGCCAGGAAAAACTTAAGTACTTCTGCTCATGTTTCATTTTCTTTAATTAGGTTTATTCCAAAGACTTAATTTGTGAATAAAATATAATGACAAATATGTCAATATGGAACTTTAAAACTGAACTGTTAATGAAGGTTTAACAGAAATGAATTTTAGCTCAAACTTGATTAATTTTATGAACATTGAATAAAGAAGCAAATCAATATTCTAAACTTTAAAATTATGATTGCTGTCAAATTGATGGTTTTGACAAAAAGCATATATACTTTTCAAGTGAAATATAATAAAGTCAACTGACATAACTTTACAAATGTTTCTGGATATATGCTTGTAAAGGCTTGATTAAGATATTATTACTTGATTTAATTTAATACATGAGGTAGTTTTGAAGTTAAATAAAAACTGCCGTAACATTAATTGAGTGCAAGAAGCTGAATACAAGCCGATTGTGTGACCGGAAGACAGAATAAAGGACATTAAGGAACTGCTGAGAGGATCAGGGAAGCAGAAATCATAATCAGAATATATTGAGTGCAAAACACCTGCTTTTATAAAAGAAAAATAAAGAATTAAAAAAAAACAATAAAACTGTTACACTCACAAAGCACTGAGACATTCTATGCAGCAATCCAAGAGCCGTGAGCTACTTCTGCATTAAGTAAGCAGGTTCCTCAACCCAGTCTCTTGCATACCAAGTATTCTGCACCTCTGTTATTTATAGAAAATATTCATAATCTAGTTTTGGTTACAATTTTAATAAATGCAATGGCCAGTCCTGTGCAATCATTTGTAATTATTTGGAAATGTTTATGATGGCACTGTATGCCACTCCTGCCTCTTGGTTGGGGGCTTCGAGGATGAGCCATTAGTTACAAATTCATCCCTTTCTTTTTAATTAGAGAAGCAGACCACCAAAAGACAAAACAACACAATCAAAAAATGGGGTATAAAGCTAAACAGAGAATTCACAGCAGAGAAATCTCGAATGGCGGAGAAGCACTTAAAGAAATCTTCAAAGTCCTTAGTCATCGGGGAAATGCAAATGAAAACAACCCTGAGATTCCACCTCACACCAGCCAGAATGGCTAAGATCAAAAACTCTGGTGACAGCACATGCTGGCAAGGACGTAAAGAGAGAGGAACACTCCTCCATTGCTGGTGCTGGTGCGATTGCAAGCTGGTACAACCACTCTGGAAATCAATCTGGAGGTTCCTCAGAAAATTGAAAATAGATCTACCTGAAGACCCAGCTATAGCACTTTGTGCGTGTTTTAATCGGCTAGCATCTCCACTACCATCTATACCTACACACACAAATTTTGCTAGTCCTGTCTGCCATAGTTGGTATGGAGACAATGAGGCATTTGGGCATATTACATTTGGGACAATTTCTTTTCCTTTTTCACTTTTTAGTATCTACCCCACTCTAATAAAAAAATCAGGTTCTTGGTTTTTATTTAGCAGTTTATTATGCAAAATATACTGTGTGTTTTCCTATGTGCCCTATCTAACTCTATACATCACTGTTCAACACTTACTAAGATGCAGTCTCCCACACAGCACCGATACTGTGTCTCTTCTTTTCTAAGCATTCAGAACTACCTCCAGTTCTGCTTGCTCTGTTATGTGCAGGCTGCTGCTGCTCTTGCCTGATTTCTCCTTTCATGATAATGCCCTCTGGGAGGGCTGTTCATTCATTCCTCACTGTCAAGCCTGTAAGCAAAACTCTTAGTCCTATACTGCTTGATGCAAAATCAAAAATAATCCCCACATTTTTTATTTGAAGCTCTCAAGCAATTTATTTTAGAAGATATCAATTTCTCTGCTGTTTCAGGCTTTTAATCTAATTTTAGAACTTCAGGGCAACTGCAGTAAACAAGTATCCTGGCTTTCATCCTGTGAAGATGATCTGACTAGAATATATCAGTTGCAAACCTATCCTTCAGATCTTCTCCTGCTTATAGCAGCTGTAAGGTTGTATTTCTTTTCCACTCCCTTTGTCTTTGTTCATTTATTCCCCCTGTTTTATGTCTGGGATAACAATGTTCCAGTAATTAATAAATTTAGAAACAAAGACCTTACCCCTGAATTATGCTGCTAGGATTTAATTTGGGATACAGATCTGAGTGCAAATGAAGAGTTTTGATATTTATATCACTTGGTATCACCAAGGCTTAGAACTATTTCTGCTTGGAGTGACGTGTAAAGTTTATAGAATACAGCATTTCAGTAAGTCATTCAAAGATAACTTAAAGATAAATGTTTTAGACACATACTTTTTGAAACACAATTGACAGAGCATAAAACATACCAATTTCTATCTTTTATTCTCATTTTTCTGTATTTTTTTATTAAAAATTTCAAGTATTCTGAATTTTAAGGCTTGTGTTTTGAACATATTTTTTTCCTTTTTCGCAAAATAGATGTAATTCTATGTTTGATATATGAGAACCGTTGGGTGGTTACGAGGTTGTTTTGAGATGGATGGCACCAAGTGCAGGAAATCCATCCTCTATCCTTGGCTGTGCCATAGAAGTCATTGATAAGTCAATGGTACAAGGTCATGATAAAACTTGTCCATCAGGAAGATGACTAAGGTGACAGCCTGAAGATTTTCATCTGGATAAACATCTAATGAGATGGAAGGGTGATTACAGGGCTCTGAACCAATATCTGATAACTGGGGAAATGATCACAATGTTATATGCAATCAATATACACAGGAGAAAAGTATCAAATCTGTCATTAGAGGGCAGGGTCAATGCTTCTCTTGCTAATCTCCTCTTGGTTGTATATCTGACCAAAATCTGAGACAAAAAAGGCCCCTTCTGTTGAAAACACCCTTTCACTTGAGAGTTGTAGTCTATATAACCAAAACGGTACCTGTAGAACCAAAGCAAAAACAACAACAACAACAACAAAAATACAAATCTAAGTTAAATCTAAACAAGGTTCTTCACACACTTATTGAAATTCAGTTGAAGTAAAGGCTCCTTTGCATATAACAAGAGAGAGTGACTATTTAGCTGCTGTTTGCATCAGCCTGTTTCTCCTTCAATTTTAGAGAATGTAGTGAGTTCTTAAGGGCAAAGGAGTACAGATGGATTTCTGGGAAAATCCTGGCAGAATGGTATCACCTGACCAAAGGAGGGATTCAAGGTCATCTTCTGTAGTTCTGAAGACTTTACAAGAGAACACCTAGAGTCATTTAATAACCGCCATCATAATTGCGTCCATAACATTAACTTCTGTCGGTTAAGAAAACATCCTGGCAATTTAAGAGCAGATGTGTCTTTACTGATATTTTACCTTTTGTGGTTTGTTTCATTTATTATTTCTGTGGAAGCTGTAGGCTGTTCGTTCGTATGAGTACACTTGTGAAGGTGGTCTATTGTGGGTGTATGGAGGACAGAGGATGATTTTAGGAAGCCGGTTCTTTCCTTTCTCTGGGTTAGGAGACCAAACTCAGGTCCTCAGGCTTGCAGTCAAAACATTTTATGGGAGGAGGAACTGGGGTAGCCACTAGAAAGTCCCAGATGCCAGGGACCCAGTAGGTTCCCGAGACCCAACAGGAAGGACTTTAGCCTAAATACCCAAGAAAGGTGAGATAGAACCCATAGAAACCATATCCAGTGGATAGGCAGAGCCCCCAGTTGAGGGATGGGGTCAAAACCTACCTCAAAAATATTAATCCAGAATTCCTCCTGTCAAAAGGACATGCACGGATAAAGAATAGACAGAAAATGAAGGAAAGACCATCCACAGACTGCCTCACATAGGGATAGCTGCCCCCTGAGAGGCTCTGCCAGAGTTGGACCCATTCAGATGTGCATGTACACAGTCAAACGTTGAACTAAGCGCAAGAACCCCAATGGGGAAGTTAAGACAAGGACTGTAGGAGCTGAAGGGGTTTGCAACTTCATAGGAATAACAACAATATCAACCAACTAGACCCTCCAAAACTTCCAAGGACTAAACCACCAACCAAAGAGTGCACAGGGGGTGCCCATGGCTCCAGCTGGATATGTAGCAGAGAATTATCTTATCTGGCATCACTGGAAGAGGAGCCTCTTGGTTCTGTGGAGGCTTGATGACTCAGGATAGGAGACCACCAGGCTCCTGAGGCAGGAGTGGGTAGGTGTGTGGGGGAGCACCTTTATAGAGTTAGGAGGGAGGGTGAAGGGATAGGGAGCAATGTGGAGGGGAAACTGGGAAGGGGGATAATATTTGAAATGTAAATAAATAAAATAACCAATAAAAAAAAGAATTACAATAACAACAACAGCAACAACAACAACACAATCAAAACCAAAAACAAACAAAAAAATTATCCACCAAGGCATGTTGTCTGTGCCTGCCTCCGTCTCTCTCTCTCTCTCTCTCTCTCTCTCTCTCTCTCTCTCTCTCTCTCTCTCTCTCTCTCCCCTCTCTTTTTCTCTCTCTTTCTTCTTTAAATATATTTATATATTCTTTTAGTCCACGAACGATCTTATATAAAAACACTTTGTATGTGGTAGGCACACATTTGTTTTGAATGGACTGATAAGATGGTCTCCTATTGTATCACAAGTGCTTAAACTCTCCTGTAGCCAATGCTTTCTACTTTTTCTTATCTGAATATATATTCCCAGCTTTCACATTGAAGCTAATTCATTGGAATTAGCTTGAAGTCTTTTAACTTCTACCACATACATGAAAATTATCAGCCACCCCACTTTTAAATTGTGTTGAAGGCAAGAGAATTCTCACTGCCATTGATGCTCTTCTTATTTCCTGTACTGTGTTGTGTGTTCCATAATGTAAAAAATAAAAAATAAATAAAAAAGACTATGCATGAAATTTAGTATATATTTTACTCATGATGTAGGTAGCCATTAGTCTCCTAAACTTACAATTACAAGTTAACATTTACTATTTTCTCTATCCATTTCTCTAAAGAATGTGAAAGGAAAACATTAAAGCAATCTTTACATTAAACTGCTTTAAAGGAAAATATTAACTGACTTATTATAATGATCGTTTGCCTTAATAACTTATAATGACCAAAATACCTAAGAGACAAAATAGATGCCATTTTAATAATTCAATTTTTGTCTGTGGCAATGTCTAAAAAAAGTGAAAATCAATTCATAATTTTAAAATCCTATAAATTAATAAATGAAAACTAGTAAATAGTCTACATTTTAAATTCTTTTTTTTTTTTTTTGGTTTTTAGAGACAGGGTTTCTCTGTGTAGCCCTGGCTGTCCTGGAACTCACTCTATAGACCAGGCTGACCTCGAACTCAGAAATCTGCCTGCCTCTGCCTCCCGAGTGCTGGGATTAAAGGCGTGCGCCACCACTGCCTGGCTACATTTTAAATTCTAAAGCAGGAAATAAGTCACTGTAAAACAGAATTCTGACATTCTCTCAAAAATTTAAATATGTAATTAATATTATAGTACAAAATAAAGAAAACCCAAAAGCTTCCTCTAAAAATTCTAGAATCGGTACACAAGTCTCAGTACCATAATGCATTTCAGTAATTAACATGAATTACACTCTTTCTTGTATATCTATATCACATCAGTACTCAGTAATTCAGCGAAACAAAAAATTTAAACGTAACTTTTCACAGTATAATTTTGTGGGTAAAATATTGCAAAAGTACTTTTCAACATTTTCTTCAATCTGTACTAATAACAACAGTGTACATTAGTTTTGAAATCTGTAGTAAGATATAAAATCAAACTCAATGTAGCTATCATCTTAGATAGCAAACATATGCAGTGAAGAGTATTTTATGGTAGAGCAAAGTTTTCCTTCATAATGGGCTGGCTGGGGTTGTATATTTTCAGTATTTGCTTTCTTCTGTTGTAGGCAGGTACATTATACCACTTCACTAAAGTGTTTGCTATGTTCCTATACTAGAGAACTGGGGAAATTATTAGTACTTAAAACCCTTGAGATTTGGCACTCCAAAGGACTGTGTATTGGATTTCTTGAAAGGATTTCAATGCTTAGAAAAGAAGTTTTTGTTTTTTTATTTATTTATTTATTTATTTATTTATTTATTTATTTATTTATTTATTTTAGCAGAATCCTTTAGCTTCTTTACATACCCTGTCCTACATCAACTCTTTCTCATATTCTTACTTTATTGGATGAAACAAACAGCATATATTCTAATCACATACCTGACAATTATGGAGGCAGGGGGAGCTATCCATTTGCTTGGTTTCATTTCTTTCAAAGGCTATTCTATTCCTAGAGGTAGTGTGCTGCTAGCTGCATCTCTGCTGCAAGGCTCTCAATAATCGAGGAAATGCTGAAGTTAATATCTTCCAAGCTTTAAATGTCCTTTTCTGGGTGAAATTGCTATTTGGCTCAAAAGAAATCCTGGCATGTTACACCTGGCATTGTGATGAAAAGAAGATGCCATATATTGGGATAAAAACCCTTGTTTTGTAAAACTGACACATCCACAGATAACTTTCACAAAAGTCTTTTACAGACAATTAAGAGATGTAAGAGTCCATGATCATCTAGACATAGCAGTAGGAACCTTTGGCACTTGCTCTTTTCAGGGATTAATTGATGGAACAACCCTTCCTACAATGCCAGGCCCCATGCCGAAATGCCGAGGTTGAGAAGGAAGTAATCATGAATGCTGAAATTTCATCAGGAGTAAGTCTAGACCAATGAGTGATGGGAAATAAAACTCAGAAGATATCATGTAGAATGTGAATAATTTAATTTTAAATACTAAATCTATGGAAACAGAGGTCTATGAACATCTGTCTAAGAATGTGTTCCATATCTAACACAAGCAGAATGTGGTTGATGAATGAACGTACTCTTCTGGAAATTTGTAGTTATAGTTTTGATATTGAATTACAGCAGAAAGGATAGTACGTTCTAGCACACTTTTCATACTTCTTTGGCAATTCAGGATTTCTATATTTCATCTCCTTTCTAATATTACTTGACCATTTCATTCAAGTACATGGAAAAATTATATTCTCTTCCTTTGGAGTCAAATGAAGGCATTAGATCATAAGATATTCTTTGGAAAGCTGTTTGTGAATAGATGGATATAAATTATTTTTAGGCAAAAAGATGGCTCGGTGGTTTGAGACTAACTGAATTTTCTTCTTCAGTCCTGTGGTTGCTATAATCTTCTGACGCAATAGTTTGTTATTGCTGCATTACCTACCCTAACCTCAATGATGTACTGGCCAAATTTTGTGTAAAAGCTATTTGATGTATGCTAGAAAGGAGATCTTTCTAACATCATCTCAAATTAGAGGAAGTGATTTCTGGAGCTATTGGTTCACCACTGTTTCATTAATTTTTAAAAAAAGGTATAGAGCAAGTAAGTGGATGTCCTGAATTTTAAGGTCACAGGAGAAAAGCAAGTCTCGACAGAGGGACTTGGAGAGAGCACTATAGGCTGTTCACACTGCAATTATAGAGAATACAATTTACAGACTGCATTAACTTTCTCCAAATATCTGCCCTCTATTTCTGCTCAGCCAATTGAACAGGAATTCTCCCAAAAATTCCCTTCATGCCTTTCATAAAAAAAGAAGCAATAAAAAGGAAACAAGCAATATCTGTTTACATTAGTGTAGCAATTGAATACAAATAATCAACATATATTTGCTTAAACTACTTGTGTGCCTGAGTAATAAGCGTATTAAGAACTAGGTAAAGAGAGAGGAAATGCAAAGGAGAGAGGAAACTCAGGAAATGACCTAGGGAGATTCTGATGTACACAAAGATATTATTGTCATCAGTGGTACTGATGTGCACATTGGAGACAGAACTGTAAACAACCAACACCTGATGCTTTTCCTTTTGTCTCATGAAAACAATGCTGAAATTAGAAGAGTATGTAGAAGGAAGGTAAATTCTTTAGGAGATGAGTTCTAGTGGGAAAGGGAGGAAAGTGAGAAAAGCAGATGGGGGGTTAAAGTGAATAAATTTTAGCATAGCAATGAATGAAACCGTCAAACATCTGTAAAATATTAATAAAGTTATCATATTGTATAAGAATTTTAAAAAACAAAGAAATTTCTGGTAATTCTGAACCTAACCAAATTGTCTTTGAGTTATTTAAGTTTGTGTGTGTGTGTGTGTGTGTGTGTGTGTGTGTGTGTGTGTGTGTATACATTATATATGCAAAAGTCCAATGAAAATAAAATTTGAAATCATAAATATTAAAATATATTAAAACTTACACTGAAATAAATAGGGATTATGGAACTTTCTCAAAAAAGGTAAAATATTAGTACTTAAATTTTCATCTTTCCAGTTCATTTTGTGGCCTATAACAGCTTAAATATTCTTTTCTTCAACAAATGTTCTCACAAAGAATACTCCAGTAGCCATGATGAATCACCAGGAACAAACTCTAATGTATCTCCTAAGGCTTGAGGGCTGTCAACGAAACTATGAATAGGGTTGCATAAACGGATTAGCAGTTAAGAGTACTTGCTTCTCTTGAAGGGGAGTCTGATTTGTCTTCTTCTATTAGTTACACGGAGAATCACAATCATCTATAAGCCAAGATCCAGGGGTCCAATAACCTAGACTGACCACTTTGCTCAGCAGGTACACAAGGTATGCACATGCATACAGGCAGACAAATCACCTATACACATAAGATAAAATTCGTTAAATAGTTTAAAAATAGAAAAGAGTTAAACCTCTGTGTGTGTGTATGTGTGTGTGTGCGTGTGTGTGTGTGTGGGTGTGTGTGTATTTTTTCTGTAACATCAGAATTGTATGGCAGAGCAGAAGAATCCCCTAAACGAAAACTTAACGCATCGAGAAATATCAGTAAAAAGTGGGCTTGAACCACTTTGAAGGCAACCAAAGACATTTCATCTTTGTCTAATTCTAGTCACCTTTGAATTATTATTGAAAAGAGAAGTATTGACTCAGGATGCCCAAGACCAATTTCTCAGGACAAAAGAGATTTATTTTCCCCAGAGGGAAAACAGAAAGGGAATAAGATTCAAAGACAGGAGATAGATAATGAGGGAGAAGGGGACTGGACCGACAGAGAGAGAGGTAGGGTGTTTATCCCAGAGTGGAACAAAGAGCCGCCTCTGGATAGAGAAGAGATATGAAAATGGCAGTTTAAGATAGAAGGAGCACCCCAGGTTAGGATGAGTTCTTCTGTTTTAATTGAGAATGTTAATTATGCAAGCAAAAGAGGTTTTTGATTACTGGACTTCAATATTTGATAGCTGGATCTTGGTAGTTGCCCTCAGGAGGAAGAAGTAGCCCAATAAGGGAATAGACTTTCGTGATTAGCTTTAGGGGACTTGCAGAGAAATGCTCACCACCTGTGAGCTGGCCAGAGTCCCTTCAATTATCAGACGCACAAGTTTCAGTGGTCCTCATTCAGTCAGACATTTTTCTCATCCTACCATTATGATTCCTCGTTATTCAAACTCCCATCCTCAAAACCTTTAAGGTGATGCTGGCAACCTGCTTCTTTTGGATTAAAAAAAAAAAAAAAAATTCCCACTTTCTAAATATCTTACTCACTCAAACACACACACACACACACACACACACACACACACACACACTTTGAAATGTTTTTTTGGTTTGGTTTGGTTTGGTTTTAATTTCTCAATGTCATTCCTGTTGACAACAGTGTTGAATATTCAAGACAGAAAGTTCTGTCCTCTACTCAAGGCTGTTGGAATGCAAAACTTAATGAATGGGTCCTGAACATGGATAAATGTAAAGCTCTCCCTGACATGTGATAAGTGTCATAGGCTACTGGAAAAACATGATTTCAGAGAAATGTGCACAAGAAACCTCCAAAGTCTTTCTAGTCACTATAAATATTTGCAATTTTATGACCTGTTTTGTTGTTGTTGTTTTGTTTTGTTGTTTTGTTTTCAGAAAAACAGACATCTTGACTCTTTTCTCTCATTTGAAATAATCATTTTTTATTTTCTTTTTATGGTGGTGTGGGTATCAATTCTGCCAATATATTTGCTATATGTTAATTATTAGTTTTTTTTTTTCAGTTTAAACAATCAAAAATAACACTGCTGTGAAAAGTGAAAACTGACATATAAAAAACAAAAAGAAAAAGAAAAACAGAAAAACAAAACATTTCTTCTTAATCAGAAAACAAGTTTCCTCTGAAACGGTTGAGTTGATGCTCCTATCAGATTACCTACATGAGGCATATGAAGCTCAGTGAGGCTTTTTGGCGCTCATCGGCACCCTAGGCATTCCAATTTTAGTTGAAAGAACAAAAAGAAAACAAAGAGTTCTTTGAGATTTGTGTTATTTTTCTTTACCACTGAATCTCAAATATTGATTTAAGTCATTTGAGATTTTATTTTAGCTTCATGGTCAGCACTGATCAGCAGTGCTGGAAGAGAGACCTTGAATCTACCACCACACCAGGGACTCCAGTGTTGTCTATGGACAAGACTTGAGGAGTCCTAACCAACCCCCTCCATGTAACTCAGCTGGGCCACACTCTCCCATTCTTCGGCTTGATTTTATTTTCCTGCTAACATACTCTCTTTCTTCTTCTTCTTCTTCTTTCACCAATTCCAATGATAGCAGTACCTTATAGTGAATGACTTCACACTCTCTTATGTGTCCCTTGATTCCTTTGTTTGAAATGACTGCTCCTTATTGTCTAGATTTTAAAATATTAAGCATTAATTGGGGGATTATGAAGAGAGCATATGAACCAGCTCTGTGGGCATTCATTTCATCAGAATCTTCCTCAGTGATGATTTCTATGCTTCATTTCAATATTATACTTCCCTGCATTTAAAATCTATGGGACATTTTATGGTGATTTTGGAATATAAAGGCAATTCAGGTTGTTGTTAATATATCTCAAGGACCCTAGTGAAAATTTTAAAACAGAACACAATTTACTTGGATTATTTTCAGTTCCTGTCCAGTCTTCCCTTTATTTGTTTTTAATTATGAGTTTTTGTGCTTATTCTACATAGCCTTTTTTTGTTATTGTTTAAACATAAAAAAGCAATAAGAGCACCAAAATGAGCATTGAAAGAAAATAAGATTTCTTACAATATACCCTTTACCTAATAAACACATTTAAAAACTATATTACCAATATCCTAAGTAGAAAAAAAAAGCCAGCTGCATTTCAATTTTAAAGAATTTGGAGAACAATGTTTTATGTATTGCTATGGGTATTGCTGAAGATTTTACATATTCAAACTCAATCAGAACACATTTTAAGACATACAGAGAGGAAGGAAGGAAGGAAGGAAGGAAGGAAGGAAGGAAGGAAGGAAGGAAGGAAGGAAGGAAGGAAGGAGATTTCATAACACATAAAACATTGAATAAAGCACACAGTATCATATGACAAGGATGGAGTAAAATTGAGAGGTAGTTAGTTGATTCTTTGTCTAGAGCAACTGGCCATTTACAAGCTAAGTATAATAACTATGTCATTTTTGTCTTGAAATCATAAGTAATCATTAGATGGAAAGAAAACCCTGTTTTCTCTCAGTGTTACCTAATAAACAAAGATAAGAAATTATGTCATACTGAATATACAAGTCCTTTTTTGATTCTCTAAATTTTAATTATTGACTATGGAGAGATTTTATCTATTTCCGTTGTTTGTAAAATAAGAACAAACATAAATGCCACTAATTTTTTATCAGGTTAATAAAAACTAAATTTGTTTTCTTTTCCTGTCAATAAATAGTCTAAAAATTAATGCACCAATTTTAGGAAGAATAAAGTATGAATAATAACACTTTACTCACCTTAGATGTCCAATAATGTAGGAAAGCACTTAATTTATCACCCAGCAAAGACATTCGCCATTCTATTAAGTCATTCAACAATGTGAATGTGTCTGTGTTATAAATATTATGAGCCATTATGGCAACAAGTGACAATTATTAATTGATAGAGGTTCCTTAAAATGTATGCTAACAAAAGATGCTTGGTTTACAAATATCTGCAAAAATACAGTGTTTGTATAGAAAACTTAGCAAATGTGCTTTGAAAGTTAACATTCTAGATTAATTTTCAGATAAAAATATTTTCTACCTAAAGGCTTAAGCTGAATAAGCAGGTATTAAGAAATAGTGGTCAACCAAATGTTCATATTACATTCCTACAAATCTTTCGAGAATAAATTTGATAGGTCACCTCATGGTAGGACAAACCTCTAATCTCCACACTCTAGAGGCAGAGACCAGAGAGTCACAAGTTTTTGGCCTAATTCTGATTCATATAAAGACTGTGTATCAACGAAAACAAAAACAATCAATCAAATTTAGTTGGCTAGGTGGTGGTGGCACAAGTCTTTAATCCCATTACTTCGGAGGCAGAGGCAGGTGGATCTTTGTGAATTTGAGGCATCCAGATAAGCAGAGCTAGTTCCAAGATAGATATAGGTACACAGAGAAAACCTGTCTTGAAAATCCCAACGAAACCAAGCCAAACAAAACAAAAGTTAGCTGAACTCCACCAATTTTAGTAATTAATAAAAAGAACAATAATTGTGCACATATTTGCTTATATTTCATAAATTATAAATTATGCATAAGGCATTCAAATAAGCAATAGAAAGAAACTTCATGTCTACCTTTGCATTTATAAGTTGCAAACCCATATGCAACTATATGTCTACTGAGATCGGTAAGTTGCTTCAATGGAGTTTATTATTCTACAGTGAAACCTAGTGACAATTACATGAGCAGCAAAATAAAATATTTTTGCTATCAAAAGGAGCAATGTGCTTTTAATCTAAATCAGACAAGTCTCATACAGCCCTAAAAACATACTGCTGACCAAGGGTTTAATTGTTTCTGCAAATGCTCTGTGAAGCGTTTGAATAGGTGTAATTTATTTACTTAGAAATTACCAACACAGATGCTCTCCTACCTCACACACCTCCTTTGTATTCAACTATGATTTAATGGTTTCTTGCACAAAACTAGTCCACGCCAATTAAAAAGTAAATAAATAGTCTCGGAGGAGGGTAAATTGCTTTCTCTGCCTCCATGAAACATGTGTGCACCAGGTAGATAAGATGTTGTCAGTCTGTTACAATCTAGAAGAATTCATTCTGCTCCATTGCTGGTCGAGGAAAAGCTTTAGGGCTGCGAGCAACCATGAGGGTCATTTGTCTAAGTTGTGGCTAAACCTAAGGGGAAGAAAAGCCATAGTGTTTCTTGCAACACATTAATCTTGACATAAAAATAATGGAAAATGTCCCAACAGGGTCACCACTTAAACAGACTTTCTTCAGAGCTTACTTCAACTTCCTTTTCTCTCTTCACATATTTGAAATAGGACAGTAGATAATGGTATTTGCTTATGCAATATAAAGCAGAAACTATTTCATTAGGTTTTGCACAGTTTTCCACTGTCTCAATAGACCATCAGCTGTTGTGCCTATGGCCAGTGGCATGCTGCCATTTCTTTCTTGTCACTTCCCACTTTGTACTCATTTAGAATGTGATCTAAAAGACATAAAGTGCTAGATACAGTAAAAAAAAAAGCTCCTATTGATGTTATCAACATATTCAAATCTTCTGTTTTAGATTTTTAAATTTTGCTTTATGTGTGAGCCTTTTGTGTATATGAGTATGTGCAGCATACACACGCTCAGTGATTGCAAAGGTAGAGGAAGGCATTGGAAGCCCTGGAAATGCAGTTATGGATGGTTGTGAACCACAATGTGGGTGCTGTGAAATGAACCTGGGGCCTCTGTAAGAGCAACAAGAGCTGAGCCTTTTCCCTGGAAGCAGTGATTTGAGTATTGGTGTTTAATATTCCTGTTACGCTTTCTTAATATGATCATGTTCTTTAGAAAAGGAGTCTAGCTCAAATGTAGATATTTAACTGAGCACATATTAAGCTTCTACATCTCTCTGCTCCTGTGTTACCCTATACTTAAGATAGCTAACAAGAAATTCTATATCTATTTTGGTTCAAGTGAGATTTTCTAGCTTTGTACATGGGAATCCTCATTCTGGGCTGATTTCTTAAAAAAAAAAAAAAAAAAAAAAAAAGACAGTACAGACTCAAGTTATTAACCTTTCCAAGCATTTGGATCATCTTGGAGAATCATCCCTCCTCTAACTAGAAAAACTCATTTGGTTCCTTGGTACCTGTGGAATTTTTAGTTCTCATGATGAATCAGCTTGCATGCAGGGTCCACTTTGCATCTGATGCTTGCCAAGAATAGATTTCTTGTATACATACACAAAAGTTTGTTAGTTTCTACACCTGTCTCAAAATTGTGACTAGGAAGAGTTGGGTAAGACATTCAGAAATCAACAATCACCTGCCAAGCTCTGCTCCTTCCACCAGATTTTCAGGAAGAAAATTGTACCCTGCTCATTTAGTAAGTAAAATTAATTGTCATCTGCTAATCTGCTTTACTGATAACCATAGCTGGAAACTTCTGTCTTCATTAGATGTCAGACTCATAATACAAGAGGGTATGATAAACATAGTGAAGTAAAACTAGAGGTGTACCAGGGATGATGATAATAATAATAATAATAATAATAATAATAATAATAATAATAATAATTGCAGTGTTTTGGAAAGAATGGCACCAATAGGGTTGCACGTTTGAATATCTGGATGCCTGCAAAGCATTATAAGTTGCCGCCCTGTTGGAAGAGGTGCACATTCAGGAGTCTATCAACAGCCCCATCCTCTCTCTGCTTCTTCTTTGTGGATTGATTTACAAGCTCTCAGCTTCAGTTCTAGTCACCTGACACCATGCCTCCATTCTGTCATCACAGATTCTAAGCCTATGGAACAATCACCTAATTAAACTTTTTTAAAATTTTTTAAATCTATGTTATCTCTGGCTGTTCCTGAAATAGAAATGTAAATAATCCAATGGTGGTCATGGTCTGCAATGTTAAGGTTTTCTATACAAGACAAGTTTAGGGGTGGTAGCCTGAGTTAGGCATGGGTCCTCGGAAGTCCATCAGTTTTCTATCACAACTAATTCTTTTATGTCTGTTGTTTCAAAATGGTAGATAATGAGCAAGCGCCTGAAGATGACCTCATGAATTACAGAGTCCTTATTCTACTCTACGCATAACACTCTGTGCATCCCAAAGCTGATTATTTCTAAGAAGCACCCTTCCCAAATTCCATGAAGGTATCCAACTCTTGACATACTAGCAAAGGATGTGTTTCTAAGCCTCACAATGGTTTCGAGCAGAAAGCTGAATTTACTTTGCCAAGTTTCTTCTCCTACTGGTTTAGCCCAGCTTGTTAGATGATGAAAATGTTCTATTATTCCAAAGATCCTGGGGGCATGATACTTAGGAAGGCCCTGCTGGGAGCTGGATAGAGGCTCTCAGCACATATCTTTTAGCTAACAGGTGGCTCCCTGATGAAAGCTGTAATCTGGAGGCTCTTTGGATATTGGTAAGAGTGAGACCTTTGAGACATTGCTCTGGAGAACCAATATCTGAAGCTACTAGGCATGCACCTGCTCTTTGCAATTGACAGAAAGGAGAGCATTGTGCCAGAGTAAGCTTGGAAAAATGGAAATTGAGTCCAAGTTCTGTGTTCACCAAGTTTCTTAGTTCAAACATCCATAAAATATAAGCAGATTTGGTTAAATATTTAAATGTGAAAAATATATTTCAACATAATTAGCTGAAATCCTTTAAAAGGAAATATTCTGAATAATCAAATACTTTTTTAATTAAAATAATTAAGGGCTGTAGAAGTACTTAGATATCATATTGACATAAAATGTTTTAATTACTGGAAATGATATGTTATTAAATATAATACAAATAAATGCTGTAGAATAAACTATAGTTACATGTTTTCAATATAATAAAAACAAACATACATTTCATTAATCAACATAAGTTTATTGTGTTGAACTTTAGACAAATAAAAGAAAACTAATACCCAAAGTAGGTGTTAAATAGTCAATACTACAAGACATGCTATTAGTAAGCCGTGGAAGTCAGCAGATAATCAATACAGTAAACATTTGCAATGTTTTTAAATTGAGCCATAACTGTAATTTGAAGAGTCTAAATTATTTCAATGTTTTCCATTTGAAAATACGCACTGTTGGTGCTAATTACATAACAGCATGATTAATGGCATGTCTTGAATAATTATTCACCAATTAGTTACCAGTTTTTAAATGCCTAATTACTAGTGAGGTTAACTTTTATCAACTCTAAAAGCATACTTTGCCGAATTTGGCCCAAAGTGTAACACAAAAAAAATTTATATATTTTCTACTCCAAAAATATAATGAGTTTAGAAAACTGATGAAAATATAGTCTGTATTCAATATTCTACTATACACACTTTGTGCATTTATTATTCTTTGTATACGTGTGTAGACATTCATAATATAATCATGTATAAAAATTCTACTACAAACTGGAATTCATCCTATATGTTCACAGGTATTCAATAGGAAGTGCAAGCAAATTAATTGGAGGTTAAATGTTAAGAGACATTTTAAAACATGGAATTGTGTAAACTTGACACAGAACTAGGTCAGTACCTGTGTTGTTACAGAAGTCAGGGACTTGGTTTATGAGCATGGGCTTGTTTGTGTTTGTCTTCTGTCTAGGAGAAGTCCTCTTTTATACTTGATAAATATTTTGTTTGCTCCTTTGCTCTGAAAAAAAGCCATCATTTATGTAGTTAGGAAAATAGGTAAAATAAACTTTTATTCTTAAGCATCAGTTTCCCAAAACTGTTCATTAAATAGACATTCTTAGAATTATAGTATGAAAAATCTCTCAGCTAGTGCTTCTGCTCATAAGACTTTGGGAAGTCAGGATACCTATTAAAGAATTACTTTTTTTACAATGCATGGGAAGTATTTATGCTTCAAATAATCACAGAAAAATACTGATAATTGAGTAAAATATCTGTGAGAATACGCTTAAAGAATAGGCCAGTATGTTTTTCTTTTTAAATCTTTTTTCCCCCTCCAATTGAAAATCAACTTTTTTCATGCAATATGCTGATTTGGTGCTTACTCTCTTAAATCCTTCAAAATTCTCCCAACCTTCCCTACCATCCAGTCCATGTCTTTTTATTCTCTCCTCATTAGAAAACAAATTGGATTCTAAAAATAATAATAAAATAAGATAAAACAAAAATAAATAAATTGAAATGGGACAAAACAAAGAAAGAAAAAGTGCCAGAGGTAAAAAATAAACAAAAGAAACACATGTTGAGCTAGAGTTGTACATGTTCACACAGGAAAAAAATCCCACATAAATATAAACCTGAACTATAGTATTTAAAAAATAGCCTGTAAGGAAAGCAAGAACAACAGTACTACAAACACAACCAAGCAACAACAACAACAACAAAACCAAGACAATGAAACAAAAAACAAAGAAAGAAATAAACACCCCAATCAAAACAAAACAAAAGCATTTTAGTACACACATCTTAAACTTCTATTCAATCCCTTTTGTGTTGCTACTTCTTTCTTTGCTTGGAAAAGAAAATATGTATAGAGAACATATAATTTGAATACCTTAGTATCTCAATGTCCCTTGAAGGAGATTCTCCTAAATAGCAGAATACCATAGAGATATTAATAGAAGAAAAAAATCTCAATTTTTCAGCATGAAACAAGAAAATTTGTGTATTAAACAATTATATTTAACTATAACAGACTATGCATAAGTATATAAAATATTTGTCAGGCATGTATCAAACATATACTGATTCAGACATTAAATAACATTCATCACAAGATGCCAGTACACCTATCAAATGGTTATTTAATGTACAAACATATGAGGCAACAAATACTCTATATTGTTCAGTGATAGGACTTTTTATGAGGTTCTTATATATTAAATATATTCAGAAGAAATGCAGTTGTTACTTGTACAGAAATAAATTATTTCTAGAACATTTCATCCCACAATCAGAAGACAAAGGGCACATACTTTAACGGTGAGGAGGGCAAAATTTAGTGATGTCAGATCTGCAAAGAAAGCAATGGTGTGTCTTAATAAATTTCCTGGAGTAGTCCTGGACTGCTATTCAGAAATAACAATATTGAGGCAAGAAGGTGTAAAGCTTGAAACCAGACTAGGCTACATAGCAAGCAACACTGTTAATAATAATTTTTTTTACAATATATTGTTAACAAATATGTAATCACTGTTTCAAACGTCAAAACAAAGCAATGGATGCAATTTAAATACTGGGGTGGAAGCTGGTTGCATTGGTGCAGGCCTTTAATCCTACCACTTTGGAATTGGAGGCTGGGGGATCAAGCATTCAAAGTCATTCCCCAACACTACATGGTAAGTCTGAAGCTAGCCCTGGCTACAAAAAAAATTCTTGAGAATAAGACAAAAGCAACAAGAACATTACATCACATTAATTAAATAATTAAACTAAATTAAAACTGTTATTGTTTAAAATATAACAGGGTTTTGAATACATCCTCAAAGGACCATTTATCATACATGATTAAATTCAATTAACTAAATCTAACTGAAGAAAATACACTATCGATGTCTTTTTTCTGGATAGGAAAAGGGAAGGAGAATTCTTTTACTTTATTCTTGCTAAAAGCTACATATACTAGAACTGTATAAAACAGACCACATAGCAGTGGTTCTTACTCTTACAGATACTTTCACAGCTCTGTTTTTGAACTAAAAATTTAATTTTTCAGAAGTCACATGCATTTTACCAAAAAAATGTACAGTTTTTCAGAATAATAGCACACAATTATTGGTTTGATTTTCTTCTTACTTGGTATTATTGGCATAGAAGCCCTGTGCTATAAATGCTGCATTCATGTTTAGCAATCTACAACTGGTTCATTAAATTGGGCACACCCAAAGAGATAGACCTGTTTAAAAAATTCTCTTGCATAAGGTTTAACATGAAGTTTCCACCGAACATCTTCAGGAGTAAGAAAAAAGCACAGTTCCCGTGCAAAGAGCGAATCCTACTCATGTGATAAATATCTAAAATTAGAGTGTGTCTGTTTAAATTCATACTAACTGTTATTTGAGAACTTTAATATAGTTAATATGGAATTTCAGTACCTAACATTAGGTTGTGGTTTTATTTAATTATATGCAGCTTACTCGGTTGCTTGTGGAGAAACAAATTCATGAGTGTAAAAAGTCTCATATTTCACAGTTACTCTAAAATTTGCTTTAACTACATGGAAATTGTGAACCAATAAAAACAACTTCACATTTTGTTTCAAAAATCCTCCATTCCACCGAACAGGCAACAGCAGGAGACCTCTAGCAAGAACCAGGGTGAGACTCAAGAAATATGAGCCCCAAAAGGTTTTCACTGGATCAAAGATCTAAAGCCACAGAACCAAGAAGTTAGAAAATTCAAAGCACAATAAATATAAATAAAATGGAATCTCAATCCGGATAAGGAAACTTCGAATGTTTTAAATTTATCTTCTCCAAAGTTAAAATAAATGTGGTTTGGCTCTTAAAATATTTTAAAAATGTGTTAATTGCATCATTTGGCATTTTATTAGTTTAACACAATTATTTCTGCATTTTCATGTTAAAATAATAGGAATAAATGGCTATATCTGGTGAAAAAAGATCCTCCATACCAAAAAATTAGTTTTAAAGCTTTCACAAGTAATTTTAATAGAAATGTGTATATGTATGTATGCTAATTGATGTTACATTATTAACATAATTATTTAAAAAGTCAAATTAATATACTAGGTCAATAAGACCACAGTGCACCATAAATGTCAGTCAAATAAATCTGAACAAAATATGAGTGGAGCTGATTTCTTATTAGAATTTCTGGAAGCCAGAAAGAGTGTCCCACGTAAGAGCTAACACAAAGTTACTCTAAGCATCAGATACTATACTCTGTAATATTATTGTTTTGGTCTATTGTCGTTGCTACACAAATTGTTTTGAATTCAAGTAACCTATGAAGTGTAGGAATCTATTTGGCTAACACTTTGGGACTGGGCCAACTAAAGGTTGGGCACAGCCTGACAATGAGATAAACAAGCATGCTAGATGAGGAATCTCTATAAAAATATTCCACATTTTATAGTCTACATTTTATGTACAAGTATCTCTTTCCAGTACCCCAAGAGGTATATTTCCAAATTTTGCTTAGAATGAACTTAGAAACTCATAATCTAAAATATGGCTTCAAGAGGACAGTTTTAAGAAAGAAAAAAGAGACTGATGTAATTAAATGAAAAGAAAAGTATGGCATTTGAGATAAATGAGGAGGAAGATAATTTTAAAAGGTCCCTTTTACAAAAATATCATATATAAAGATCTTGTAAAAGAATAACATAATGAAATTAAAAGGGAGCGTTGAAACCTTGAGAGGGAAGATAATCTAATACCAGAGAAAATGAATGAGTAAGCATATTTTCTTATCATTTCTCTTGTTACCTAACTAACCCTGGAAACAAGAATCTCTATAGGACCATCACCATACACTGAGAAATATTAAAACCATTCTTCATAATTGAAAAAGATAGTTTAAAAGAGGGAGGCAATTTCTATATTTTAAAAAGAGGTAAAACCCTTTGAATAATCTTTGTAGACCTGAGGGATTTCTGTACTTAAGATGAGGATAGACACAGAACATCAGAAAAGTAAATAGGATATAAATATACTCACTATATTATGTCAGTATAATATATTATACATTATAATATATTTTATAATATTATATATTATAATATTATTAATTATTCTATTATACAAATATGTAGTAATTATTTTACTCCAGTATAGGTATTTGATTACTTTTACTCTCGTGGAATACCACTGTACTATAAGAAAGAAGAAAACCAGATACACAGGAAATAAGCTCACTATGTAATATCTTTGTATTATTTGTATAATCTAAAAGCAAAACAATAAATTTCTTAACAAATATTATTAATTATTGCTTAAGAAACTCAGTTAACTGAAGACTTTTCAGTCTGGAGTCCAGAACACCAGTTAAAGTCGTCTATTCCTGGTTGTTACTAGGTTTTAGTGACAACGTTTCTGACTTCTTTTCAAAAATCTGTGAAGGAGACAGTACAGTTGAGTATTTGAGGTATCAAAAACCTTTGAGGAACCAACATATCTATGCATTTTTAAAAATCTGATCAAAATGTAAAATGAACTAAGCTCTAAAAGAGCTGAAGATAGAGGAAATTGAAATATTTATCACTGTTCACGTCAGAAACTGATATATGTATCATATAGAAATTCTGTTTCTACGCATGTATCTTACAGAGCGAATTAACATATTTCAAAAAGTCTGGTAAATAAATGTGTATGCTACTATTTCGCCTAGAAGGTCGTGGTCCCACTCAGAAAAGAATTGATCATGTAATGAAACACGATGAAATGAAGGATTAATATGTAGAGACCAAAGCGTATCATTACGGTTTGCCCCCACACGATCTGCCTAGGAAACAATGGTGAACTCTGAGATGCTTCACACAATGGAGAAGGGGAATACTATTGCATTTATGAGAAATTCTAGAGCAAAACTGTGAGGTATAACCAGAGATTGTCTAAAGTGTGATCATGGGGTTTTAGAGATAGCTCAGCAGTTAGCCTACTGTTCTTGCAAATAGACTTGCATTCAGTTCCCAGCACCTACATGGCAGCTCAAAACTTTCTGTAACTCCAGTTTTAAGGGATCTGACCCCTCTTCTATTGCACATAGATACATGCAAGCAAAATACTCATATACATAAAAATAAATATAATGCAAAATACAAAATAGTGCTTTTTATTAGCTTTATGTCCTTCAAATGTAAAGAAACCAAAGGAAATTTCCTAAGAGAAATGTATATTATATGTACTTTAGATACAGTGATTATATCATATGGGGACAGGGATTTCTCATAGTTCAATAATATAATTAATAAGGAAATATTCAAATGATTTAAATTGTAAAATGATTTAATCTTATATGATTACAACACAATACTGCACTCTTTTGTCAGTATATTTTCATCACATTGGAATTCACAAAATTTGAAAAGCACAGTATGGGCTTATAAAGAATCCTTCATTTTTTTCAGCTATATTGATGATTTTTATTATCCTTATCTCCAATAACAACCTTGCCCAGTTCCCACTTGCTTCACCAGAGTTCCACTACATACTGTGCGTCCATCTAACTCAGTGATCCCTTTAATCTTTCTCTCTCTCCATTACTTCATACAAACTCCTCCAAGCCAGGCAACGTGTGTGTCATTAATCTTTACTTCTTGCCAATGCCTGGCACAAAGTCTGTCTATAACCCGGAGTCAGGAGAGGATCAGCAAAGCAATTTGCAACAACCAGGAAAAAGGCAGAGGAATCTCTTCTTCTTCATCGTCGTCTTCTTAAAGAGCATTAGACTTTTCATCATTGGGTTAAGTTGGGGTTGATAAATTGAAATCTCATCATTTGCTTCTACAAAAGAATTAAATAGGTTGGGACAAATACTTTTTGAATACATAGCAAATTGAAGTGCATGAAGCCCATATAACAAGTGAACAAAACTTGCTCACTTTCCATCATGTAGAGACATAAATGAAACAGTTCTGAGCTCCAGATTTGGAAGAGAAGGCATTTTGTTCACTAGATTTTCTAGTCTCAGTTCTGAACATAAATACTGACTTAATATCTAGGATATAAAAATAATATACTGATTCTAGTTTCTTCTTCAAAAAACAATTTCTGATCTTTTCTTTAAAAATTGTTATTCTGAAGTAGGTAGTAGTTAAAGGCAATTGTTTTAGAAAGTATTTATCTTTTTGAGTATTTAGAAAGCTTCCTTGAGTGGTATTTGTATAATTTTACTTATTCATATGTCTCACTAGAAATGTTTGCACTATGATTTATAAACTGGTAAACTATGAATGGTTCTTTGAAATAATCCAAAGATACTTGCTTTAAATTAATGCAGAAATATAGAAACATATCTTTTATCTTTCTTTCTTTCTGAATTACATTATCTATTGTTTGTTTATACAAACCTGAAGAGTTCATGATATCAGTCTAAGAATGAAAGTTAATGATTTGTATACATCTATGCATAATGCAAATAATCATGTCCCTACAATTAATACTTATTAATCTTGTGAAGACACATTCCTATAAACATTAATATAGTCTATTCCTTTATAACTATATTTAGTAGTTGACATAAAAAACACAATGTCATTAATTAAGAGAAATTTTTCTAAGTTTGATTTCTTTGATATTTACTCTTATATTATAACTGCTAATGCAATAATTTTAGATATTAATATTTTTGAATAATAAACATAAATTTGAAAGGATATATTGTTCTTACCCTGTTCTCAAAATTAAATATGAATGTCTTCCTTTTTTTAGAGCATTTATATGTTATAAAATATCTTTTTCATTATCTATTAGCTTGCCAGCAAAGTCACGTAATACAGTACTTGGACAAAGTAGCTTAATTAAAAACATGCACATACAGGCATTTTAAAAAGCAGAAATGACTGACTGCTGGTTTAGTTCATGGGAGCTTTGGGGGCTCTGGTTGATTGATACTGTTGTTCTTCCTATGGGGGTTCTTCAACTCCTTCAGTCCTTCCCTTAACTCCTCCACTGGAGTCCCCATGTTCAGTCCAATTGGTCAGGGTCTGGCAGAGCCTCTCAGGGGACAGCTCTAACAGTTCCTGTCAGCAAGTGCTTTTTAGCATCAACAATAGTGTCTGGGAAATGCTTGGGCGCTGAGGCAGGAGTGGGTGGGTGGGTGGGGGAGCACCCTCATAGACTCAAAGGGGATGGGGGAGGGGATAGGGGGTTGTGAAGGAGAAACTGGAGAGAGGGATAACATTTGAAATGTAAATTAATAAAATAACCAATAAAAATGACAAAAACTACAGTTTCTTTCAGTCAATACTGCATTGGGGTATTTTAATCCAAGTCTTAAAACTGCAATCTAGGGATGAGGAACAAGCAATAACCAAAGTGGCAACAAATGTGAAGGAAAAATATATAATGAATTCAGTAGACAGTCAGGGACAGCATGATGTCAAAAGATAAATTTCACTACCAATATATTATACCAATATATTGAAGCTTCTAGAATTTAAGTAACAACTTCGTTAAAACACCCAGTATGATCCTGAACAACGGTTGTCTGTCACACTGCTTCTTATATATTGGTACAATTTAAAAATTTAACTATTAGTAATTATTTTCTTCAGAAAAACATTCTTCTTAATGGGTGTCAGAGGAAATTTGGCAGTTTATTGATAATGTGTGTATAGTGGATACACTTCATAATTATAATATGTTTCTCTGTGCTCACTCTTTCCAATTAAGTGTTATTATATGTAAATTAATTTTCATATTTCTGACAAATTATACCTTAGAATTATAATAGTTTCAAATTTCTGTAAGGATTTATCATACTGTATCATAACATAGCTAAAATGTTAATAAGATGAAAGTTTAATGACTTACTTCATTTTCTTATTGAAAGCAGTGGTTTTAAGTAGATACATTATATTTTTGAGTTAATAATTTAGCTTTGTACAAGTAACTTCTATTTCCTCAGAAGAGATAAAAGCCCCATACCCAGGCTTTCAGAACATACATCTTGAACTAAGCCCAGAGCATTTCTATCTAATTATCTCTGAGCCTAGGGATGGAAAATTCTGGCCTTTGTACAATCTAATCTTCTGTGAACCTGGACCTTGAAGGCTTTAACTTCCAGCCTCCATCTACTAGCCTTGGCCTAGAATGTTTCAAGCTTCCAGATTTACCACTGAATAAGCTCATACTTTCTAGCTCTTTCTAAATTCAGGCTTGCTGGTTCATCTCAGTTGTTCTGGCCTAAACTCTCGAAGCTGACTGATTCAGTGAGAATTCTCTTGGATTCTGACTGAATTGCTCTACTTAACCCCATACTAATTTTAACACTAAGTTCTAACCTCCTAGCTTCTTCTCATTCTCTCTTTTGTCTTTACCTGTGTCTAGGTTGTTGTCTCTCCAACCTGTCTCTGTAAAACTGTCCAGGTAAAACTGTCACATACATACACCATGCCACAATCTCCACCTTCTCCCTCTATTTCTCCAGTGCTCTCATATGCTGTCACCCTTTCCTATCTGTTCTAGTGAGAGTTTGGAGTATCCTATCTCTGACTCATTCCATCAAATCTTTCTCTGATTTAATACTTTGTCAGGCCCTCAATTAGATGTCATTGTTTGGGATTAAAAGTACTTAAGGTATGTCTGTATTCCCACCAGAGAGATTCAAGATAAGGTGTGTCTGCATTCAATCTGGATCACACAGACCTATGTCTTTAGATGTGATCCCTTCCTAGAGCAGCCATTTGGTTTTGTTAAAATTCCTCTACAAAGTTGAGTTAAATTCTGAAAATGAAATATTTCTGAAGTTTATTTTGAAAGGTGAAGCAAATTTAGTTCATTTATAAGAACACATTTTCTTTGCAAGTCAAAAGTGCAGAATCTTGTTGAGACAGGAAAACATCATCCAAAAATAAAAATAAAATAGAAATGGTCCACCTAATATTGTCTCATATTTAGGAAAAACATTGTTTTCTGAGCATTACACAAGGGAACATAAGGAACATGTGGGGGCAGGATATGAATAAATCACAAGAATGACCTCATTCTTGCTTCCCAATCCTCTCCAAACAAAAATCAATGCTAATTAAGAGTGTTTCATTTACCAGCACAATACTAAATGCCTTTAATACATTTCCTTCAATTAGTCTTGACTATGAAACTATCAAGACAGTGGAACCTATTTAATTATTAACATAATTAATTCTTTGTGCATAAATTCTGGTACTTTGCTGGAAATTGCTTCTATTTTATGTAACCACATTTGCTGCCAGCAGAGATCCCCTTCTCTGATTCCATCAACCTAGTGATGGATTTGATGCTTTGGCCAAAGCTACTTTCGCTCTGTTTTCCTTAGTAGGATTCCCTCATAGTTGTCTCATTGTTAAGGCCACTAAAAACCTGTTCTGAAAATCTTTTCTTATCATTCTTTAAAATTTTCTATTTACCCATTAAAATTTCATTTTAATAATATGTGAATATGGTTTATTATTAAGTTTTATGACAATTATGCATATTTTTTCTATTTGTTTTTAATTGGTGGAAACATTGAAGACAAAAATCTACTTCTATGGTTTCCGCATAAATTAAGTGGAAGTTTTTTGATATAAATATACACACATACACCAACACATACACTCATACACACACACACACACACACACACACACACACATACATATATATATATATAAAGTTTGAAAATTCTATTTCTTCTCTGTTTCAGTAGTTTATTTATTGATATGAATTTATTTTCAAATATACCTATATGAATGAAAATCTTCTGTATTTGCAAAGCATATGAAAAAATAGATAACATACAATTTTTCTTTTATGTGTATTAAATTAACCTCAAGCATATTATATGGCTTACTCTTTTTATAAAAACCCTGGGTTCATTAAAAAAGTATTGGAATTTTCTATCAATTGCTAAATAACTTATTTTGCTAAAAGTTTAGTATTTATTTTACTATTGCTTAGTATATACAGATTTGCTAATTATTATATTCTTACATTATATTTTTTCTTACAAATATATGATGTTTTGGTTTATCTAAGATCTTTATTTTCATACTAATATTGTCACCATCTCCTGTGACATATTAATTTCTAATATGTTTTATTAAATATGTGTCTTTTAAATAACACAGAGAGAGGTTTTATTTTTAAGCCAGTATGTCATTATGTCTCATTGTTAAAAATATTTAGATTATGCCCATTAATACAAGCATTATTGTTTTGTTTTTGTTTTTTGTATACTACTTTATTGTCTCTGTTTTCCCTTTTCCACTTTCATAACTTACAAAGTTTATAAGTTTTTACATTCATTGTGATTAACTATAAAAACCTGTGATTTTGAACACTTTTGTGCAAATGACTTAGCTTTCATCAAGGTACATACATGTTCACTCACTTCTACATTGTTAATATCCGTGTATGTTTTAAAATAAACCACTCACTTACACGTGGCACATTGTTGTGGAAATATCTCAGGCACACGTCCTTCCTTTGTATCTTTCCCAAGTACCCCTCTACCCCACTTTCATTCCTATCTCTGCTCCTCTGCAGCAGAACCCATCTCTGTTTCTGGTCTTCATCCTTCTTTGCTTGTTTTATGATCTTGTTCTAGGAAAATTTATCATATCAGTCATCTGCTTTATTATAGTTTATAGTAAATAATTCATTTTCTCTTTCTTCTCCTGGGGAAGATATTAAATCAATATGGATTCTTTCTCTCTACTTTATTGCTTTATGATATACCATGTTTTATTCATCATTATCAATTCCAGCTGTCTCCCTGGGTGTTCATTTTGCTGTTGGTAGTTTAACTTATACAACCAAGTGAGGATCTCCCTTATTTTGATGCTATGATTAAGAAATCAAGTCTGTAAGGCTTTGAGATGTTCTCTAATCACAGTGTTGACAATATTCAGGCCTATCGAACCTCCAACACTTAGTAGGCAGCTGGGGAAGTGTTCTGTCGTGGAGAATATGCATAAGGCTCTCCAAACTTCCTCTGTCCAAACTTAGACACCAGGCCTCTTCAGCTTCTGGTTGTGTTCATTTTCAAAGTCATTCTTGCTTTAATTTAGCTCAACTAATAACCTGCTAGTTTTAGTTGCATTCCCCAAAATAGACTTTCAGTTTTGTTGTATCTTCCTATTCACTTTAAATTGTAAATATTTTCTAACAGTGAATAATTTCTAATTTGATATTTGTTTCTTTTATTTTCCTTTCTTCTTGCTTTCTATCTCTCTATCATTTTTATTAATCATTTTATTTGTTTATATTTCAAATGTTATCTGACTTCCTTCTATCTATATTTCTTACTTTATATTTTTGCTATTAAGAGTCAACTTCATTATTTTCCTTGCCTCTTGACATATAAAGTTAAACTATTTACTTGATTACTCATCTTTCTTAATGTGAGCATGTAAACTTCTTCCCTTGTAATACTATTGATGTAACATATTAAAATTGATTTTGTTGTTTTTATTTTTGCATATCTTGACTTATTCTATAATTTGTCATTCATTAATTACAATGTTAGCTCTCTTAATTTCCTTATATGACTAAATATTTTTTTAAGGTCATATAGATTAATTTTTATATGTTTGGCATATTTTTAATTTAACTAAAGTCATTGTTTTTTTTCGTTTTGTGTTTTGACAGCACTACTGAGATCAGTAGACAATCTGTAGATGCAAGTTTTCTCCATACATTTTGATTCTGAGGAAAAAAATGAAGGCCGTTATGCTTAGTACCAAATACCTTTATGAACTAACTCTTCTTATTCGTTTACATAATTATTTTTAGTTTCCTTAGAGAAACCACATGATACTTTAGACCAGTGGGTCCAGCCCTTCCTAATGTTGCCAACCTTCAGTAAAATTCCTCATGTTGGAATGGCCCTCAATCATAAATTTTTTCATGGCTGAAGCTTTTTAACTTTAATGTTGCTATTGTTATGAAACATAATATAAATAACTGATATGCAGGGTATCTGATATCCATCTCCTATGGGAATCAGGAGCCACAGATTGAGAACTGCTGCTCTAGCCTGACCAGGGATTCACTATGCAGTCCATGCTGGCCACAAACTGACAACAGTTCTGACTCACTTGTTCTAATTAATACTGGATTGTGGATTGAAAAAGCGAGCCACAATTCCAGCTAAAATGTCTGTTTGTTATTTTTTTCATTTTTACTCCATTTAAAGGTATTTGTTATTACTTAACCTTCTTATGTTTGTTGAGACTTTCATGGCACTTACCTGTGATATCTATGGAGCATGCATCATGCCAGAAGTGTGCCTCCACTGAGTAAGTGTTTAGAGCAGAACACTATGATAGACCAAGTCCACACTCTTGTTGAAATATAATTTTTATCGTACTGCTTTTCTGATTTGACAGTTTTATCTGTAGTTAAAAGCATTGCTAAAATTCCCTACTACTCTTGTTTGGCAGCCTATTCATCCCTTCATGTGTTGGTGTTTTCTCGCTGGGTGTATTCTTCTGTTGGCTAAATATATTTTTACAATTGTTATGTTTTTATGATAAAGATCCTTTATTTAATATAACATGATCATTGTTCAGGGTTAAAGTAATGATAACTAGTCAGTATTTTTCAGATGCAATAGTGTTATTTTTCATTCTTTCTCTTACAGAATGTCTTTTATTCTGATGTGAGCATTCTAACACTCTAAAGAAAAAAAAAAGAATTCATTCAACGGTTACATTTTTTTAGTGAAGAACATAATACAACTATATATGCTCTTATTATTCATATGTTACTTTTAATAGTAATGAGCTCTTAAAATTAAGATTTTTTCCTGAGAATTGTTTATTTGAATATGTTGGAGTCTCAGACTTGTTTTGATTTGTATTTCCCTGATGACTAAGGATGTTGAGCATTTCTTTAGGTGCTTTTCAGCCCTGCGAATTTCCTCAGTTGAGAATTCTCTGTTTAGCTCTGTTCCCCATTTTTTGATGGGGTTATTTGGTTTTCTGGAGTCTAACTTCTTGAGTTCTTTGGGTATGTTGGATATTAGCCCCCCACCCAAAAAAAGAAGATATTGATTAACTTCTTTTTTTAAAAAACTTTTATTTATTTATTTCTTTACACTCCAAATTTTATTCCCCTCCTGGTCCATCCTGATTGTTCCACATCCCAAACCCCCTCCCAGTTCACCTTTCTCTACGAGTATGTCCCCACCCCTTACCCTACCAGACCTCTAAACTCCCTGCGGCCTCCAGTCTCTTGAGGGTTAGGCGCATCTTCTCTGACTAAACCTAGAACTTGCAGTTAGTCCTCTGTTGTATATGTGTTAGGGGCCTCATATGAGATAGTGTATGCTGCCTGGTTGGTGGTCCAGTGTTTGAGAGATCTCAGGGGTCCAGGTTAATTGAGACTGCTGGTCCTCCTATAGGGTTGCCCTCCTCCTCAACTTTTTCCATCTTTTTCATAATTCAACCACAGATGTTAGAAGCCTGTGTCCATTGGTTGGGTGCAAATATATGCATCTGACTGACATAAACTCCTGCACACACCACAGAGAAGTTCACAGGGTACAATGGTCCTGATGTTGGTCTCTGGGAGTGGGCATGTCATCTGGCTGTTAACAACATGACAATGCAGAATTTAGGCCTCCAACTTAGATTCTAAATTCAATTAATCTTTAGTGATGATTGGTAAGTGCCCTGGTTCTTTGATGCTGCTTCATCATCAATGAATGCCTTGATTATGAGACTCTGTGGAGAACTAACAAACACATCCTGAGATTGCTAAATCCTAGAAACTATGACATAAACGTGTATGTGGTGTGTGTGTTTGTGTTTGTGTGTGTGTGTGTGTGTGTGTGTGTGTGTGTGTGTGTGTGTGTGTGTAGAAATGGAATATGAATGTAGATTCTGTGGTTATATATACTGTGTGGTTCATATTTGGTGTGCATTTAATAATTTACATTTACTGTACTAAACTTTTCAAATTGAGCATGTTTTATTTTACATAATTTAAACATCCCTTTAGTTCAGTGGTTCTCAACCTGCTTGATACAGCAACCCTTTAATACAGTACCTGATGTGTGGTAACCCCAAACCATAAACTTGTTTTGTTGTTACTTCATATTTGTAATATTGCTATAATCATTAATTATAATGCAAACTAATCTATGTTTTCTGATGGTCTTCAGTGATGCTTATGAAAAGTCATATGAACCCCAAACCTGCTGTGAGCCACCAGTTGAAAACCCCTGCAATAGTTCAAAGTAAGGAAAACTTACTACCAACTGTCCTAAACAACAAAAGGACCATACATTTATAGCCTTACATATCACCTTACACATGAAAAATGAAAGGTTAGCGCAAAGTGGTAGCACAGGCCTTAATCTCAGTACTGGGAAAGCAGAGACAAGTGGATCTTTGGGAGTTCAGGGGCAGTCTAGTCTACATTTTGAATTTCAGGACACCCAAGAGTACGCAGAGAGACCCTGACTCAATCGTCTCTCCTACAAAAAGAAAAAGGAAGGTCAACGAGGTTAACAAATTCAGTAGCATAACATGCTTGAACAATATAATATCTTGAACAGCTTCCTGTTTATATTTTTGTCAGATTTCTCAGATGTAAACATCAGGTAATCATTAGGATGAATGGATCCTAATAATTTTCTGTTATTGACTACGTATTGAGTATTTGTCTGAAATACACAAGCCTTAAAAGAGAAAAAATAGATGAGTTAGAAGGTTTTTGTTGTTTGTTTGTTTTTATTGTTTTAATTTTTGATACTATACCATAACATTTCTTCCTTCTTATTCCTCACTCCAAGCCCTCCCACAAGCCCCTCCCCCTCTCTCCTTCATACTCAAGGTGTTTTCTTTGATGAATTGTTATTGCATACATATATGTATATAATTATATATCCCCAAATATATGATGCTCAGTCTGTACTATGTAACTTGTATTAATGTTTTCAGGGTTGACCATTTGGAATAAAACAACTGTTATTCTCTTTTCTGTGCAAGAGATTTCATGCAGGATTTCTTTTTCTTTCCTTATTAGGACATTTAATTGGAGCTGGCTTACAGGTTCTGAGGTTCAGAACATTATCATCAAGTTGGGAGCATGGCAGCACCCAGACAGGCATAGAGCAGGAAGAGCTGAGGGTTCTACATATTATTTCAAAGGCAAAGAGGAGAAGACTGGCTTCCTCCATGGTTAGAAGGAAGGTCACATTGCCCATCCCCACATGACACATTTTCTCCAATAGTTGACTCTAGATTGAGGCATCATGTTCTTTCCCATGTCCACGTTGACATATCTAGTGTTGTTGTCCTTCTTTGGCTTATGTTTAAGCAGTTGAGTTGGTGCAGCTTTATGTATGTAGCTTCTTAGGAGATACAATTTCACAGTAAACTCCTTGATCCACTAGTTCTTAGGATCTTTCTGCCTCCTATTCCTAAAAAGTACCCTAAACAGTAAGTGTCCGAATTAATTTTTAGATGTATCCATCAATTCTAAGTCCCTTATTATCATGTTTCCCTATTATTTCAAACCATTTTTTTTATTTCTCTATATTTTTCATTGCTGAGATTATAAGAGTAAAACTACAAGACATTAGTATGGCCTCACCAAAAAAAATTTAGGATTCACATTCCTGAATTCATCAATGAAATCATGTCTAGAAAATGCTTCTTCTGTCGTGTTTCCATCTTCAAATTATCTCTTTTCATTGAATATATAGAAATTCTTACTGGATTCTCACAAGAAATGCAGCATATATGATAACATTTGCGTGACTGTGTATGTATGGTATTACATAAGATTATAAAGGTCACCTTGCTATGACTCTCAGCAGCATTTTAAGAAGAAAACAGCCATATTATAAGTCGCCATATGGAGACATCTATACAGTAAGACTTGGTGTGACCTTCAGTCACAAGCCAGGAAATAATTACCACCTTTAGTTTGGCAGTCTGTAAGAATTTGATGTTGCCAGCACCCTAAGGAGGTGCTTCCTTCAAATAACCTCTCAGTTCTAAGAAGTAATGAAGTAAGTCAGATGCTTGGCTGAACGAGAACCTGAACTTCTTGTTCACATAAGCAATGAGATAATATGTTTGTACAGTTTAAACACTCTTGTGGTAATGCTAAACAACCAATCAGTCTATCGATCAATCAATAAAATCCCTATCTTGAAATATCTTAGGAAGTTGTTTGCTATTTTAACAAATACTTTAAGACTGGTTAATTTTTATCTTACTTTATCTCAGAAGGAAAAAAATCATTATTTCATAAATGTTTGCCCAATGCTATCATATATTTATCAGAAATATAATGTGGTTCCTAATATAAGCTTTACATATTGATTTAATGAATGTACCATTTTAGAACGATGAAGATCAGAGGTTCCAATGGTCTAACATTGAGCTACCTACCTACCTCTTATTTCCAAGTGTGTGTGTGTGTGTGTGTGTGTGTGTGTGTGTGTGTGTGTGTGTGTGTGTCCCTTTGTTTAAGCTAAGGATCTCTTCATTAGCATGTCAGAGTGGTCTTTGACTCTTTATGTAGTCCAAAATGACTTCAAACTCTTTACTATCTGCCTCCAGCTCCCAAGTGCTGAGATTTCAGGCATAGATCAACATAGTGAGACAGTGAAAGTTTTGTATTAAATTCAAGCATATCTCTGGATTTATATATACATATATATATATATATATATATATATACACACATACACATATATATATATACACACATACACACATATATATATATATATATACATATATATATAAATTCCATAGAGTATTAATGGCATGAATAGCATGAGCTGTTTGTACACTAACTTTTATTTGTAACTGTTAAATAACCTGTTCTATTCATATAATGATATCTATATCTATATCTTTATCTATATCTATATCTATATCTATCTATCTATCTATCTATCTATCTATCTATCTATCTATCTATCTATAAGGGATAACTATTTGGCAATGGACAAAGAGTTTATCTTCACCTCTCTGGAGTCCCTGGAAAGGGTGATTCCTCCTACTCTCCACTTTATGAAGACCACTACAGAATTTTTTAGCAAGTCTAAAATGTGGTTGTGGATCCCAGTCCCATTAGATACATCTGTAAAACACTACCACATCTAGGGATTAAGCAACACTGCAGAAGAGGGGGAGGAAGAAAGTAAAAGCCAAAAGGAATATCAGAGAGTTAACCTTGAGATTGTGTCTCTGACTATCATAGGAAGCTATGCCCATAGTTTTGTTTAAAACATGATACTAAATTGAGAATATATTATTTTCTGAGCTAATAGCTGTACATTGTAACATTCAACTAGTATCTGCACAAAGTTATTATTCATTTATATTTGTTAAATTGTTTACAGTGTTGTCAGTCCTCTAAAATACATCTAAATAAATATTTTACTTGTATTATCATAAGATTGTTCCTTTACCAACTTATTCTCTTTGGAAATTCCTAAACTTCTAATTTTAAATAGAAAATGGTTATATTCTTTAATGGCTAAGCCATCTAATATATTCATGAAGTGAAAATTAATGAAATAAGTCATTAATTCCACAGTGTGGAACAGAATATGGGAAGGTTTAGAAAAAGGAAAAGGAAGAGGAAAATGTTATAATTAAATTGCAAATTTTAAAAACAACAACCACAGACAAAAAGAAAGTAGGAAGATCAAATAGCAAAGCTGAAAGTGAAGAAAATACCATTTTTATTTATATGTCTTCATATGCATCCATGTGTGACAACATACATGTGTACGCAAGTGACTCTGGATGCCGTAGTCGTTTGCCAGAACTCCTGGAGTGGAAATTACAGGTATGGTTGTCCACTCAGCATGAGAAATTGGAATTGAATTCTAGTTTACCTGAAGACCAGCAATAATCTTAACTGATGAGCCATTTCTCCAGGTCCAGGAAGATAGTTTAATATAAAGGAAGTGCTTAAACATACATAAAACTAGACACAAACAAAGAAAAAGTAGATGGAAGTAGGAAGAGAAAGAAGGAATAATGTGAAATATAGGAATAAAGCATCTAGAAATGTTAAAAGAAATCATATAGAAAGAAATTTATTCTGTGGGTAACTATAATGGCAAATTTAACAAGGAGCAATTTTATAATGATGTGCTTTTGACAGCTAATCCTCCTGGACTACCAGGTAGTCTGCTGCAGAACTCTTCCATTCTCTCTGTTCCCCTAGCTAAATCCTCAAGTTACCCCTAGCACTAAAAGAGAACACCAACTGTGCCCTTGCTTCCAACCTTGTCCAGGCTTCCTGTGGTTCCCATAGATCATCTTTCCATGGCACACCTCCACCTCCTTGTCAGTGTCCTAGCCCCCAACTTGTGTTGATATCCACTGCTTAAACACAGGCCATGCTTGCCACAAGACAAAGTAGGCTACCTATGGATATTATCCACTCTACTGTGTTGAAGGACTATTTAAAAAGGACCTGGCAGTCTTCCCACGCTACTAAGCTACTGCCTCCAATCACCCCCTCCTCCAAGCGCGTTCTCTCTGAACTATTCTCTGCCTGTCAACTCTCTGGTGGGGCTGGAGCTCACAAGTTCCCTTTGCAGATCCCTGCCATACTAGCCCAGCCATAAACCCCTGTGGTAGTCGGCAATTCCGCCTTCTAATAATTCAGCAAATCAAGATTCTTGAATATTATAATAAACCAATCAATTTTATATATCAATAAATTCTCAATTTACAAGGTGGAATACAATAATTTCAGAGCCAAATGGTAATGATAAAAGCTTTATCCCAGTCATTCTAACCTTATGATATCACAACTACTTGTGACTGGTAAACACCATGCTGGTTCATGTTGGCTGCCATCTTCCTTCTTCCCTCTCTCCTGAGATGCTCCCTCTCTCTGAAACTCTTAGCTCTACCTCCCTTTAATGTGTAATTGGACAGGGAAAATCCTGTGACACTCTTGGAACCCTCAGGATCAATTGCCAGGGTAGTCCTTTGCAATGCTTCAGAACAAAAGCTGTAGTCTTGCTTCCCCTCTGCCCATATCTCTTTTGGATCTCACAAAGCAGCCCTGTTGTAAATCATGTATTCTACCAGCCTACCTTTCAGCTACTCAATGTCAGTAATTTATATCATAATGTGCTTCCAGATATTTTCACTGTCCCTTCCAGTTGCAAAGATAAATGCACCCTTTGAAAGGTCACTTTGTGCACCATAGCTCTCTCTGCCTTGTTTATTCTGTCTCCTGATCTGACTCGTTGCCTATCTCTGAATCCTCTCCCTCTGTCTCTATCTCTATCGCAATACCAGTAAATATTACCCATGAACACACTAGCTGAGCAAGTTAGTAAAACAAACAACACACTCTCCGAAAATCGAGAAAGGGAATAGAAACCAGGGAACCAAACACCCACCGAACAAAGAAATCAACACCTAGACCTAAACCAAACCCAAATGCCTAGAGGCGAGGATAAGAATGCAACCAATAACAGCCAGGCAATATGTCTCACCTAAGCCCAGCTATCCTATCACAGCAGGCTCTAAATATTCAACATAACTGGAACACGAGGAAAAGATCAAATATATGAAGATGTGTGGTACTTAAAGATGAAATATTAAATCCATTATGGAAATCCAAGAAAATACAAACATTTGGAGGGAATTAATAAATCCATAAAAGAAAAAAATAGTTATAGGAAACAAATAAAATTGTTCAATTCCTAAAATCTGGTATAGAAGCAATAAAGAAAATGCAAATTGAAAGAAGTCTGGAAATGAAAAATTTAAGAATAAGAACAGGAAATAGAGGCAAACTGCACCAACAGAGTAAAAGAGATAGAAAACAGAATCTCAGACACTGAAGATACTAATGAAGAAATGGATACACCTGTCAAAGTAAACACTGAATCTAATATTTCTTGACACAATGCATCCAGGACCTCTGGGACACTATAAGGCAAAGAATAATAGGAATAGAGGAAGAAGAAGAATGACAGTTCAAAAGCCCAAAATATTTTCAACAAAATCATAAAAGAAAAAGATTTAACCTAAGGAGGGCCATGCTTATAAAGTTCCGAAAAACATACAGGAGACTGAATAGACCGGGTCAGAAAAGAAATTCATCTTGCCTCATAATAATAAAAATACCAAGCATGCAGAATAAAGAAAGCTGCAAGAAAAACAAGTTCAAATAACATATGAAGGCAGACTTACAAGAATTACACCTTTTTGAATTCTGTGGACTCTATCTTGGGTATTCCATACACATTTTTTTTCTTTTTCTTTTTGGCCAATATCCACTTAGTGAGTACATACCGTGCATGTCCTTTGGGGTCTGAGTTACCTCACTCAAGATGATACTTTCTAGTTCCATCCATTTGCCTGCTAAACTCATGATGTACATTTCTTAGTAGCTGTGTAGTATTTCATTGTGTAAATGAATCACATTTTCTGTATCCATTCTTCTTTCAAAGGACATCTGGGTTGTCTGAAAGAACTACAGGAATGGAAATGGAGAGGAGCCTGAGGAAAAGAAGGTCCAGTGATAGGCCCCAAAGAGATCTAGCTTAAAGGGAGGTCTCAAGTCCTCACACTATTACTGAGGCTATGGAGTTCTCACAAAAATGGACCTAGCATGACCACACTATAGAAGACCCAACAAACAGCTGAAAGAGTCAGATTCAGATATTTGCACCCAACCAATGGACAGAAGCTGCTGACCCCTCTGGTTGAATTAGGGAAAGGCTGAAAGAAGCTGAGGAGGAGGGTGACCCTGTAGGAAGACCAGCAGTCTCAATTAATCTGCCCCCACTGAGATTTCTCAAACTCTGGCCCACCAACTAGACAGCAGCATAACTATGTGATATGAGGCCCCCTACACATATACAGCAGAGGACTGCCAGGTCTTTGTTCAGTCAGAGATGATGCACCTAACCCTCAAGAGACTGGAGGACCCAGGGAGTTTAGAGGTCAGGTGGGGTGTGGGTGGGGTGTGGAGACATACTCATGGAGACAGGGAGGTGGGGAAGAGGTATGGGATGTGGACAGGCAGGAATAAAATCTGGAGTGTAAAATAAAAATAAATAAATAATACAGAGCTTAGGGAGGGGGGCGGGTGAAGAACTACATCTGACTTCTCAATGGAACTCTAAAAGCCAGAATTCCTAGACTGATGTGTAACAGTCTCAAAGAGACTGCAAATGCAAGCCCAGAATATTATACCCAGGAAAACTTTTAATCACCATACATGGAGACAATAAGACATTCCACAATGAAGTCAAATTTACACAATGTCTATCTAAAATCAGCTAGATGGAAAATTCCAACCAAAGGAGGTTGACAATAGCCATGAAAACACAAGAAATAAATAATCTCATACCATCAAAAACCAAAAGAAGGGAAATACAAACACATAAACAAAAGTACCACCACCACTACCAACAGCACTACCACCAACAACAAAATAATAGCAATTAATAATTATTGGTCACTTATATCTCTCACCATCAATGGGCTTGATTCTCAAAAAAACCCACAAAGAGTATAGATGACAAAATATTATCCATCCTTCTGTTGGATACAAGAAAAACAAGCCAACATCAAGAATAGATATTACCTCAGGAAAAAGGATTGAAAAATATATTCTAATCAAATGGACTTAAGAAGCAAGCCAGTGTAGTCATTTTAATACCTAAAAAAAAAATAACTTCAAAACAAAATGAATTGAAATTAACCAAGAAAAAATACACCAAGTGACATTTCAATTCAATAAGATAGACAAACACTTATCTAAACTAACTGAGAGATAGTGAGAGAATACCTAAATTTAAAAAGGGGGGTTGGGATAACAACAAATACTGATTTGCAGAAAATCATAAAGACCTGCTTTAAAAGCCTATGTTCTATTAAATTCTAAAATCTAAAAGGAATGGATAATGTTCTAAATAGGTACCACTTACCTAAGTTAAATTGATTATCTTATGAAATATAGAAAAAGTCATGGAAAATTCCAACACATCTTCATGATAAAGAGATCTAGAGATACAAGAAAATATCTAAATAGAATGAAGACAATGCACAACAAGGCTATAGCCAACATCAGATTAAATGTCAACAAACTCAAAGCAATTTCAATAAAAGAGGAACAAGACAAGATTGTCCACACCCTCACATATATCCAATATAGTACTTGTCGGTTTAGGTAGAGAAATAAGAAAGATAAAGGCGATAAAGGTATACAGATTGAAAAGGAAAAAGTCAAAGTATCAGGATTCACAGATTATATGATAGTATACATAACTGACCCTCAATATTCTAATATTCTACAGTGAACTTCTGCTGCTGATAAAACACTCTGTGAAGTAGCTCAATTCAAGATTGACCAAAAAACAAAAACCAAACAAACAAACAAACAAAACAAACCCAGTAGTCTTTCTATATACAAATGACCAATAGACTGAGAAATAACTCGGGGAAACAACCCCTTTCACAAAAGTCTCACATAATAAAGTACCTTAGAGTAATTCTAACCAAGTAATTGAAAAATTTGTGTGATAAATTACCATGTCTTTAAAAAAATGAATTGAAGTAGGTATCCGATGGGAAGGCCTCCCATGCTCACCGATTTGTAGGATTATCATACTAGGAATGACTACCCTACTAAAGTAATTTATAGATTCAATGCAATCCCCATCAAGTTTTCACACAATTTTTTACACACCCTGAAAATACAAATCTGAACTTCATATGGAACAACAACAACAAAAATAACAAGCATGATATCTAAAACAATCCTGAGCAACAGTAGAACTGCTGAAGATATCACTGCCCTGATTTCAAGCTGCAGAACGACAGTCACAAAAACCACATGGGTTTGATATTGGCATAAAAACAGACACATTGATCAACAGAATCAAACTGAAGACTCAGACTTAAATACCCACACCTATGGACACCTGATTTATCAGGTGCAATCTAGAACAGGTTAAGGCTAATAGCTGGCCTTCCTGGAGGTGGTCCACCATTATTGAACGGTCTGCAATGAATGAACTCTATGAGCCAAGCTCCCAAGAGACTTCACTTTAGGATTGCAGCTGATAAGCCTTTCCTGTCACTATTGCATAACCTAAGGATTCCTGGGCATGAGCCCACTGTATTGGGCAGATTTCCTGCAGATCGATAGAAAGATGAATTTATGCTACTTAGATTAATGATCCTGTAGAGTTCCTAAATTGAATCAAATAATCTTAAGAAGAAAGTTTTAGGGGATGGTTTTTGTTGTTTGTTAGAAAGATGTAATAAAGTTAAATAAAGAATAAAATATGGACAAAGTAGCAATGCATGCAATAATACTCATAATATTAAGTAAAGGCAGCATAATACAATGAGCTTTCACAACTATACTAAAAAGAGAAATAGGCTTGGGACAAATTCGTTTCAAGGACATGCATTCAGATCCAAGGATAGAGCCACAAGTGTACACTATGATAAGAAAGGCCATGTGAAAACTGTTGTTTTGAACTTATAATGACCGTATAGAATGAAACACTGCTTTGAACTTAATATCAACATCATTCTGTAATTCCCATTTTGTGCAACATCTTACCAATGAGATAATTTTCTAATAACCATTGTCTATAAAAAGCCCAGAGTAAAGAAACAAAGGTGATGGCTTGTCTTGGGGAGTGGGGTTCTGCCCACCCATCCATCCATCCATCCATCCATCCATCCATCCATCCATCCACCCACCCATCCATCCATCCACATGTATATGTCTGTATGTCAGTATGAATATGTTTAGGCATAGGTGTGTATATAAATATGCATTAATACTTGTGAATTTAATACGCCATATAGCTGAGCCTGCCAAAGCATGTATGTAAGTCTGTGCATATTTGCCTGTATGTAGATTTTAATTCTTCTCCATTCTATCCTCTCTATTTCATAAAGAGTTAACCACCTTTGCCAGGGAGAGGCTTTTGGCTGCCTGGCCAGAGAAGGGAGAGCTAGCAATAAATCCTTTACCTAATGCCCTGCTGTTAAGCAATAGGTAATAAGTTCTTTTGAAGCCATCTGTTTCTGGTCTCAGAATAACTAAGAATCAAAAAGAGTAAATATCATTACTACTAAGCTATCTTTACTTTCTTAAGACCAAATTTTTCCCCTGCTGTTGCTCTGCTGAACTGGCTACCTTCTAGAGAGAACCACCAATGCACAGGGAAGGCTCCCAGCACTGATTTTTAATAAGGAAGCAAGAAATACATATTAGAAACAAATAAACCATATTCAATGAATGATGCTGGTCAAAATAGATGTCTTTATGTAGAAGAATGCAAATAAAATTATCTTTATCATCCTGTACAAAACTCATCAGTAAGAGGCTCCAACATAAAACCAGACAAACAACCTAATAGAAGAGAAAATTTACAACAGACTCACTGGCACAAAGGACAACATTCTGAGCAGAAAGCTGAGAGCACAGGCTATCGCAATAAAAGATCTCAGCAGAGAAATCTCAGCCACAAATGGTTAGCAAAAGGTTTACCATGCTTAACCATCAGCAAAATGCAAATAAAAACTACATGTGATCCCACCCTACCTAAGATCATAAACACAATGAGCATACTGGGGAGTATGTGGGGTAAGGGGAACATTCCTCCGTAGCTCCTGGGAATGCAGACTGTGTACAGCCACTGTGGAAGTCAGTACGCAGGTACTTCAGAAAACTGAGGGTCTACCCAATCAGACCCCAGCTATACCACCTTGATCATATACCTAAAGGGTGTTCCATTCTACTACAAGAACATTTACTCAAAAATGTTTGCAACAGCTGTCAGAAACTTGAAGTAATCTATATTTTTTAACCAAATAATGTATAAAGAAAATGTGGTACATTTACACAATGGAGTATCTCTCAGCTGTTAGAAAAAACAAAACAAAAACCAAAAAACAACCATCATCATACAATTAGCAGGCAAATGGATGGGACTAGAAAAATGTCATCCTTACTTTTTTTTTCCAACACTTGGATTTTTTTTACCTCTGACAATGTTGCCTTGTCTAGCCTCCTGTGAGGCTACCTTGGTATGACGACTTTTGCCTTGTCTTTTTGTATCTTGCTTTGTCATATTTGGTTGCTGTCTCTTAGAGGCCTACACTTTTCTTAGGAGGAAATGGAGGGGAGAGGTGAATCTGGGAGAGAGGGGAAGTAGGGTAGAGTTGAAAGAAGTGGAATGAGAGGAAGGAAGGGGAACTGGCCAGGATACATTGTATGAAAGAAAAATTTTATTTCAATAAAAAATGATAAATTTACTGAGATGGATGGGAGTTATTGAGTAGTTAAAATCTTAATGGACATGGTTTTAAATAAATCATGTCAACAGATCTTTATAAAAATGGAAAGTATTGTTCTAAACATTTTCAAGATCTCTGCAGTCTTTCTTGTAGAATGATTAGCAATATATGTCTTCTAACCACAATCGTTGCCTGAGCCAAGTAGGTGAGAAGAGCTGGGAAAAATTTGAATACTGAGACCAATGTTGAAGCAGTCCAAGACTAACTACTATCTAAAAGCACACCCTTAATATCAAGGCTTGATAACTAGATGAGGTGATTTTTTATTTCTTTGTTTTCTTTTCTTTTTATTTTTGATGGAATATTTAATTTCTTTACATTTCAAATGTTTTCCCCTTTCCAGGTCTCCCCTTTGGAAATGCCCTATTTCATCTCCCCTCTCCCTGCCTCTATGAGCATGTTCCCCTACCCACTCACCTGCTCCTGTCTTCCCTCCCTGGCATTCCCCTACACTGGGGCATTAAGCACCCTCAGGCCCAAGGGTCCTCCCACTGAGGACACATGTCCCATTATGTTCATAGTAGCCAAATTTATAATAGTCAGAAGCTGGAAACAACCCAGATGTCCCTCAACAAAGGAATGTATACAGAAAATATGGTATATTTACACAATGGAATACTACTCAGCTATTAAAAACAATGACTTCATGAAATTCACAGGCAAATGGATGGAACTTGAAAATATCATCCTGAGTGAGGTAATTCAGTTACAAAAGAACAAACACGGTATGTACACACTGACAAGGGGATATTAGCTCAAAATTTTGGAATACCCAAGATTCAATTCACAGACCATATGAAGCCTAAGAGGAAGGAAGACCAAAATGTAGATGTTTCAGTGCTTCTTAGAACGGGGAACAAAATACTCACAGGAGGAAATACGAAGACAAAGTGCGGAGCAGTGACTGAAGGAAAGGCCATCCAGAGACTGCCCCAACTGGGCATACATTTCATATACAGCAACCAAAACTGGACATTATTGTGGATGGTGGGAAGTGCTTGCTGATGGAAGCATAAGTTGTCTCCTGAGAGGCTTGGGCAGAGCCTGACAAATACTGAGGCAGATGTTCCCAGCCAATCTTTGTTTTCTTATGAAATTATTTTATTTATTTATATTACATATATTTCCCCATCTTGGCCCCCCATCCCAGAGTTCTTCTCCCCTTTCCCCTCCCTTTTGGCTCTGAGAGGGTGCTCCCCCACCTACGCACCCACCCCAGTATACCCCTTCCCTGGGGCATCAAGTCTCTACAGGATTCGGCCTATCCTCTCCCACGAGGTCAGAGGGCTAATAACCAAATTATATAAAAACTCAAGTTATACTCCCACAAACCAAACAACCCAATTAAAAATGGAGTACAGCGGTAAACAGAATTCTTAACAGAGGAAACTCATATGTCCAAGAAGCACTTAAAGAAATGTTCAACATCCTTTGTCATCAGGAAAAGACAAATCAAAATGACCCTGAGATACCACCTCTCACCAATCAGAATGGCTAAGATCAAAACCCCAAGTTATGAGGCTATTTTTATCCAACTGAAATATGTAAGAATGGCCATACTGTGTCAGAATTTTAGTTATATAATTCTAATGATTATTAAAATACCTACTTCCAGTTGATTTTGTTTCATATTTAAAAGAGAACAGCCACCAAGTCCAGATTTGTAGTTCATAAGTAATTAAAGTAATTGAAACAGTTTCATTATAACACAATGATGTATGCTTCTGTATCACCTTAAGGGGAAAAAAAGTATCACTATTGAATTGACGGTCATATTTTTAAATCAAATAAGCTCATGTAATACAATGTGAGATACAGTAGGTGGAACAAATCTATGTGAGAGATTGCCTCTGAACTGTTATATGCAAGCAAATAGACTGAAAAGCTTAAAATTAATTTGTTTCATCTAATTACAGGGAAAAAGTATGTTTTGTAAGGAGAAAGTTGTTTTATTTCAGGCACATTCTGTCAGCATTTCCACTGGCATTTCAGTATTGCTTGCACTTTATCTAGATTAAGCCTTAGCATAACTCTTCAATCAAAGCCACTACCCTGACATGTAGGTGACTGATTCTAATGGAATTAGGTGAAAAGAAGGGCTGTCATGTCCACACCAACAGCTCACCACCCAACATAGGCCATTACTTCTTTCAAGGCTTTCAAATTTGACATTGAACAAGAGATTTGACCAAATGAAACAACAAAGCAATTCCCAGTGCTGAGCATACCAAATGAATTAGGAGAGTTTTCTCCAGAGTTATTTCTTTCCAATGGAAAAGTTTGTTGAAAAGCAAACTGTCAGAGCCTGACCAGATGGGGAAGCTCACAGCCAACATGGGACTGAGCACGTTGACCCCAATAGAAGAGTTAGGGAAATGACTGAAGGAGTTGAAGGGTATTGTAATCCCATCGGAAGAACAACAATATCAACTGACTGAATTACCCAGAGTTCCCAGGGGCTAAACCACCAACCAAAGAGTACACATGGATGGGACTGCATATCTGGCATCAATGAAAGGAGAGATACTTGATCCTGTGGAGGCTTGATGCCCCAATGTAGGGGAATGCAAAGGCAGTGAAGCGGGAGTGGTTGGGTGGAGGAGCACCCTTGCAGAGGCAGGGGGAGGGAGGATGGGATACAGAGGGTGGTTGTGGAGGGGAAATTCTAATCTTCGCATCTCTTTACTAAATTAACCTATTTATACTATGTTAGGATGTCTCGTCTTCCTTTTGTTTTGAATTCATGACTCTTATAGAATATCCATTTTTAATTGATTTCAATCAGTCCCTAGGGGGAATTCATGATTGCCGTTTAGCTAAATTACATATCAAACTGCTTTCTTGTGCACTGTTCTTTTCTCTGATCACCCTGGTCATTGAGTTATGCAATACAAGGACACAGATATAAAAAATTGGCCAGTATGGAAACAAGAGGCATGGCCTGATTCAGAGGAAAGGGAAAAGAGGACTGACAGGAATATGACAATAATCAAATGCAGAATAAACATGCGTGGACTTTTTAAAGGAAAATATTTAGCTAAAAAACTGATCTTGACACTACTTACCAAACTAAAGGTGATTTCATAGTAGAGCCCCAGTATTAAAATGTTGATAATTTGAAATTTGATCTTTTAACTTATATATCAGATCATGCTATAAAATATATATCAGGCTTTGAATATTTTAATTGCATTTAGCTGTCTTCAAATCAAGTACTCCTATCATAAATTAAATATTTATGTAGTTAACATTATACTTTGTTGATATTTTAATAGTAGTCACACACTATAATTTGCAGAGTAACTAAATGTCTCCTTTATAAAATTCACCTTTTTAACTTGATCTCAAAGCACACATTGAACCTCACACAATAATAATGGGAGACTTCAAACCCCATTCTCATCAATGGACAGATATTGGAAACACATATTAAACAGTGAAGCTAACAGAAGTTATGGACCAAATGGATTTAATAGATATTTGTAGAATATTTCATCCTATATCAAACGAATATACCTTCTTCTCAGCACCTCATGGTACCTTCTCCAAAATTATCCATATAATCAGTCACAAAACAAACGTCAACAGATATAAGAAGATTGAAATAATCCCATGCCTCCTATCAGATCACAATGTATCTTCAGGCTGGCCTTCAGTAGCAACAAAAACAACAGAAAGCCCACATACACATGGAAGCTGAACAGTGATCTACTCAATGATAACGTGATCAAGGAAGAAATAAAAAATGAAATTAAACACTTCCTAGAATTTAATGAAAATGAAAGTACAACATACCCAAACTTATGGGGCATAATGAAAGCAGTGTTAAGAGGAAAACTCATAGCTCTCAGTGCCTCCAAAAACAAACTGGAGAGAGCATACACTAGCAGCTTAACAGCACACCAGAAAGCTCTAGAAAAAAAGAAGCTAATACACCCAAGAGGAGTAGAAGGCAGGAAATAATGAAACTCGGGGCTGAAATCAACAAAGTAGAACCCAAAAGAACTATACAAAGAATCAACAAAACCAGGAACTGGTTCTTTGAGAAAATCAACAATATAGATAAACCCTTAGCCAGACTAACCAGAGGGCGCAGAGACAGTATCCAAATTGACAAAATCAGAAATGCAAAGGAAGATATAACAACAGAAACTGAAACAGAAACTACAAAAGCCTATAATCAACAAACTTGGAAAATCTGGATGAAATGGACAATTTTCTAGACAGCTACCAAATATCAAAGTTAAGTCAGGATCAGAAAAACCATCTAAACAGTCCCATAACTCCTAAAGAAATAGAAGCAGTCATTAAAAGTCTCAAAAAAAACAAAACAAAAACAAAACAAAACAAAAACAAAAACAAAAACAAAAACAAAAACAAAAACCCAGGACCAGATGGGTTCAGTGCAGAATTCTATCAGACCTTCAGAGAAAACCTAACACAAATACTCTTCAAACTATTCCACAAAATAGAAACAAAAGGAATACTACCCAATTCATTCTATGAAGCCACAGTTACACTGATACCAAAACCTCACAAAGAAACAACAAAGAAAGAAAACTTTAGACCAATTTCCCCTATGAATATCAATGCAAAAATATACAACAAAATACTTGCAAACAGAATCCAAAAAAAAAAGAAAAAATCAAAATGATCATTCACTATGATCAAGTAAGCTTCATCCCAGAGAAGTGGAGATGGTTCAATACCCAGAAATCCATCATTGTAAACCACTACCTAAACAAACTCAAAGAGAAAAACCACACAGTCATTTCAATAGATGCTAAAAACGTATTTGACAAACTTCAACATCCCTTCATGATAAAAGTCTTGAAAAGATCAGGAATTCAATGCCCATAACTAAACTTAGTAAAAGCAATATACAACAAACCAGTAGCCAACATCATACTAAATGGAGAGAAACTTGAAGCAATCCCACTAAAATCAGAGACTAGGCAAGGCTGCCCTCTCTCACCTTATCTATTCAATATAGTACTTCAAGCTCTAGCTAGAACAATTAGGTAACAAGAAGAGGTCAAAGGGATAGAAATTGGAAAGGAAGAAATAAAAAAATTACTATTTGCAGATGATATGATCATATATTTAAGTGATCCAAAAAACTGCATCAGAGAATTCCTACAGCTGATAAACAACTTCAGCAAAATGGATGGATGTAAAATTAACTCAAAAAAATCACTAGCTTTCCTATGCTCAAAGGACAAACAGGCTGAGAAAGAAATTAGGGAAATGATACCTTTCACAATAGTCACAATATAAAGTATCTTGGTGTGACTCTAATCAAACAAGTGAATGATCTGTATGACAGGAACTTCAAGTCTCTGAAGAAAGAAATCAAAGAAGACCTCAGAAGATGGAAAGTTCTCCCATGCTTGTGGATTGGCAGGATTAATATAGTAAAAATGGTCATCTTGCTGAAAGCAATCTACACATTCAATGCAATCCCCATCAAAATTCCAACTCAATTCTTCATCGACTTTGAAAGAGCAATTCTCAAATTTATTTAGAATAACAAAAAACTCAGGATAGCAAAAGCTATTCTCAACAATAAAAGGACTTCTAGGGGAATCAACATCTGTCACCTCAAGGTGTACTACAGAGCAACAATGATAAAAACTGCATGGTATTGGTACAGTGACAGGCAGGTAGATCAATGGAATAGAACTGAAGACCCAGAATTGAACGTGCACACCTACGGTCACTTGATCTTTGACAAAGGAGGTAAAACCATCCAGTGGAAAAAAAGACAGCGTTTTCAACAAATTGTGCTGGTTCAACTGGGGGTCAACATGTAGAAGAATGCAAATTGGTCCATTGCTATCTCTCTGTACAAAGCTCAAGTCCAAATGGATCAAGGACCTCCATAAAAAACCAGATACACTGAATATAGTAGAAGAGAATGTGGGGAAAATTCTTGAATATATGGGTACAAGAAAAAGTTCCTTAACAGAACAGCAATGGCTTATGCTCTAAGATCAAGAATCAACAAATGGGACCTCATAAAATTTCAAAGCTTCTGTAACGCAAAGAACATTGTCAGTAGGACAAAACGGCAACCAACAGATTGGGAAAAGATCTTTAACTACTACATCCAATAGGGGGTTAATATACAATATATACAATGAACTCAAGAAGTTAGACTCCAGAAAAACCAAATAACCCTATCAAAAAATGGGGAACAGAACTAAACAGAGAATTCTCAACTGAGGAAACTCAAAGGGCTGAGAAGTTCAACATCCTTAATCATCAGGAAAATGCAAATCAAAACAACCCTGAGATTCCACCTCACACAAGTCAAAATGGCTAAGATCAAATATTCAAGTGACAGCAGATGCTGGCGAGGAGGTGGAGAAAGAGGAACACTCCTCCATTGTTGGTGGGATTGCAAGCTGGTACAGTCACTCTCGAAATCAGTTTGGCGGATCCTCAGAAAATTCGACATAGTACTTACTACCTGATGACCCAGCTATACCACTCCTGGGCATATACTCAGAAGATGCTCCAACATGTAATAAAGACACATACTCCACTATGTTCATAGCAGCCATATTTATAATAGCCAGAGCTGGAAACAACCCAGATGTTCCTCAACAAAGAAATGGATACAGAAATTGTGGTACATTTACACAATGGAGTACTACTTAGCAATTAAAAACAATGACCTTATGAAATTCACAGGCAAATGGATTGAAGTTCAAAATATCATCCTGAGTGAGGTAACTCAGTCACAAAAGAACGAACACGGTATGTACTCACTGACAAGGGGATATTAGCCCAAAAGTTCAGAATACCCAAGATTCAATTCACAGACCATGTGAAGCCTAAAAAGAAGGAAGACCAAAATGTGGATGCTTCAATTTTTCTTAGAAAGGTGAACAAAATACTCACAGGGGGAAATATTGAGACACTGTGTGGAGCAGAGACTCAAGGAAAGGCCATCCAGGACTGCCCCATCTGGAAACACATTGCATATATAGCCACCAAACTTGGACGTTTTAGTGGATGCTGGGAATGCTTGCTGATGGAAGCAAGCTGTCTCCAGAGAGGCTCAGGCAGAGCCTGACAAATACAGAAGTTGATGCTTGTAGCCAACTGTTGGACTGAGCATGGGGTTTCAGATGGAGGAGTTGGAAATGCGAGTGAAGGAGCTGAGGGCATTTACATCCCCATGGAGGAACAACAGTGCCAACTGCCCGACCCCCCCCCCCCCAGTCCTTCTGGAGGCTGGACTACCAATTAAAGAATACACATGGAGGGACCCATGGTGCTGGCCACATATGTGGCAGAGGATGGCCCTTCTTGGCCATCAGGGGGAGGAGAGGCCCTTGGGCCTGAGAGTTTTAGATGCCTCAGTGTAGGGGAATGCCAGGGAGGGAAGAGGGGAGTGGGTGGGTGGTGAGCACCCTCAAAGAGGCAGGGGAGGGAAAATGGAATAGGGGGCTTAAAAGGGGGACAACATTTGAAATGTATATAAAGTAAATATCCAAAAATAATTTTTAAAAAAGAATAAAAAAAAAAAAAAAAGAAACGAAAAGAAAACCAGTAACTTGGATTCAATCCATGTTTCTTAAGGTTTAGCCCCTTTGTATTTCCACACTATATAAAAAGATATTCCAAACAAATTCTCCGGGCTTTCTTAACCAGTAAGAAAATGGTTCCTATGTCCCAAACTCCCCAGTACATTCTTTTAAAGATATTGAGACTGCTAAATCTACAGACTTTTCCCCCCCTACATTTGTGGCAGATGGCATGACGTATCTCTCTTGGTTCCTTAATTTGGTAGTATGGTGAAAATCCTTATCCCATGACCTCTCCTACACTCATACATGTGAATGCACCTGCCAGCTTTGTTCTGTGAAAAGAGCTCCACAGAAAGTGATCTACATCACTATAGGGTAGTCTCCCAGAACTAGAGCCACTGCAGTATTGTCTTTGCAGGAACAGGATTAGTTATTCACTGGAGATGATTTCTTGAATAGCAGATACCGATCCAAGAGTTAAAATGTATACATGTCACCTTATATTAAATGGACATTACAGCTATTCAATTTGATCTTTTTATTAACATTTCAGCATATGGAGGTATTTAGTAATAATGCCAAATAGCCATCACTACACATGTGTTATGCACCCATGTGCTTGGTTTGCTGTAAGGTCAAGTCTAACAAAATGAAAGGGAAGCAATTTGTATATGACTTTCCAGTTATTTTCAGTAATGAATCTGTTTTCCCACAGAGATGAAGCATTCATTTTTGATTACTCAATTATTTTTTTCTTCACGAAATTACATCGCAAACACAAGATGTGAGGAAGTATATTATGTTGGAGACACATAGAAAAGCTGCATATGTCTAAAAAAAAATCACTGGACATTTTTAGCCTAATGCATGGAAATACATCTGATGATCATTTAATTATTGATCTAGTGGTATTAATATACATTAAATATATAAACATAAACATAAAAGTATATACTTGTTAATTTTAAATGTTAGACTTCAATAGAAAACTTTAAAAATGTGGAGTAAATGTGTATTTTTACCTGTTTTAATACATATCTTGAATTATAGGGGTAAAAGCTGTTATGTGTATGTTAAAAAAGTTAAAATTTGACTTTGGCAGAGGAATACCCCTGTTTCTTAACCATAGTATCTAAGTTGTGCTGTAGAAATAAATTTATGCTAATGGCATTCCTCGGATTTTGATTCTTATGCTTCAAGATAATTCTTCACCAAATTATTTCAGTGATAACTTAATACTGTCCCTTGGAATATGTGAATTTGTGTGAAACACAAATTCCTGGTTCAGGGAGAAAATATGCATACACACAAATACAGACACACACACACACACACACACAAGCATCTTCCTATCTATCTATCTATCTATCTATCTATCTATCTATCTATCTATCTATCTATCCAATCTATCTATATCATTTATATCTATAACTACTAGAGTAATATGAAATAAAACAGAATAGAGAGAGAGAGCAAACATTATTTTAGAGCAAAGTTCTAAAAATGAGAAATTTTCATTCATCTACATTGAGTATTTTTATAAGAGGTCAGTGATCATGCAATAAAATAATTGTAGACATTTTTCTAATGTGAATGACTCAATTTCAGTCACAGCTAAATGAGGCAATTACAAAAGGACCATATTGCAAATGGGTTAGGTTTTCATAGGCTTTAGAGCTTGCACACAGAATCTGTTATAAAATGAGAAGGAAGATATTTCATATTCTCGAAGATGAAAGTATGCACAAGGCTTTTTTTTAACCTGGAAAATGGGAGGCTCATGTCAATAAAGAAAAGAATTATTGTAAAAATATTTTCTTGGAAGAAAATGCATGTGAATTTTTAGACATTATGAATATAAGTGAAACATTGATGCATATTTTAGCACTGTTAAATTTATAAATTTACATGTAGGTCACTTTACTGAAGCAGAATCTGACAAATGAAAAACCAGAAGAGCCAGAAAATAAGGAGTGGATGTTTTATTTCATTCTTATCAAAAGTTTAAGAAAAAAACAATAACATAAGACTGCTTCAGTACAAGACAATTGGTGGAAATCTGACATGCAGTGGGCATCATTTTAATGCAAAAGCTGAGAGGCTGATAGAGTACAGTTGTATTTTAATTCATCTTATGGCAACTGTTAATGCAGATAATTATGTAAACCAGACATGATAACCAACCGCTACAGAGGATTCATCCCATATGCAGTCACCAAACTCAGACACTATTGTGGATTCCAAGAAGTGCTTGCTGACAGGAGCCTGATATAGCTGTCTCCTGAGAGGCTCTGCTAGAGTCTGAAAATACAGTTGTAGATGCTTGCAGCCAACCATTGGACTGAGCATAGGGTCCCCAATGCAGGAATCAGAGAAAAGACTGAAGGAACTGAAGGGGTTTACAACCCCGTAGGAAGAAAAACAATATCAAGTAACCAGATCCCCAAGAGCTCCCAGGAATTAAACCACCAACCAAAGAATACACATGGAGAGACTCATGGCTCTAGCTGCATATGTAGCAGAGCATGGCCTTGTCAGGCATCAATGGGAGGAGAGGCTCTCTGTCCTGTGAAAGCTTGATGCCCAGTGTAGTTTAGGGGAATGCCAGGGCAAGGAAGCGAAAGTGAGTGAGTGGGTAGAGGAACATCCTCATAGAAGCAGCAGGAAGGGGATGGGATAGAGGAGTTTTGGAGGTGAAACCAGGAAAGGGGATAACATTTGAAATGTAAATAAATAAAATATCTAATGAAAGAAAAGAAAAAATGCAGAAAATTGTGTTACTAATACATGTAAATCCAAGAGGTATATAAAATATTTAAGATGGAAAATAAGAGGAAATATCTTCATATGTTTTCTTTTATTATTTTTCAATGTGTACAAACGTCTTGAGTATCCAGTGGAAGTACTGAAAATGCAAAATGAATTTCAAGTTGTACTGAGATCTGTGGAAATCATCTCTCACCATATTCCTTTTCAATATTTTAAATGGCAAATCTCTCTTGTCTTGTGAAACTTTCAACTACTTTGTTTCCTCAGGGCAACTCCCACAGAAAATGAATAATTCAGTCATACTACTAATTAAAAACTGTGTAGGAGTCCCATTGCCTATGAAAGTTGAATAGCGGGGTCACTAATTATCTCTTCCTTCAATTTGTGCTCTGAAATTGTTCTAAGCAGCTTCAGGAAAAGTATGCAGAGGGTTTTCAAGAAGACCAAACCAGTACCTAAAAACACTCATAAGATATTACACTTTTGCACTTGTGGTCTGATATCTATGACTGTGTCTATGTTTTGTATATTCTCTCTCTCTCTCTCTCTCTCTCTCTCTCTCTCTCCTCTCTTTCTCTGTCTCTCTCTCTCTCTCTCTCTCTCTTTCTGTCAAATACACGCACACACACAAACAAACCAACAAATAAATAATTAAATAAAATAAACTGAGGATATGATGCCTTGATAGCACATTTAATTAAATCTAATGCTTCCATGTACTCTGACAACAATTCTTTTATGGACAGTGTGTCTTCATCAGATCAAACTCTTGAAGCCATTTCAGATTTGGTGCTTCCCTTTCAAATCCAAGTCTACAACATGAAGCCTTCTACCAATGAAAAGAAAGTCAAAAAGAACCTCATGGTCCTTCAAATTCTATAATGAATAAGCCTGATGTATTTGTATCTGTCTTCTTAGAGACCAATATTGAACTGTATTGCTTAAGCTTTGAGTGTCCCAATTTCTGGTCCTAAAAGTAATGTGCTGCCTTATTCACACGAAAGAATCAGAAGCAAGAAATAAATGGGAGAAAAAAAACTTTAAAAATTCTGCAAATCACGATATTAGGAGATCATGGCTGAGAATATTGTGGAGGAAGAGGTTAAAAGTGAAAACTCCTCCCAAATTACAGAAAGACATAGGCTGCTACAACACACTTCTGTAAATCTAAATATTATATTAATTATTTGACAAATGTATTTAATCTATTGAACATGTTTTCTTTCACCTCTTACTAGTTCTGCCACATATCTCTACCACCAACATTACAGCTTCTTTTTAAATACATATCTACTAATCCATTGATTTCAATTTGTGCCTGGGTGTGAGGCTACTCAATGGGCATGGTCAAACAACATTAAACAAAACTGACTTTCTGTCATCAAAAAGCCACCAATAGCCTATAGTCTCTCAACTGGATGGGGGATCAATTGTGAATACTTTTTTGCTCCACTCTACAGTATTGACTGGTTTGACTTGTACAGGCAACTACAGAGGCTGTGTGTTCTAAAGACCAGGTTTTGTGCCAGTTCTACCCCAGGCATAGCTTTCTAATCTTTCATATCAGCTGGATTTTATTTTATTTTTAAAGTATATTTTTAATTCAAATAGAACTATGTTACTTTGCCTTTCCCTTTCTTCCCTCTAGCTGCTCCCAGATATGTTCCAATCATTGCCATGTTCACCATCCCTCTCAAGTTGATCACCTCTTCTTTTATTATGATTGTTACATGAATAAATAAATGAGTTAATGTATATGTATGCACAAATATATATAAACACAACCTGCTGTGTTATTTTGTTGTTGTTGTTTGGGTGTATATAATTTCGAGTAGACATTTAGAAAAGTTTTCATTAGTTCTTTATTAGGTGTGAATTTCATACAATGTGTTTCAATATTCTTTAACTCCAAGCCCCACAAACTCATTCAGGTTCATTTTCCAGTTCTTCTATCCAGCAACATTGTTTCCATCTTTGAAAAACAAACAAAACCTTAAATCAATCTATACTACTCAAAATCCACTTTGTTATCTGCTGGGAATGGAAGGGGCTGTCTTCTTCCAAACTGTTGTCTCTCTGTGGGTCTACTATGCTCCTGTGGAAGGCCTGAGAATATTTTTAAGAGATGGGGAAAAATCAGTCAATATAACTCTTTGTGTGTGTGAATGTGTGTGTGTGTGTGTGTGTGTGTGTGTGTGTGTGTATGTGTGTGTGTGTGTCTGTAGTGTGTATCTGTGTCTGTGTGTGAGAGAGACAGAGACACAAAGACAGAGTCAAGACAGAGACAGAAAGAGACAGAGACAGAGAGACAGAGAAACAGAGATAAGAGAGAAAGAGAGAGAGAGGAGGTTGATTCTGAAATTTGAAGCCAGGGCATTTGTCTCTAAAACTAGTGTTCAGTTAACTTATCTTTAGAGTTAGCATTCTTTCTTTCTTTCTTTCTTTCTTTCTTTCTTTCTTTCTTTCTTTCTTTCTTTCTTTCTTTCTTTCTTCTTTCCTTCCTTTCTTTTTTTTTCTTTTTTTTTTTGATTTTCAGATAGTATCTTAGTTAGGGTTTTACTGCTGTAAACAGATAACATAACCAAGACAAGTCTTATAAAGGACATTTGATTAGGACTGGCTTACTGGTTCAGAGGTTCAGTCCAGTATCATCGAGGAAAGAACATGGCAGCATCCAGGCAGGCATGATTCAGTAAGAGCTGAGAGTTCTACATCTTCCCCTGAAGGCTGCTGGTGGAAGACTCACTTCCAGACAGCCAGGACGAGAGTCTTCAGCCCATACTTACACTGACACTCATACTCCAACAAGGTCACACCTCCTAATAGTTCCATTCCCTGGGCCAAGCATATATAAACTATCACAGATAGGTTCTTTTCCACACAGACATTCACAGGATAACCTTGGCGTTGAAAACTCTCTGACTTATCACAGCTGAGATTACAAGTGTCAATTGCCCAGGCCAATGTGGTAATACAATTTATCCTATTAAATGTATTATCCTCCATTTGATAACATTATCATATCAAATACTATTTTTCTTATCTTGATGGCATACGTTTGTAATCCCAGCACTCTGGAGGCTCAGAGAGCAACATAGTGAACTTGAGGATAACCTGAGATTCCCATAAATACTCTGTCTTAAGATAAAACTAATACAAAAATGGTCATTTTAATTTACTTTATATTAGCTTTTCAAAGAATAGTCATATTAGATGAAATGGTAAATTAATGCTATCTTTCAAGTTAGAAATACATATAAATGACAAATTTTCCTCAATTTAGTGCAGTTTACTAAAGTTTTGGCCATAAATTGTATAGACAGAGCAGACAGGAAACTAACTTTCAACACAGCATCCTTGTTTTATAAAAGCCATAGAACTCTTGCATTTGATGATATAGTTTAAACATGTCTATATTTGTTTGAAATAATTAAGAGATAAGTTATCTATTATATCATGAAAAGAAGTTGAATTATTAAAAAGAAATCTCATCTAGCATTACACTTATGAAATTAAAATGTGAACATCTTGAGAACCCTCCTTCAACCTTAGCTGTTACTCGAAATATTTTAGCAGCAAAATATGACACAATTTAAATTCCTTTGCAAGAAAACGCTTATGCAAATCACATCAAGAGACAAATATGTACAGGTTAAAATAACTAGTCAGTGATCATTTGACATTCTAAAGTCCTATGGGAGGGGTCATTCTGTTATTTGATTAAAATAAAATAAATAAAATAAACTAGGACACAGATATAGTTTACTTGTGCATTTGGCACTGAAATAAAACTCTCAACATTCATCTTAAAGTTAAATATATTTAATATTAATTTTTAAAAGTATTTTGTGTAAGGTAGAATCTCAAGATCATTTTGATTTGCATTTCCCTGATGATTAAGGACTTTGAACATTTCTTTAAGTGCTTCTCAGTCATTCAAGATTCCTCTGTTGTGAATTCTCTGTTTAGTTCTATACTCCATTTTTTGATTGGATTGTTTAGTTTCTTGGTGTTTAACTTTTTGAGTTCTTTATAAATTTTGGGTATTAGCCCTCTATCGGATTTGGGGTTATTGAATACTTTTTCCAATCTGTAGGTTGCCAATTTGTCCTATGAGCTATGTGCTTTGCCTTACAGAAGCTTTCTACTTTCATGAGGTCCCTTTTATCAATTCTTGTTCTTAGAGCCTGAGTCACTAGAATCCTGTTTAGGAAAATTCCCCCTGTGTCAATGAGCTCCAGGCTCTTTTCCACTTTCTATTCTATTAGGTTCAGTGTACCTGGTTTTATGTTGAGGTTCTTGATCCACTTGGACTTGAGCTTTGTGCAAGGTGACAAATATGGAACTATTTCATTTTTATATATACACATTGCCAGTTAAAACAGCACCATTCACTGAAGATGGTATTATCGAATGGAAGTGCTATATAATTATCAGGCTCGAGCAGATCCTGAAGACACAAGCAAGTTACATGAAGAAGTTGCTCAAATGCCTATGGTTTCTACTCCTGTAACAATGCCATCTGCTGCCAAGTCTGTGCCTATAGCCTCATGGGGTGTTTCCTATGATCGGCTGACTGAAGAAGAGAAGACTAGGACCTGGTTTACTGATGGCTCTGCACGTTATGCAGGCACCACCCAGAAGTGGACAGCTGCAGCATTCCAACTCGTTTCTGGCATAACCTTGAAAGACACAGGTAAAGTAAAATCTTCACAGTGGGCAGAACTTTGGGTAGTATGCATGGTATTACAGTTTGTTTGGAAGAAGAGATGGCCAGATGTATGATTGTTCACTGACTCATGGGCTGCAGCCAATGGTTTACCTTGATGGTCAAGGACTTGGAAAGATCACAATTGGAAAATTGGTGAGAAAGACATCTGGGGAAGAAGTATGTTGATAGATCTCTCCAAAATGGGCAAAGGATGTGAAGATATTTGTGTCCCATGTAAATGCTCACCAAAAGGCAATTTCAGCTGAGAAGGAGTTCAATAATCAAGTGGATAAGATGACCTGTTCTGTGGACAGTCAGCTTCTTTCTTCAGCCACCCCGTCATTGCTCAGTGGGCACACAAACACAGTGGCCATGGTGGCCAAGATGGCAGTTATGCTTGGGCTCAACAACACAGACTTCCATTCACCAAGGCTGACCTGGCTACAGCTGCTGCTGAATGCCAGATCTGCAAACATCAGAGACCAACACTGAGCCCCAGATATGGCAACATTCCCCAAGATGACAAGCCAGCAACCTGCTGGTAGGTTAACTACATTGAACCACTTCCTCTGTTTTGTTCTTACTGGAGTAGATACTTATTCTAGCTATAGATTTGCCTTTACTGCACATAATGCTTCTGCCAAAACCACCACCCATGGACTTGCAGAATGCCTTATCCAGCGTCACCTGAAGAAAGATGGAATGATAGAAAGATGGAATGGCCTTTTGAAGATGCAGTAACAGCACCAATTAGGTGGCAGCAGCATGGAAGGCTGGGGTAAAGTTCTTCAGAAGGCAGTATATGCTTTGAATCAATAGCCAATATATAATACAGTTTCTCCCATAGCCAGGATCCATGGGTTCAGGAATCAAAGGGTGGAAAAGGAAATGTTTCCACTCATTATCACTCCTAGTTATCCTCCAGGAAAATTTTTGCTTCCTGTTCCCACAAGTCTAGATTCTACTGGCTTAAAAGTTTTTGTTCGAGAGAGTAGGTGCTCCTACCTGGAGCCACAACAAACACTCCATTGAACTGATAGCTCAGGATTCCCCATGGTCATATTGGGTTTCTATTGCCCTTAAACAAATAGGTTAAGAAAGCAATAACAGTATTAGAAGGGGTATAGATCCAGATTACCTTGGGGAAAGTGGATTGCCTCTCCACAATGGAGGTAATAAGGATTATGTCTGGAGTGCAGGAGATCCCTTAGGGCGTCTCTTAGTACTACCATGTCCTGTGATTAAAGTCAATGGGAAACTACAACAGCCTAATCCAAGCAGCATGACAAAGGACACCGACCCCATCAGCAATGAAGGTATGGATCACTCTTCCAGGAAAAGAGCCAAGACCTGCTGAGGTGCTTGCCAAGTGTGGAGGAAATACAGAATGGGTAGTAGAGGAAGGTAGCTATAAATAACAGCTATGACCATATAACTAGATACAGAATGGAGGATTATAAAGTAATATGAATGCTTCTGTTTTATTTTGTTAAGAATATATTTGTCTTTCTTCCAATTTCTTTAACAACAATTGGCATTTAAATTGAGATATTAAAGGAATGTTCCCAAGGGACATTGTCCCATTTTAAATTTACAAATGTGTTTGTCATTGTAAGAGGAATAGTTATATCATGTTAGGCATATTCATAACCTTGTTATTGTTTCATGTAGACATGAGATATTATTTGTGTCAAGTTGACAAGGAGTTGATTGTAGTGGCTATTCCTGGTTGTCACCTTGACTATATATGGAATGATCTAGAATCCAGACTTGGAAGGCTCACCTGTGATCCTGATCTTGAGGCTGGGTGATACAAGTTTCTGACCTGGATCTTGGCATGGAGATCTGAGGCATAGTGGCTATGAATCCCAGGAGACTAAGGCAAGGAGATCTCTGTGTTCAAAGTCATCTGGGACAAAATATGTCCCAGATCCAGGCATGGTGGCACACACCTTTAAACTGGGCAACACCTTCTGCTGGAGACCTACATAAGGACATTGGAAGAAGGAGGACTCTCTCATCTTTGCCTGCTTGCCTTGTGGGACTGAGCAACTGCTAGATCCTGGATGTCCTTTCCCAACCGCTGATGACCATTGTTGGGGAGTAGGACTATAGTCATCAACAAGTTCCCTTACTATATTGAGACTACCAATAAGTTCTGTGACTGTAGAGAACCGTGACTAATGCAACCACTCTTGGGCTTATACCTAAAAAGTGCCTTACATTACCATAGGAGCATTTGTTCTACCAGATTCATAGAAGCCTTATTTGTGATAGTCAGAAGCTGGAACTAACCCAGATGTACCACAACAGAAGAATGCATACAGAAAATGTGGTGGTTCATCTACACAATGGAATACTACACAGCTATTAAGAATTAGAACATCATGAGTTTTACAGGCAAATGGATGGAACTAGAAAAATATCCTGAGTGAGGTAAATCAGACCCAAAAGGATATGCATGCCATGTACTCACTAGTAAGTGGATATTAGCCTAAAATGTACAGAACTCCCAGGATACAATCCACAGAACTCAAGAGATAACAACTCAAAGGAATCAAGTAATGATGCCTCAATCCCATTTAGGAGGGAGAAGAAAGCAATCACAGGAGGGGAGAGGGATGGACCTGGATGAGAAAGGCTTCAGGGAGGAGATGAGGGGGACATGATCAGGTATTGGGGGAGGAACAAGACTGAAGCCATGAGGGTCAGCAGAAAGGATCAAAAAAGGCATCCTCAGGAATTAGAAGGTGGGGGACCCTCTAGAATGTACCAGAGTCCTGGGAGGTGAGAGACTCTCAGGACTCAAAGGGAGGGACCTTAGATGAAATGTCCTACAGTGGGGAGAGGGAACTTGTAGAGTCCACCTCTAGTAGAAAGACAGGGCATCAAATGAAAGAATGTGGTTGATATCCCACAGTCAAAACTCTGACCCATAATTGTTCCTGTCTGAAAGAATTGCAGGAAAGAAAACAGAGAAGAGCCTGAGGAAAAGGAGGTCCAGTGACAGGCCCAAATAGAGATCCTGCTCAGGAGGAGGCCCCAAAGCCTGACACTACTACTAATGCTATGATGCACTTACAAACAGGAGCCAATCATGACTACTGTCAGAAAGGCCAAACAAGCAGCTGCAAGAGTCAGGTGCAGATATTTACATCCAACCAATAGACTGAAGCTGATGACCACTGTGGTTGAATGACAGAAAGGCTGGAAGAAGCTGAGGAGAAGGGTGATCCCATAGGAATACCAGCAGTCTCAACTAACCTGGATCCCTGGAATCTCTCAGACACTGAGCCACCAACCAGGCAGCATACACCATCTGATTTGAGGTCCCCAACACATATACAGTAAAGGACTGCCATGTCTGGATCGAGTTAGAGAAGATGTACTTAACCCTCAAGAGACTTTGTGCCCCAGGAAGTGGAGAGGTCTGGTGGGGTAGAGGATGGTTGGGTCATCCTCTTGGGAGACTGGGAGGGGGAGGAGGAGATGTGGGATGTGGAACAGTATGAGGGTGGACCAGGAGGGGGATAAAGTCTTGACTGTAAAAAAAGTTAAAGAATAAAATATATATAATGGGTAAAAAGTATTTTGTGTTCTGGTATTGGAAATTAAGATTTTCTCTATGAAGAATTGAGTTGGAATTTTGATGGGGATTGCATTGAATCTGTAGATTGCTTTTGGCAGGATGGCTATTTTTACTATATTAATCCTCCCAATCCAGGAGCATGGGAGATCTTTCCACCTTCTGAGGTCTTCTTCGATTTCTTTCTTCAGACACTTGAAGTTCTTGTCATACAGATCTTTCACTTGCTTGGTTAGAGTCACACCAAGATACTTTATATTGCTTGTGACTATTGTGAAGGGTGTCATTTCCCTAATTTCTTTCTCAGCCTGTTTATCCTTCAAGTATAGGAAGGATACTGGTTTGTTTGAGTTAATTTTATATCCGGCCACTTTGCTGAAGTTGTTTATTAGCTGCAGCAGTTCTCTGGTGGAGTTTTTCGGGTCACTTAAGTATACGATCATATCGTCTGCAACTAGTGAAATGTTGATTTCTTCCTTTCCAATTTGTATCCCTTTGACTTCCTTCTGTTGTCTAATTGCTCTAGCTAGAACTTCAATTACTATATTGAATAGATAGGGAGAGAGAGGGCAGCCTTGCCTAGTCCCTGATTTTAGTGGGATTGCTTCGAGTTTCTCTCCATTTAGTTTGATGCTGGCTACTGGTTTGCTGTATATTGCTTTTACTATGTTTAGGTATGGGCCT
>CM052709.1:13530614-13569100 GCA_028551405.1 Uromys caudimaculatus
TTTTTCAGCATCTAATGAAATGACCATGTGGTTTTTTTCTTTGAGTCTGTTTATGTAGTGGATTACATTGATGGATTTCTGGGTATTGAACCATCCCTGCATCCCTGGGATGAAGTCTACTTGATCATGATGAATGATCGTTTTGATGTGTTCTTGGAGGGGGAAACATTTGAAATGTAAATAAAGTATCAAAAAATAAAAATAAAATAAAATAAAAAGATTTGCTCTATAGTTTATAGCAACCACTATTTTATATTTTGAAGGTTTTGGTCAACTTAATTAGATAACAATGAAGATAAGTTGAAGCATCTATAGGGCAAACAATTCATTTTTCTCTGTTCTTTAGATTCTAATTTCATAAGAAAGAGAGGGATGATGCTTTGGCACTCTGAGCTTTGTAGGTGTACACACGTTTAGCATTAGTAGGGATGGCATTGTTGGGTCTCAACAAAGCAGATCAGACTGCCTATGCTCACTATTTCCAGTTCCAGTCTATAAAATATATATATATATATATATATATATATATATATATATATATATATATATATATATATACTTGAAAATAGTGGGCATTTATATCATGCAGTAGTAGTCTTAAGAGCTCTAAGTTAAAATCTTGACAAGCAGTAAATACTGAGATTATTCACATTAAATCACATAATCGTAGAAGAAAAATTGGCCAGCATTGCCGTAAAATCTTCAGATTCAGCGTATGTTCCAGGAACCAGTAGAACCAAAGAGATCACAGGCCAGGAGATCACACGTGTCTTATGCTGTCTTGGAATGTAATATACATCCCAAAACCTGAATACTTGGAAACGATGCTGATTTTAATGCTTGGCTTTTAACTAAGAAAATGAATGAGAAATTAAGTTAGTAGTCCAGGGATCTTGAATTGCCAACCCTCTGGTAAAAGATCTCATGATATTGCTTTAGCAATTTGAAAAGATAGCCTCAGCTCATCTTAAATTGCTATGGTTTTGGCAGTGCACTGGCTGGTTATGTGTATTAACTTGACAGAACCTGGAATTATCACAGAGAAAGGAGCTTCAGTTGAGAAAATGCCTCCATGAGATCCAGCAGTAAGGCATTTTCTCAATTAGTGATCAAGGGGGGAGTGCCCCTTGTGAGTGGTACCATTTGTGGGCTAGTAGTCTTGGGCTCTATAAGAAAGAAGGCTGAGCAAGCCAGGAGAAGCAAGCAAGCCAGTAAGGAACATCCCTCCATGGCCTCTGCATCAACTTCTGCTTCCTGACCTGCTTGAGTTCCAGCCATGAGTTCCTTTGGTGATGAACAGCTGAATAAACCCTTTCCTCCCCAACTTGCCTCTTGGTCATGATGTTTGGTACAGGAATAGAAACCCTGACTAAGACAGGCAGTCTTACTATTTGTTCTGATGTAGAGAATATTAAATTCAGCAGGTTTTGATGTATCAGGTTCCTTTGAAACTTGCTTTCTGAAAAGGTGCTGCTTCATAGATTGTATTCTCTGGAACTATACAATATTTAGCAGGAGTAACTATGATAAGCAACTTCTTTCTATTTCCCTGCACATCTCTGAATGATAAATCACAAGAATATAAAATAAATCACATGAGAATATAAGTCTCAGTAAACTGAGAACTGAAAAAATACACTGTAACTGTGAACACTAATAATTTTTCCTTGACATCTAATACTGCTCTTATTTTTATTCAAATACTATTTTATTTGGAGTATAGTACTCATATTAAAACTCATTTCAAGTAATTATAATAAAAAAGTTAAACAATATGAAGTTAAACAACAAATTGTTGATCTCCAACAGAGGTTACAAAACATTCAAGCTATAAGTTTTCATTTTAGGCTATTGGAAAAGACTTAAATAATGCCTTTGTTAGGTTTAATCTGTGTTAATTACACAACATATGTCTTAATTTTATATAATAATATTGTACCTGTATGCAACATATACACATAGTCATCCTATGAAAATAAAGCCATTGTACTAAGCATTGTTTAATTGATTTCTTTAAAATGAAATTTAATAGTTAAGTTTGAAGGTCAACTGTGTTATCTGAAATCTTGGACTTGCTTGCAGCACTTAGAGAAAATAAAATATGCTAACTAAAACCACATGCCTATAGTTATCTGTTTCTTAGAATGATTAAGATGAACACAAATTGGTTTTCATGAGAATAGGCCTTTGACCCAGGATTTAATGAATTTAGACAGTAAGATAGAAATTAAGACATGTGCAGATTACACAGAAAAATAAAGTTTGAAAAACAATATATTATAAAAAGAAACACAGAAGGAGGAGGAAGAGAAAAGGGGAAGGGGAGGAAGAGAAGAGAGAGGGAGAGAGAGAGAGAGAGAGAGAGAGAGAGAGAGAGAGAGAGAGAGAGAGTCCACTGGGAAACAGTATTTGTTACACAAGCATGACAACATAAGGACCTGAATTTGGGTTCATAGTAGCAAGGTAGAAAGTAGGGAATAACATTGAGCTTGTGTGAAGGCAGAACGGGGCTGTGCAGGGCTAGCTGGCCACCAATGCAAGTCCTGGTTCCGTAAGAGAATCCATCTCAGGAAGAAGCTAAAAGTGATAGAACAGAATAGCCACCTGAGGTTGAGGTACACCCACAGATACCGCATTCACAATCAAAATATAGACAACACACACACACACACATACTCAGAAGAACAATTAGAGGCAAAGACCATGCTGAAAAAAATCTATGTAAAGGAGTGATAAAATCCACATTTTTAAAAAGAAAATAGGATGAGGACCTTCTCAAGAATGAAGGTAATTTGATGGACAATTCAATTTACATGACAGGATGTTGTATCTGTGTGATTATAAATATTCCCATCACTCTTGTTAAAAATCTTCCTTTTTCATTATAATAAAAATGCAATTATTTAAATATATTAAAGGTTGTTATTCTATAAAAAATCCCTAATTTTAATTTATATATCTCCTGATATAAACAAGTGCCAACTTATGGTGTTTTCTAATTATTATAACTATTTTATATTCTTTTTAACTAGGTTAAATTCTGTCCATGCAACTAATCTAACAATTATTGAAGTCAGATGATATTTAAACAGAATTTAAAGAGGCATAATGAGTAAAAGGAGATCAAAATCGCTTAAAGGCTCTTAGTGAACTATTTATTTGTCTGTCAGGGGTTGAGGTTGGTCTTCCTAAGTCACTTAGGAAACTGACTCAGATGACTCAAGTTGGATGTTCCTGGGGTCTAGTGTCCATGACTCTAGAAAATAGTATGTGAGCTGTCAAGGAAAGAAGCTATACAGAAGTCCTATTCAGGTGCAATAACTATGAGGCACAGCAATTACCAGTGTAACTATATATAATTTAAGGTAAAATAATTTGCACTCTCATTTTGGTGGAAACCAAGAGCTGTCAGATTAGATTTAAAACCTAAAGAGACTGTCAACTTGAAGATGTGTATGTGAGAGGTCTGGAGAAGGTAACTTAGAGGGGCTGTAGGCAGGAATGCGAGGGGAAACTGGTGTAATTTAATTACATCTGATGATAACATAAAAAGTAAAGCAGCATATTGTAAATTCTGTATTATATGTGTTCACCTGAGGAATATAATTTCTGTAAACCAACCAAGTGAAACAAAATATAAACCCTGAGCACTGCATACTTCATAAGAAACATATGTCATCATGTATTGCATTTGGCTTTTTCTAACATAAATTGTACATTTTGGTAGGGTTTAAAATGTCCACAAGTTAGCTAATGTTAATAACAAGAAAAGCATTTTTTAAGAAAATTGATTTATTGAGTGAAACCAAAGTATCAACTCCAGGCAAGAACTTAAAAGAGAGGGCACTGAGGAAGCGGTTTCTGGGCTTGCTCTTCATGGTGTGCTCAGTTTCCTGCCTGATACAATCTAGGACCACCTGCCCAGGAGCAGGATTGTCCACAGCTAACTGATCCTCTCACATCAATAAATAATGGCGAAAATGTCTACTGTTAATTTTCCCAGAAGTATTATTTATTTATATATTTTCACAAGAGCTGTGAACTGCATGTCTGTGCATATGTTGAGGCAATTTCTCAGTTGACTCTCTACCCTGAATGCCCTTGTTTGTATCAAATTGATACAAACTAACCAGTCCAATATAGTACTTGATTTCAAAGGAATATTAAAATATAGAATAAGGCAGTTATAGTAGTTCATGCCTGTAACACTTGACCTTAGGAGGCTGAAATAGATAATCACTATGAGCTAGAAGCAAGCATTGACTACATAGCAGGAAATAATTTGAACAGAAATGAGAGAAATAAAAAAAATCTTTTAAAATAGTGATCTCTATTTTGTATGTAAAGTTTTCTGCCTGATGTATGTGTGTGGGCAATGTGCTGACTCTGTACCTACAGAGACCAGAAGAGGTTGCCCAGTCCGTTAAAACTGGAGTTTCAGACAACTGAGAACTTCCATGAGGATGCTAGGCAGAAAACTCGGATTTTCTGAAACAGAAACAAGTGCTCCTACCTGCAGAGTTTCCTTGCAGGTAATTTTTTAAAAATAGTACTCTATATTGTTATTAAGTCAAATTTTGTTTATTACAATTTTTTTTATATAAACTGTTAGAATACAGAGTAATTGTAGCAAATGTACAGCTTGGTCTTCCTGTGGTTTCCCTAACAAGGAGAGCAGAGGCTGTCTTAGTCTCTGTTCCCTCTCATTGGATCCCTTCCCCTAACTGGTCTGCCTAGTTTGCCCTTAGCTGGAGAGGATGTGCTTAGTTCTGCTGGGACTAGAAGCCCCAGGATGGGGTGGTTCCCAAGAGGGGCTACCCCTTCTGTGAGGAGAAGGGAGGGGGCAATCAGATAGGGTTTTGTAAGGGTAAAACTGGAAAGAGAGGAAGGAGAGAGTCTAGGATCAGGATGTAAAATACATAAAAAATGAATACAGAGTAATTTATCAGAAATAAAAATTTATATTTTAAAGGAAAATGAGGAGGTGATTTCATTATCCTATATCTCAACTTTTTGTTATTTATTATATATGACAATTTTAATTAATTAATTAATTAATCAATTAATTACTGCTTTGTACATCTCTGGAGATTTATAAATAGAGTGGCAATGGACACACCTGAGCAAGTGTCGGTGGAATAGGATGTTAAATAAGAGTTCATGGCTCTAATATCTTTTTTGCAAATTCAAAACCTTATCAAAATGACAACCTATTGTGGGAAATTTTAAAAATGAATCGAACAGCAAGTTCCTGTGCTTGACCCAGTTACTCTCTGCCCCAGGGGTCTTGCCAGCCAGTTCATGTCTCCATGAGACAAAAGCCATATGGTCTTTGTGGTGCACATCAGGCAAACCCCCACTTTGCTGCCATACCTTTCTCTCTGGAACCAAATCAAGCTGCTGCAAGAAGGAAAACACAACACAAACTTAGCTCAGAAGCAATGGTAATTCAATCTCTGGGTGCAGCAACTAAAATCTGAATCTTGTAAGGCATATTAAATCTAATTCCTCCAGTTTCAAATTCTGGCAGATCCACCATGAAACCTGGAGACACTAGCAGCTATATCTTGCCCTTTTGCTATCCCTGTTCAGAAGGCCCTAACTCTCTCCTCCTTCTCTTCCTCTGTTCAACCCAGAAGTCCAGTCCCCCTTACTTACCCAGTGATTGGTCCCTTTATTATACCAGGAGATTCACAAGAAGTCACCTGAGTACATGACTCATTCCTCTTTCTAGACAATCCCTCCTGGGACAGCAAAACTAACATCAATACCTTTTATTTATTTATTTATTTATTTATTTATTTATTTATTTATTTATTTATTTACTTACTTACTTACTTATTTATTTACAATTATTTAGTCACTCTTTCCTCAAATTTTCTTGCATTCATGCATCGGCATTGTGCTGTCCTTGTGACTCAACCAATACCTAAGAGAGTCAGTAAAGGATTTTGTCTCAGCATGTTGGCTTCTGGGGTACTAGATCATTTTTTTCTGACTGACTGTATCATCTTCAAGTCATAAAGACATGCCTGGGAGAATTCTTACCAAGTGACATAAAGAAGACTGTAGAAGAATGCTTTGTTGTCTCTAGGATACCTGCATTGGGGGAGTTAGAGTTAGAGGAAAGCATCTTCGCTCGTATTTTAATGCCTTACAGTGAATGAGATAGTGTTTTCACCTCTGTATACTTAATAAATATAAACAGTAACCAAGGCATTTGCATGTATCAGAAGCTAAACAAAAGCTTTATATATTCCATCTCACCTTCAAATGCTATAGTTGTATTATATTGTTATAAAATTTAAAGATGAATTGATACTCAGAAAACTAAAGGAACACCTATATATTATATATCTACATCTTATCTATATACTATACTATATATGTGTATTATATATGTCTTATATATATTATATCAAAACTCATATATATATATGTGTGTGTGTGTGTGTGTGTGTATATATATATATATATATTCAGTAAGAGAAGTAATGGAGACAGGTACAGTTAAAGAGGTAGTGAACAGCCCTTAATGACATGATGTAGAAGAGGAGCACTTACCATCCAAATCACAGTTACCCAGTGACTGTGTAAAAGGGTTGTTTCTTTAGGCCTGGTTTTGCTTTTCCAAGGACAGCAGTTGCTGAAACCTTCATTTCCCCAGTGAGTTAAAAACACCCTCTTTCTCAGGGTTGACCACATTTGCTGCGAAGTCAATGTTACAAACCTGCTAATGAGTCTTGAATGTGAGCAGAGTATTGGCATGTTTAAGATAAATTGCAATTGTCAGAGATTCCTTTGTGGTTTTCTCCCAGACATGTGCATGGAGGTAAGGTATCATGACTTTCTTTTTCTTTCTAGGAATTCTTTTTTTTTTTTTTTTTTTTTTTTTTGATACTTTATTTACATTTCAAATGTTTTCACCTTTCCAGGTCTCCCCTTTGGAAACTCTCTATCCCATCCACCCTCCCCTGCCTTTATAAGGTATTCCCCCACCCATTCCCATGTTCCCTCCCTGGCATTCCCCTATACTGGGGCATCTAACACCCTCAGGCCCAAGAATGAACATGGTATGTACTCACTAATAAGTGGATATTAGCCCAAAAGTTCGGAATACTAAAGATTCAATTTATAGCAACCATTGGACTGAGCGTGGGGTCCCAGATGGAGGAGTTGGAGAAGGAACTGAAGGAGCTGAGGGAGTTTGCAGCACCATGGAGGGAGGGACAGTGTCAACTGGTGCTCCCAGAGACTGAATCACCATCCAAAGAATACACATGGAGGGACCCATGGTGCTGGCTACATATGTGGCAGAGGAGGGCCTGTTGGCCATCAAAATTAACATCAAAATACAGCACCAGAGCCATCCACAACACTTCCCCATTTCTTTTCACTTAAAAGAGTCTTTTCTCTCAGATACAAGTTGACTTATAGGTACAACTATTACCATTTTGTAATTTATAAAGTACAAGATAGACCTAACACCCACTCCATCATTTTTGTCAATAAAATAGAACACTGTCATCTATCCTAACTTAAAAGACTTATAATTCTACACCTGGATTATATCCTGGCTTTAGATTGTATGTCATTTGACAACCACCCTCTCAAATCTGGTCTCTCAATGTAAATACCCTGGGTTGGAACTATAAGTGAAACTATAAGTAGTCTTTCAACCGCATCATAAATCTGAGAATGACCAACATGAACTGAAAATATATAGGAAGCCTAACATAGCATTCAGAATTGAGACAAATTGTAGAGACTGCTGCCTATCCATATAGTCCCAGTAAGTCAAGAAGTTAGAGCATCAGTCTTCAGCCTTCTGACCCAGGATCATCTGACAGATCTTTGAGATATAGGAATTATTAAGGACAAGTCTATTCTGTCTCATCAAAACTAAGCTGTCCTAACCTGTAACTTGTGTACACTCAAGTACAATACAGGTCTGCGGGAGAGAGAGGCAATTTCTCTCCAGTGGCCACTTAGCCACAATGTACAGCCTCACCTCGAGGTACAGATGCTCAGATGTTTCTTTGAATCCACAAATGGGAAGTTATTAGGAGCAAATTTGTTTCAATATAAGTGAATAAATAGCATTAAATGTCACATTCTGTGGATTTCTGTCATTTTTAAAAACTATGTAAAATAATCTGGACTGTTCTCCATTAACTACTCTCAGCTATTTCTAATTAAAATATCTGAAAGCAGACTAACAATAAACTCAGAGCCACAAACTTTTTATCTGGCCCTTAACTCATGGGCTGAATCTACTCAGATCAGTTAATAACAACAGTTACAGAAGGACTGGGTCTAAGCCCTGTACTTTTAAATTTTTTTATCAGTAGAAGAAATTTATACCAATGAAACCCTTGATTTTGCACCAAAATAAATTCTGTACCAAAATAAGAAATTATAACTTCAACTTAGTAACAATTATAAAGACTTCTACCAGTTGAGATAAAGGCTACACAATCAATTCTAGCTATTTCCTCCCTGTTCCAATTATAACCATTTCTAAATTCCCTAGAAAGTCAACTTTAGAATAACCACCTCCAGCCCCAAAGCACAGGGATCTGAGACGACTACTCTTCATAACTTCTTCAAGCTGAATATGGGTGTTGAGATATTTTTAAAGGGGGCAGGGAAGGGTAGGGAGAATAGAGCAGTGGTTGGCTAAGACAGAATGGGCTAGTCCTTAATAATTCCTATTTTTCAAAGATCTGTCAGTTGATCCTGGGCCAGAAGGTTGAAGTCTGATGCTTCAACTTTGTGACTTACTGGGGCTTTGTGGGTAGGAAGCTGTCTCTACAGTTTGTCACAAAGCTGTGTTAGGCTTCCTACATATTTCAGATAATGTTGATCATTCTCAGATTTCTGACAGGGTTGAAAGGCTAGTTATAGTCTCATAGCCAACCCAGGCTATTTACATTGAGAGAACAGATTTGAGAGGATGGTTGTCAGATGGCATATAATCTAAAGCCAAGACATAAGTCAGCTGTAGAATTATAAGTCTTTTAAGTTAGGATAGATGACAGTGTTCTATTTTATTGACAAACATGATGGAGTGGGTGTTAGGTCTATCTCGTACTTTATAAATTACAAAATGGTAATAGTTGTGCTCAATTCATATTTGAGAGAAAAGTTTTATTTTAAATTTAAACAGAAAGGGTGATATGTAGCAGAATTTTTCCTGTCCAATCACTTTAAAATTAATACACCAAGAAGCCTGTGATTGGAAAGGGAAAAGGGAGGTGGAGTGAAGAGTTTCAGAGATGGGGACTGAGGAGACACAGGAGGGAGAAGAAAGCAAGTTGGAGGAAGAACAGGACGATTCTGATTTGGCATGGCTTTACATAGCCACAGGTAGCTATAATATCATGTAGGGATAAAATAATCGGGATAACTTGTCTAATCTAGGTGGGCAGCTTATATCATTATCAATTGGCTCTTAAATTATTGTGTGGGCATCTTGTGAATTGAGAATTTATTGATATATAAATCTGAGTGATTAATTATAAGCTTCTAGAGTTTTGGTTTACTGTTACTGGGATATGGAACTGTAGACCACAGGGCATGGACAGCTGAGAAGGTACGGGTGGCTCTGGGGCAGGTGAACCAGAGAAGGGAAGACTGCTGAACAGAGCCAGCCAAGAGGTGGAGAGACTGTAGAGCAGAGAGTAACTGGGTGTAACGTAGGAACATGCTGCTCTTTTAAATATTTCCTGTAACAACAAGCATAATGCTTCTCTGATATCTTATTAATAAGAATCTCTTAGTTTAAATAACTAAATCAGAAACCATTCAAACATATTAAAATTATTTCTAATTCAGAAATGAAGGCATTTCCAGATTTTATGTGCTTTTGGTCACTTTTATTTTTAATACATATACAAGATTGAACTTAACATTATGTATATAATATATATTATATATAATTTAAATAATATATAGAACATATATAATATAAATATAATTTAAATAATTTTGTTTTAAAACTTAAGAAAGTATTGTACTTTACCATTGAATGTTAAAGTAAATTAGAAGATTTTGTAACCTAATATAATTCTTTTTTTTACTGTTTTTTTTTTTTTTTTTTTTTAACAAGCATTTCTATAGGAATGTCTTGGATAAGTTCTGTCACAATCCCACAAATGCTCAGGTATGTTGGAAATGAGAACTTCAGCTAAAAATAAAAATGTGTTCATCAGCTTGTCCCACTGGAATGATGTTGGTGCATTTCTGTGATTAGTGGTTGATGACTGTTGTGAGAAACTATTGTTTAGGTTTGGTCTTTTGCAATGTATCATAAAGCCGAATATTAGCCCCAAGGCCTGGTGGCCCCATTGAATGAGAGAATCTGCAAGCACTCAAGTGATGCTCTGTAATCTCTCCCCCCAAATTATTCCTGATTGGTGAATAAAGATGCCAAATGTTTATTGTCAGGCAGCAGAGAGATAGGCTGAGTTTAAGTTCTGGGCTTGGAGTCAGAGGAAGAGAGACCATGAGGAGAAGGGAAAGAAAGTGAAGAGAGAAGACACCATGGATTAGGTAAGTCATGAAAACCTGGCCATAAGTGCTGGCCAATTGGATTAATAGCAGATGAGATGGAACATGGCAAATTATAATTCAGGATTATTGGTTGGGAAGTAGATTCTAATAGTTTTGAGTGTAGATATTGACAGGAGCCTGGTATGGCTGTCTCCTGAGAGGATCTGCAAGCATCCGACCAATACAGATGCAAATACTCACAGCCAGCCATTTCACTGAGGCCAGGACCTCAATGGAAGAGCTAGGGGAAGGACTGAAGGAGCTGAAGGGGATTGCAACCCCATAGGAAGAACAATATCAACTAACAGGACCACCTAGAGCTCCCAGGGCCTAAACCAACAACCCAAAAGTACACATGAAGGTATCCATGGCTCAAGATACATATGTAACAGAAGATGGCCTTATTTGGCGTCAATGGGAGAGGAGACCCTTGGTCCTGTGGAGGCTTGATGTCCTAGTGTAGGGAGATGTAGAGCAGTGAGGCAGGATGGAGTGGCCTGAAGAGCATCCTCATAGAGGCAAAGGGCCAGGGGTGGGTGTGGGATGAGGGGTTTATAAAGGGGAAACTGGGAAGGGGGATATCATTTGAAATGTAAACCAGTAAAATGACTTTTAAAAAAGTTTAAAATAAATGTAAAAGTTGTGTGTCTTTTATCTGGTACCAGGATGATCAAAGGCAAGGTTGAAATCCCAGATCGAGATTAAATATTTACAACAGTTGGCCATTGTCTCTGGAGCATGGTATTCTTGGCAAATAGTCCTGGGTTGTATCAGAAAGCAGGCTAAGGAAGCTATGAGGAAGAAGCCAGTGGTCAGTATTAATCTTTGCTCTCTGCTTCAGGTCTGGCCTTCAGTTTCATTATAAACTGTAAGACATAAAGAGGAATACATATTCATAGTTTTACTGATTTATCCTCAGCATTTTAAAACAAAATTGTAATTTAAGCACTTCCTAAACCATCCTTTAAACAACCCAACTAGCACCAGGTTAGTTTTTGTCATGTTTTTCTCAAAAGAAAGGAGAAGACGAAGACCACCCCAATTCTTGACTGACTACTAATTTTTGCTTCAAAATTTCATTTAAAAAAGTGAAGAATTGATTTACTGGGTATAGAGCAAAATCATTTTAAAATTTATATAAATTACAAAGTTGGCTATTAGAAATTAGTTTCATTTTGTACCCATGAGTACTTATAGGTACATTGCATGAGACTTCAGCTTCCGAGATGAGTCTCTTCTTTTAAATATATTAAAAGGGTACATTTTAGTATATTACATGTTCATACGTCCTTTGATTGATTATCATTGAATTCACATATGTTTAGTTATTTATGGTGGTGCTGTATTCACTTTTAAAGATACAAGATATATCGTTGCATGGTTGTTTTTGCCTAATTTCATAATATCTTCACTATGTTAGAGATAATATTTAGGTCTGTCACACAGCATTTCCCAAACTATTGTATTCCCTTCAAACAACTGTCTTAATGCCTTTATAAATGTAGTTAGCAATACAGGTTCACAACTATAACAAACACTAATGAAAAAAAAAGCTTATCAATTTGAAAAAGTTCAATGAGGAATATATAAAAGGGTTTGTAGAGCTAAAAGGGAGGAGGAAGTGATGTAAATATATTACATTATCAATATCATAAAAGCATTCAAAAGTTTACATTTTATTTATAAATGCTGAATTAACTAAAAGACTTTGATTTTCAGGTTTATTCAGAATATTTTCAGAAGTTTAAATATTTCTTATACACACAAATGTAACTGCACTCACAGAGGAAACGTTAGTCTATGAATTACATTTAGTGGTCTTTTTCAGGAATCTTCAGAAGTAGATGAGTTATTTAATATTTGCATATTTTATATAAGCTTCTATATAGAGAAAAGCATTTTGTTTTTAATTGTATAATTATTTTAATTGCTTCCTTGAAGAGTAAATCGGTGGGTTATAAATAAGTTCATTTCCTAAGTGAATCTCATTGTCAAACTGCCTTCAAAAGTTCAAGAGTTTAAGCCAATGAGAAGAGCTGATGGAAATATTTTACTTTCCTCCAACAATTCTTCATCCTAGTACTAGAATTGAGGATTTGTATCTTTTTTTTTTCTTATTCTTCAAGAGAAAGGAGAATTTTGTTTAAATTCAAGCAGACCTTATGATCAATGGAGCTTTATTTCATACTTTTAAGATGACTTATTTATTATTATTTATTTATCCTTTGAGATTATAATATAATTATGACATTTTCCCCATCCTTCTCATGACTCCAAACCCTCTCATGTGCTCTTCCTTGCTGTCTTTCAAATTCCTGTCCTTCTTTGCTCTTGAGGTCATATGTCAGATTGATGCAATAGAGTTAGACAAAGAATCTGTGTAATTTACTATAAAGTTTAAAGCTCTTCCTTAATCAGTGTTAAAGTTCTAATTTGATTATGGAAATTTTCTCTTTGTTTTCTGTTTCCATATGGAGGTTTTCGGTTTGTATGTCGTTGCCCTTAGTATAAGATTTTATGCTCATTACAGGATTCAGACACTTCTTTTCCTTTTTTCTTCCCCCCCTCTCTCTTCTACTACAGTATAAAGCAAATCTCTCATATTTAAATTCTAATTACAAAGAAATTTCTAGTCTCAGTTTTTCACTATACCTTCTGGGGCAAGGTATGTTACAATTTATATTGTAAACTATATTGCTCCGTTTTGATTTTGTGTAACTCATACATTCTAAGGACATTGATATATCAGATTAAATATAATTCCAGACACTTTATTCTGGGCTTCACTTTAAGCATTTACGTATGGAATTTATATTTCTAACATTGACATTTAAAAATTTTAATTATATTACTTATTGTTGTAGGTATATATGGTGTGGAGAGAACAGAACACACACACACATTCCTTCTTTTAATTTAATCTTTTTATTTTATTTTTTTGGTTTTTCGAGACAGGGTTTCGCTGTGTAGCCCTGGCTGTCCTGGAACTCACTCTGTAGACCAGGCTGGCCTCGAACTCAGAAATCCACCTGCCTCTGCCTCCCATTAATCTTTTTTTTTTTTACTCTTCAGATTTTATTCCCCTCCCAGTCTACCCTCTGACTTTTCCACATCCCGTACCTCTTCCGTGTCCCCCTGTCTCTACGAGGATGCCCCCAACCCCCACCTCCAACCTCCCCAGACCTCTAAACACCCTGGGGCCTCCAGTCTCTTTAGTATTTGGTGAAACTTCTCTGGCTAAACTCAGACCCAGCAGTCCTCTGATGTATATATGTTGGTAGCCTCGTATTAGCTGGTGTATGCTGCCTGGTTGGTGATCCAGTGTCTGGAAGATCTAGGGGTTCAGGTTAATTGAGACTGCTGGTCCTCCTACAGGGTCACCCTCCTCCTCAGCTTCTTTCAGCTTTTCCCTAATTCAACCACAGGCTCAGCAGCTCCTGTCCATTGGTTGGGTGAAAATATCTACATCTGACTCTTTCAGCTGCTTGTTGGGCCTTCCAGAGTGTGGTCTTACTAGGTCCCTTTTTGTGAGAGCTTCATAGCTTAAGTAATAGTGTGAGGCTTTGGGACCTCCTCTTGAGCTGGAACCCACTTTGGACCTGTCACTGGACCTTCTTTTCCTCAGGCTCCTCTCTATTTCCAACCCTGTAATTCTTTCAGACAGGAACAACTATGGATCAGAGTTTTGACTATGGGATGGCAAACCCCTTCCTCATTTGATGCCATGTCTTTCTATTGGAGCTGGGCTTTACAAGTTTTCTCTCTCCCCTGTAGGACATTTCATCTAACATCCCTCCTTTTTAATCCTGAGAGTCTCTTACCTCCCAGATCTCTTGTACATTCTGGAGGCTCCCTCCAACCTCCTACCTCCCAAGATTGCTTGTTTCTCTTATTTCTGCTGGCTCTCAGGGATTCAGTCCTTTTCGCCCACCCCATACCAGTTCATGTTGCTCTTTTCCCACCTCCCTCATCTACTTTTCCTCCCAGTTCCCCCCTCCCTCCCTCCACCTTGTGATTGTTTTCTTCTTCCTCCGAAGTGGAACATGAACCATTATTGGGGGGGGGGGGGGGAGGACTAAAGCCCTAAGAGCCAGCAGAAAGAATGGAAATAGGAAACCTCGGGAGCTTGGAGGTTGGGGGGAACCACCAAAATGTACCAGAGGCCTAGAGGCAAGAGACTCTCAGAACTCAAAGGGAGGGACCTTAGATGAAATTGCCGACAGTGAGAGAGGGAACTTGTGGAGCCCACCTACAGAAAAATGACAGGACATCAAGTGAGGTTTGCGTTGCCATCCCACAGTCAAAATTCTGACCCATAATTGTTCCTGTCTGAAAGAACTGCAGGGATGGAAATGGAGAGGGGCCTGAGGAAAAAATGGTTCAGGGACAGGCCCAAACATGGATCCAGCTCAAGGTGAGGCCCCAAGGCCAGACACTACTACTGAGGCTATGGAGCACTCACAAAAGTGACCTATCATGGCTTTCCTCTGAAAGACTCAACAATCAGCTGAAAGAGTCAGATGCAACCATGTTCAACCAATGAGGACCAGGAGTCTCGGTTAACCTGGACCCTGGAGATCTCTCAGAGACTGGATCACCAACGAGGCAGCACACACCAGTTGATATGAGGCTTACCACACATGTACAGCAGAGGATGCCAGGGTCAGTCAGAGAAGTTGTTCCTACCCCTCAAGAGACTGGAGGACCAAGGAGTTTAGAGATCAGGTGGGGTGGGGGGTGTGTGGGGACTTCCTCATGGATACTGTGGGCAGGGAGGAGGTGTGGGATGTGGAACAGTTAGAGGGTGGACCAGGAAGGGAATAAAATCTGGAGTGTAAAAAATAATTAAATAAAAGTTTAAATTAAAAGAAAAAAAGTAAATAAAAATATAAGATATAAAATTACAAGAAGCAAAGACTGTGACATGAGTTTTAGACTGCCCTACTGGTGTACGTCCATTTTTATGTGTTCATTTTTAAAAAATATTTTTTTTATAACTGTACTTTGCACAAAACTGGTAGTGGAAATGTTGATTAGCAATGAGACTTTAGTAAGTACTAATTCTCTTTTATGCCTTCACTACTACCTATGGCATTTTCTAGGTTTTAATATAATTCTCACTAACAGTTATGTACAGGATAAAACTTGTATCAATTACAAGTTTTATCCTTGGTTGATATCCACAATGGTTATCTATAATCTAATATTTTAATATAGTGTATTTCATTTTTCTATTCAATATTCTTCTTGGGACTAAGGTACTGTAATTTACCTCACATACAACCTGCATTCTTATTATAAAGTTACTGAAATATAAATCATTTTTACTTTTATCTTGGTTAGTTAATTAAATTTATTTTCTGACATGCTATTGGCCATTTCTCCCATGTAGAGTGATGATAAGAGATGTATGTAATAACTTATTATTAAAGGATTAATTAAAAGATTTTTATTTTGGCTAAAATTGGAGAAGTGGGGATTTATTGCAATTTAATAAGTATTTTGTTTTCCTCGTGATTTCTGAGTTTCTTAATTCACCCTGATGTAAAATGTTTGGGTGTAAATTATTTCAGCATATAAAGAGCTAGTAGAGTTTTAGTGAAGATGAAGAAAGCATGCAGTGAGGGTATGCCAGGAAGTTTCATACAATTCTTGATTATTGGCAGCTCCAGAGTCAGAACTATACAGATTCAGTCCAGCACATTACTTTAATATTGATCTTTGCAAAGTAGCGTACAGATTAGAAAGTGATTCAGTATGACAATATAGGTGAAATGCTAGGATCAAAGATTCTCTGGTTAAAAACTGAAAATAATTAAGACTTAATGATTGTTTTAAAGTCAAAAGGTATTTAAAAACTATTACCTTTAAACTGAAAGTGGCTGTAGCAATGGGTCAGCAGTTAAGAGAATGAAACTAGTTTTCCAGAGGTCCCAAATTCAAAAGCTTACAACTGCCACAGACAAACACATGCACACAAAGAAAATAAATCCTTGCAAAAAAAAAAAAAAAAAAAAAAAAAAAAACAAGGAAAGAAAAGAAAGTAGTAATGCATTCACATTAAGGTTATTTCTTGCCAGAATATTAGCCATTCCAACATTTTTGTTCTGAATGTGAATTGAACTTTCAGCTCAGTTGTACCTATTTAAAATCCGAAGCTCATTTAGTTTTGTTTTTAAGATATATATTTTCAGTATAGTAAACCAAATATATTACATAAATACAGAGTTTATTATCTGAAGCTTGAATAAAGACCACCAAAAATTATGAATTTGTAAAGATGAAAATATATTCTCATTTGTTCATGAGGAAAAAGAGCTTTTCCAAACATGAAGCAGTGCTTTGAGTATAAAGAGTATTATTTACTTTGAAAATTATTGCAGTTATTATAATCATATAGAAATGTTGGGGATTTATTTCTTCAAAACAAATGTTGACCCTCATATTAACTTTTAATTACATTTTATTTTAATATCTTTATAATAATGTTTTTACATTCAGTTTAAAATTAAATTTATTTTCATAACTATCCATCATATTCTTATTCCAAACTAATAGAGTTTTTTGTGATCAATAATTCTTTTAATTACTGCCATATATTATATCTAAATTTACTTTAAATATATTAAATATATGGTTCATAATTTCAAATCCAAATCCAAGTATGTAAAATCCATATACACAAACTATCCCAATAATTTTTTGTTTTAGCAAATATTTTACTAATTTCTCTATCCATGTGGACTAAGCCTTAAAGATTCTTCATTGTCTACTCAGTGGAAGTAGTTATATAGCACACATATGCATGTGCACACATATACACACATATGCATATATACATATATATATATATACTATATATAATCTTGACTATAAAAGATGACATATTATTTAAAATTGTAAAATATGTTAGTGACAAAGAAAAATGTGAAGTCTCTATGGATATTACATACATAAGACATTAGTACTTATTTAATCTCCTCATAAATGGTCAATGTTGAAAATAAAATACAAGGGAATCTTTTGTTTAAAATACATGCTTGGAATTCCAATATAAGCTATTTAGATTATTATAAGTTATTATAATTATACAAAAAACACCAAATTATTATTTGTAAAATTAAAAAGAACCAACACTGAGATGCTGTCTCATGTGGTGAACCTATTCATATCAGAAGAGAAAGATAACATGAGTTTCTGAGGACAGAGAAAATGGAACCCTTTTCAAGCACTGGTGAGAATCAATGCTACTTAAGACTTTATTTCCTTAGAGTGAAGCCTAAGAGGAAGCAATCCTCCTGTCTAATCAATCTCATGTGTAGCAGAGAGACCAATATATGCCCTGTCCAGCTGCATTCTCAAATTCGTTGACACAATGTTCATAAGAGTAAAAACTTAAGATAAAAGAAGTTTCCATCGACAAAGAAATTATAGAACATTTGCACAATGGAACAAGGGCATAAATGAAAATGGAAATTGAGAGCTGCCAAATGTAGATTCTACTGCCTGTGGTCTTAACTTCTGAGCATCACACAAACCTCTAAAATAATTTCTTAAAAATCATTGAAAATAATCTTAAAAATATATTGAAAATTGTGAACTTCTGGGCTAATATCTATTTATCAGTGAGTAAATACCATCTGTGTTCTTTTGTGCCTGGGTTAACTCACTCAGAATAATATATTTTAGTTCCACACATTTCCCTGCGAATTTCACGAAGTCATTTTTTTTTTTTTCCCCTATTTTATTTATTTGCATTTCAAATGTTATTCCCTTTCCCAGTTTCCCCTCTGCAACCCCTTTATCCCATTCCCCCTCCCCCTGCTTCTAGGAGGGTGCCCTCACACCCACCTACCCACTCCTACCTCACCGCCCTGGCATTCCCCTACACTGGGACATCAAGCCTTCACAGGACCAAGGGCCTCTCCTCCCACTGATGCCAATTAAGGCAATCATCTGCTACATATGCAGCTGGAGCCATGGGTCCCTCCATGTATATTCTTTGGTTTGTTGTTCAGTCCCTAGGAGCTCTGGGATGGGTTCTGGCTGGTTGATACTGTTGTTCTTCTTATGGGATTGCAACCCCCTTCAGCTTCTTCAGTCCTTTCTCTAACTCCACTATTGGGGTCCCTGTGCTCAGTCCAATGATTGCTGCAAGCATCCACATCAACATTTGTTAGGCTCTGGAAGAGCCTCTCAGGAGACAACTATATCAGGCTCCTTTCAGCAAGCACTTCTTGGCATCCAAAATAGTGTCTGGGTGTGTTGTCTGTATATGGGATGAATCCCCAGGTAGAGCAGTCTCTGGATGGCCTTTTCTTCAGTCTGTGCTTCATACTTTGTCCCCATATTTCCTCCTGTGAATATTTCCCCCCTCTAAGAAGGACAGAAGTATCCACATTTTGGCCTCTGCATCAGCTCCTGCTTCCTGACCTGCTTGAATTCCAGTTCTGACTTCCTTTCATGATGAACAGCAGCATGGAATCCTTTCCTCCCCAACTTGCATCTTGGTCATGATGTTTGTGCAGGAATAGAAATCCTGACTAAGAGGAATTGGTACCAGCGAAGTGGGGTATTCCTGTGACAACCTGACCATATTTTGGGGAGGACTGTGGAAGGACTTTGGAACTTTAGGCTAGAAGATCCATTCAGTGTTAAGAGCTTTGTGGATGTTGTGTAGGAGTTTGGAAGATAATGTTGAGAACAATGCAGAAGATGGAGGCCTGGCTTGTGAAATTTCAGAGGGAAGATTAAAGACTCTTATCAGGGCCGTTGCTATTTTGACTGTGAAGGTTCTGTGGTTTTAGTTAGCTGGGGCTGAAGGATCGCCTGTGATTAACAAGAAACCAGAACTACTAAAGCAAAACCATTGCATTACTGGGACTATTGATGCCGTTTAGCTGGAATTGGTAAATTGGTGGTGATTGGGAAGAGACCAGCATCATTGAGGTAAAATCTTCTGAGAAGTATTTTTTGAGAGCACAGAGGCTGCATTCCAGAGATAGCCAGGGTTGTACCTTGTGTTGTGGCTGGACTTGGTAATGTGTAAGAGTCATCCAGGTGGTACTGGTTTTGAAGGCATGAAGGAGTCATGAAGAGCAGCTGAGGCCTGGGCACTGTGAGAGGCCATGGAAGGCCATTGGTGAAGGTACAGCCTCAGTTGCAATTCCAGGACTGAAGGGGTCATGCAAGGGGGGGGGGAAGCTTGGCACCATGAAGAGAGCCTATGAGAGGCTGTTGGTACACCTAGTTGCAGCAGAAGATAGCAGTGTTTTAGAGATACCAGTATCACGAGATGACCACCAAGAACAGCAGCAGCAGTGGAGTACAGGCATCTGCAGCCTAGAAGACAAAGTGTGTGCTACAAAGGGCAGAGTTGAAGAAGTGACACAAGTCCTTGGAGGAATCCAGAAGATCGTGAGTGGATCCCAGATGGTTGGAGTTTGATTTTGCTTTTGATTGTGACTGTGGCCTGATATTTTTCCCTCTTGAAGAAAGAAGGTATTTTAGTGGAACCCACAGTTAAGAGACTTTGAATTTTTAAAAGATTTTGAATTTTAAGAGATTAGATGTTTAAAAGGGACTGAAATGTTAATATGTAAAAATTTGTAGACTGTGGGACTTTTAAAGTTATTTAAATCTTGGGGAAGAACAAGGAAGTAAGGGTCAAGGCTTATTGGTGATGTATTTGTGTGTCAAGTTGACAAGCGGTCAATTGTACTGGCTAGTTTTGTGTGTCAACTTGACACAAACTGGAGTTATCACAGAAAAAGGAGTTTCAGTTGAGAAAATGCCTCCAAGAGATCCAGCAGTAAGGCATTTTCTCAATTAGTGATCAAAGGGGAGGCCCCTTGTGAGTGGTACTATCTGTGGGCTGGTAGTCTTGAGCTTTATAAGAAAGCCAGCTGAGTAAGCCAGGAAAAAGCAAGCAAGCCAGTAAGCAGCATTCCTCCATGGCTTCTGCATCAGCTCCTGCTCCTTGACCTGCTTGAGTTCCAGTCCTGACTTCTATTCATGATGAGCAGCAGCATGGAAGTGTAAGATCAATAAACCCTTTCCTTCCCAACCTGCATCTTGGTCATGATGTTTGTACAGAAATAGAAACCCTGACTAAGACATCAGGGATGATGATTCCCCCAGAAGTTCTTTTATTGTTGTGAATAGTTTTTGCTGTCCTGCTTTTTTTTGTTATTCCAAATGAATTTGCAAATTGCCCTTTCTAACTATATGAGGAATTGAGTTGGAATTTAGATGGGTATTGCATTGAATCTGTAGTTTGCTTTAGGTAAGATGGCCATTTTTACTATATTAATCCTGCTAATTCATGAGCATTGAAGATCTTTCTATCATCTGAGGTCAATTTCTTTCTACAAGGACTTGAAGTTCTTGTCATACAGATCTTTTACTTGCTTGGTTAGAGTCACACCAAGATATTTTATATTATTTTTTACTATTGTGAAGGGTATCATTTTCCTAGTTTCTTTCTTAACCCATTTATCCTTTTAGCAGAGGAAAAGCTCACACCTATGATACACCCAAAAATCATATAGAGATTTAGGAGAAAGGAAGACCAGAATGTGGATGCTGCAGTCCTGCATTTATGGGGGAACAGGATAATCAAAAGAGGTGGAGGGAGGGAGCACGTTGGAGGAAGAGAGGATTATAATGAGATAAGGGGGCAGTATCATGAACTGGAGGAGACAGGAGAGAGGTAGAGAGGGACAGGTACTCAAATAATATTTAGCAGTGTGGGATGAGGAGCTAGGGATAGCCACTGTAGAGTCCCAGAAGCCAAGGATGCAAGAGATTCCCCAAGACCCAAGGTGGATGATTTTAGCTGAAATGTGCCCTGGCCTGTGGGGTCAGTCAACGTCAACCTAAGAAAGGGACTGACAGATGAAAGGAGACAAGAGAAAGAGATACCTGGCAGCAAGACAGAGTCCCTCTGTTCAAGCTCCAAAGATTAATTTTATTTCCATGCTTTTATAAGGTATAAGGAGAAGGAAGGACAAGGAATCTTAAACAGTGTAACCAGGGCTTAGACAATGCTATAGGGGTGGGGGAAATTCCAAGGAGTACAGGTTCCCAGTCACCAGGACATGTTACCAAGGCAACTATCTATGCTCTGCTGACCACCTAACCACAAAGGGGTCACTCTGACCTGAGAAAGGATCCATCTCCTAGGAGACAGGACCTAAACAAAAGCGTAGTTCTCAGGAACCTGAAACTCAAGCCTACATTTACTTTCAAGCCTAACCTCTACACAAAATGGCTTCTCCCAGGCTAATAAGAAAGCTGAAAACCCACTGGTTCCTGGCAGAAATGTATGCAGTGAAGGGGAGCAAGGACCTGGAAAGACCACCTCCAGTAGATAGGCAAGGCATCCAGTGGAGGGATCTGGCTACCCATCCATCCCAAAATTTTTAACCCAGCAATGTTCCCATGGAAAAGAAAAGCAGGGACAAAAAAATGGAGCAGAGGCTAAAAGAAGAGACATCCAAGTAACCCTCCACCTGAGATCTCTCCTGTCCTCAGACACTATACCGTATACTGTTGCTGTTGCCAAGAGGCACTTGCTGACAGGAGTCTGGTGTGGCTGTTCCTTGTGAGGTACTGCCAGCATCTGACTAATGCAGATGTGGTTGCTTGGAGCCAACCATCAGACTGAGCTCAGGGACCCTGGTGGGGGAGCTGGCAGAAGGACTGGAGGAGCAGAAGGGAATTGTAACCCCATAGGAAGAATAATGTAGGCTGGCCGGACCACCCAGTGCTCCCAGGGACTAGACCAACAACCAAGGAGTGTACAGGAAGGGATCCATGGCTCCAGATACATAGGTAGCAGAGGATGGCCTTGTCTGACATCAATGAAAAGGGAGGCCTTTGGTCCTGTGGAGGTTTGCTGCCCCAGCATGGAGGAATGCTGTTGCTGTGGGCAGGAGAGGATGGGTGGAGTATAGATGCAAAGGAAGAGAGGGCAGATGGGATATGGGAGGTTTGTGGAGGGGTAACTGGGAAATGGGATATCAACTGAGATGTAAATGAATGAAATGATTAATAATAATAATAAACCCATGATGCAACCCACAGACAGTAAGAAGTTTAACAAGAAGGAAGACCCAAGTGAAGATGCAACAATCCCAATTAGAAGGAAGCGAAAAAAAAAATCAAAGGAGGCTGAGGGAAAGAGGGAGGGAGGGAAGGAGGAAGAGAGGGAGGAGCTTGGGAGGGAGAAGGGAGGGGAAAAGGAAGGATCGGCAGGATCAGGTGTGGGGAGGCCTGGAGAAAGGAGAGACGCTCAGAAGGCTAGAAGAATGAATGGAAATATGCAGCTTCTGGGGTTTAGGGCTGGGTGGTAACCTCTAGAACGTCCCAGAAACCTGGGATGTGAGATGATCCCAGGACTCAGTGGAGGTGATGTTAGCTGAAATGCTCAGCAGTGGGGAGGGGGAACCTAAGGAGACAGACTATCTCCAGTAGACAGGGCTCTCAGTGGAGGATGGGGTCACCAACACACCTTCAAATTTTTTGGTCTAGAATTGTTGCTATCTAAAAGAAATGTAGGCACAAAAATGAAACACAGACTAAAGGAATGGCCATCCAGTGACTGGCCCAACTTGGGATTCATCCTATAGGAAGTCACCAAACCATGACACTACTACTGATCCTCTGATGTGCTTGCAGACAGGAGTCTAGCATGGCTGTCCTCTGAGAGGCTCTATCAGCACCTGACTCAGACTTATGCAGATACACACAGCCAAGCATTGGACTGGGGTCGGACCCCTACTGAACAGTTAGGGGAAGGACTGAAGGAGCTGAAGGGGATGGCAACCCCATTGGACAACCAACAGTGTCAACTAACGTGGATCCCTGAGAACTCCCAGAGACTGAGCCACCAACCAAAGAGCATATATGGGCTTGCCTGAGGCCTCTGGCACATATAGAGCAGAGGGCTGTCTTCTCTAGCCTCAGTTGGAGACAATGTGCCTATTCCTATAGAGACTGATGCCCTAGGAAAGGAGAATTAATTTGCAATTAAACAAGGCAATAAGTTCTTCTGGTAAAATTGTACATCGTGCTGGGTGTCCATGATGATAAGGTAATGTGTATTTTAAAATATTTTATTGACTAGAGTAATAATTGAGAGGTAAAAACCACTTACTGTTCTTCCAGAAGACCTGGGTTTGTTTTCCAGAAGGCATTTTTGGCAGCTCCCAATTGCCTATAATTTGTTTTCCAGGAAATCCAGCAGCAGCATTCATTGTCCATGGCTCACCAACATGCACATACATAGACACAGAAATACAAAATAAATTTTGATTTAGTATTCACACCCTAAAATTATGAGTGTTTGAGAAGACAATCATTTTTAGCTGTCTTTAAATGCTGATATATCACAGACCATATGAAGTCTAAGAAGATGGAAGACTAAAATGTGGATGCTTCAGTGCTTCTTAGAAGGGTGAACAAAATACTCACAGGAGGAAATATGGAGACGAAATGTGGAGCAGAGTCTGAAGGAAAGGCCATCCAGAGACTGCCCCATCTGAGGATCCATCCCATATACAGCCACCAAACTTGGATGCTATTGTGGAAGCTGAGAAGTGTTTGCTGATAGAAGCCTGATATGGCTGTCTCCTGAGAGGCTTTTTCACAGCCTGACAAATACGGAGGTAGAGGTTTACAGCTAATCATTGGTCTAAGTTCAGGGTCCCTGATGGAGGAATTGCAGAAGGGACTGAAGGAGATGAGGGGGTTTGCATCCCCATGGAAGGAGCAACAGTGTTAAAAGGCCAGACCCCCCCGGAGCTCCCGAGGACTGGAACACCAACCAAAGAATACACATGGGAGGACTCATAGCGCTGGCTGCATATGTGGAAGAGGATGGCCTTGTTGGACATCTGTGGGAGGAGAGGCCCTTGGGCCTGAGGGTGTTTAATGTTCCAGTGTAGGGGAATGCCAGGGCGGGAAGATGGGAGGGCTTGGTAGGTGAGAGAACACCCTCATAGAGGCAAGTCGAGGGTGGTTGGGATAGTTTCCGAAGGAGAGACTTGGAAAGGGGGAACATTTGAAATGTAAATAACAAAAATATCCAACAAAAAAAGAATTTAAAAATTCAAAATTTAAATTATTATCCAGGAATTCAAGGTATGAAGAATTCATTTCAAAGATATGAAATCATGAAAGAAGAAAATTTCACGTGTTAATGTGTGAGAAATTGATGTGTTGTTATTGGTGAAGAGGAAGCATCAGAGGTAAAGGTATAAGATGAAGTACAATATTTTTCTGTCACAAAGTCAGGGAAGTGAATGACTTCTTGTATTCCACAGAAGGAATAATATCATTCTGTACCCTAACCATGCTTTGGCATAGGTTTTGAGATTCCAGCTGCAGAACTGTAAAGTAAGTGTTGGGTAATTTGAATCTGCAGCCATAGAAAATTGATATTGAGCCTGAACATATCTGCAAAGCTGCAATTATAAAAAAAAAAAATGCAGAGAAACCTGTGTATTAAAAATAGTATTTGTAATTCATGACTTAAAATCTTGAAAGCCATAATGGTAGCATGTTTAAGCAAAAGCAAAAACAAATATATAAAAGAATAATTATTTCCATAATTACAAGTCACTCATTGTATTTTTAATAGTACTCTGTAAAAATGTATACAAGTTATAATTTTGGATTTTGATATGCATAGTCCAAAAATTATCACATTAAAATGTTTCTTTGTCAACATCAATGTTTTGCAAATCATATCATGACATTGTTAATTAGCCCAGAAGGATTATTTATCATTTATTCAGGGGAACTGATAACACTATCATTTGCTCATCTACTTAGAGAAGAAATATGAGCAGCCATAAATGTATATCATAAATTTCTGCTGATTCCTAGACAGTATTGTCCTGACTATTTCTGTGTAGCAGAAGTGTCCCATTGGTAAAAAGGATCGTCCCATTAAAACACATGAGGAAATGAAATAAAGGAATCTCAAAATAAGCACAATGCATTAATTATATTTTGAGACACCTCCTTTCCTTTATGTGAAAGAAGCTTAAAAATCATTTGTGTACATGTTTCAACTGATGGAGTATCTGCTCACCCTGGCTTTGTATATTCTGAGATCACAGTTGGTTATCTATCATTATTTAATGTTTGTAAAGTATTCTGTAGCTGAAATGACTCCCGAGGTGCCAAGTAGCCCCATCAAGTCAGAGCAAACCTAATGCTGGAGAACATATGTCAGGATTCTGCAAAACTCTTTAGGGGAAAATGAATACTCATCAAATAAACAAAACAAAACATAACTAGAAAAAAAAAAAACTTGTGCACAAATAAACGAGAACGAAAGGTCAAAGCTGCCACTAAGTGAGTAGAAACAAGTCTAAAATGGCTCTTGAGATAGCAGTTCAGTCATGCTAATGAGAATTATAAGAATAAATACATCGGGGGCTTTAACAAGAGGAGCCAGGCATCCTGAAACCAGCGTAGATGGCGAATAGACCATGTAGCTTTGCAGACAGCTCTCAGAAATGAGTGACATTTGCAAGTTGTAGTGATGGCTAGCTATCGTTCAAATGATGTCCTGATATAATGATGCATATTTATTTGAGAGTGGCAAGGTACATGGTACTGAATGGAACTCTGGGATAATAAAATACTCATCACTGATGGCTACAGGCAGATGCCTTATAAGATTACGTCCATATTTGGAAAAAGAAATTTCTTAGGGTCAGTAAGGAATTTAAAATCCTAATGTTTAAAAAAAATGGGAAATTAATCCAACACGTTTTTTATGCACACTATTCTGCATGTAAAATCAGTTTGCAAAGGAGCACAGACTGGGTCAAACCTAGGAGCAAATAGAACAGTGTAATAATTCTGTAACCATGGGCTGTGCTTGCAAGTGTCCCACACCCTTGCTCTCTTCTCATTTTGTGTCTCTGTATTCACGGTAAATGTATTTTAACATATTTACACTAATAATATTGTATAAAAATGTTGTATTTCTCTATTAATGTATTTATATATTCAATACATACTATATAACATTACAAGCTTTATTTGCTTTTTTAAAATTCACTACTGTCAATTATTATGTTTACCTATTTGTTTTGCAATATAAAAATAAGATTAAAGTTTTCTGTCTCTCTTAAAATCATCACTATTCCAGAGTCTGATATTTGATCGATAAGTTATATTTCTCCCTGACAACTCTAAACATTTTCAGTCTTCATTCACTCATATTCCCGTAATATTATATGATAAACCAGAAATTGATGAAGATATTGGCCAGCTGGTTATGTAAATTTAAACTCTGTAAAGTATCAGCAAACAACATTTATGTATGTGTTTTAATGCACTGGCCTGCTTCCTCTTGCTATCAAATCTGCTTCTCTCTTTTTAAATGCAAAGCATTAAATTGCATTGAATGTTATACGTAATTAGGAAATGTGTAAATTGGATATATCATACCTAAATCAGTAAACAATGGAAGTGACTAATTCTGGAATATCTAGGCATTTGTGTAGATACGGGATATTACACAGAAATCCATTAGCTTCCATAGACACCTTGTGAGTCATGAATGGGATGAGCAGAGATGACAGTTTCCACAGTGCATCTGAAACAACTGTACCCACAGCAGTGGTCTAGGTGAGGGAGACAGCTGTGTTTCTACCATAACAAGTTCTTTATGACTGTGATTTGCCACAGGTAAATTGCATAAGCTGGAGGCTTTGACCAGCTAGACCAATTTATGAGACAAAGCAATTTGCTGAACATTTTTTACTAGAATAAAGAATAATCCCTTATATTGATCTGTAATTTGACTTGGTATAAAGACCACCTTACTCTATTTCTAAATTAGAGTCCTTGTTTGAGGTTCTTTTAAATTCATGTGCTTAAGGGGAGCAAAATAATGCTTACTTGAAAGGAAAACTCTAAAATGTGACCAGAATATGAAGCATGTTAAATAGTGTTTGACCCAATGAATATTAGTTTTGTTGTAACAAAGTACACAAACTGAATCGGTGTTTTAGACCAGAGGAACACCTGCTCCTACAAACAAATAAATTATTATTATTTGATTTCAGCATTTTACTGCCTTCTCTTTTTCTTCCAAGGAACTTTGGAAAATATGCTCATATATCACCTGTATAAAATAGGAGCAATTTATATCCCTTCAACTGTGAACAGCAATCACACACAGAAGTTTGCAAATTTACATAAGATGGAAAACAATTTCCAGGCAGTCAACTAAGCAAGAATAAAAATTAAACATGCATCACAGTTTTGGGAGACAGAGAAAACTGATTTTCTGAGGAAGAATTGAGGCCCCCAGATAGAGATCACTGGCTAAAGAGGGTTCCCTGTATGACAAAGTACTGTCCATGGAAATGGTGTAATATCCTGACATGGGAGGTCAGCCTTCACATGTGTGCATGTGACCACAACACCTTGCTGTACAGGATGCTTCTGCTCTGTCGAAACAGGTTGCTTCTGTGGTGTTTGATCCATCACAAAGCATACTTGTTTTCTTGCCAGTAGTTGAGTTAAAGGTGAAAAAATATTTTCCTATATAGCATTATTTTAAAGGTAAAAATTTTCAAAATACATATTTCTTTTGAAATCGTTTAGTATCATTCCTGGGTTTACATGGAAATACACAGTTTTAGGAAAAAATAAAAATAAAATCATTCATTGATTTGTGTAATTTATATGGTACAGGTTTAGGAGTATAGTCAAGTCAGTTGACTCTAAAAATACTCATCATCACACATCCTAGTACTAAAAAGCTTATCCTTTATTTGTATCCCCACATTTATTATTATGCATATGGGTCAAATGTGTATGGACAGTATACCACATTCTTAAAGCTTAATTTTCAAAAAATGCATATCAACAGTTATTATCCATTAACTTCTGTGGATTTTTAAAGAAGATAGTAAATTTAACAAAATAATAACAAGCACTGCTAAGAAACATACACTTAACAATATTTACAGTAAATGTTTTGTGCATGGAAACTCTATGAAGCAATTATTAGATCAAGTGAAGATTTAGTGATTTTTACAAATTTCATTAACTTGAATTACTCATGCTCTTATTATAACTTTCATCAATAGATGAGCTTCTAAAACCCTTTATAGGTTTACTTATTTAATTATCAAAAAATAAAGCTGAATATGGCAGTTTTTGCTTTATCTTATTTTAAAAATTGATGGTTCAATTGTGGGGGAAGTAATTAAATTACTTTATAGCAGTTTCCAATTTCTAGATGATTGCAAGGCTGTCTCTTTTCCAACATTGGAAATTGCTTATGCAAAATATGGTCTCTGTCTCTCTCTGTCTTTGTCTCTGTCTCCTCTCTCTCTCTCTCTCTCTCTCTCTCTCTCTCTCTCTCTCTCTCTCTCTCTCTTTCTCCCTCCCTCCCTCCTCTCCTTCTTTCTCTCTCTCTCACTCTGTGTGTGTGTGTGTGTGTGTGTGTGTATGTGTGTGTGTATGTGTACAAATGTTCCTCAGATACTACCATTTGTTTAAAACAATGTCTGTCACTGTTCTTCAACTTGACATGTAGGCTAAGCTTGGTAGCCCGAATACCTCAGGGAAATTATGGTTCTGCTGCAGCCTGCACTAATATTACAACTGACATGCTACCATGCCTGGCTGATGTGTGTGTGTGTGTTGAGCAGGGTGTTGAAGATTGTACTCTTGACATTTCCTTGCATGCAAGATTTGTACCAAAGGAACTATCTTATCAACCCTAAACTTGGTTAATCATAACACTCAGTCTTATAGCTGATAAAAACTGATATACGCTTAAAACATAGCCTACATGTATAGAGACAGAAGCAATCATAGGGTGCATATGCAGGGATGCCAGAAGTTTTATTGTATAATTTTGAAATTAAAAATGATCTTCAGAAACCTAGGTGAATGCTTTCTAATATCTTCAGCTACTCATTAATTTATTCCACAATTGTCTACTGAGCGCATATTCTGTCTCAGGGACTATTATAGAGACTCAATGCATATCAGGGAAACAACCCCTGTCCCGAAACTCTACATTTATAACTTGTATGTTAGTTGGAAAGACCACTAAATGAGGAATATAATGTATAAACAGAGCATAATAGTTCAGAAAGCAATGGTAGTTGGTACCCTCAGATTAAGGATTGCAATGACTCATGGTGTAAGTCTCAGCGTGTTTCTTACCCAACCAGTACAATGTATAGGGATCAATAGCGTATACACAAGTCAGCAGAATCATGGAAACACACACAGAAATGCTATACTGTGAACTTCCAGGAATATAAGACTTCCAATTAAAGATTATATAACTAGAAATATTTACCATTTCTTCAAGAACTGCTAAATGGACATTGAATTAATAGAAAATTTGTGACCTAAGTCAGATTTTGCCCTCCAAACATTGGAATATAAATTGTTTCATTATATGGTATAAATTAAGTCATTATTTTATTGTCAAGAATGTTGAAGATCGCTGAAAAATCAGCTTATTAATTTTCAGAACATCAATAGACTTCAAAAAACAAGTACACCAAACTTTCAAAAATTCTCCCTAATTTTACTGAATCCTGTATAGCATATGTTGCATTAGTTAAAAAACAACAAAGAAAAACAGAAAAAGAAAAAGAAACAAACCCTTTAAGAGTAATATAACTGCCAGGCAGTGGTGGCACACGCCTTTAATCTCAGCACTTGGGAAGCAGAGGCAGGTGGATTTCTGAGTTTGAGGCCAGCCTGGTCTATAGAGTGAGTTCCAGGACAGCTAGGGCTACACAGAGAAACCCTGTCTCAAAAAACCAAAAAAAAAAAAAAAAAAAAAAAAAAAAAAAAAAAAAAAAAAAAACCCAAAAAAAAAAACCCAAAAAATTAGCATAACTACATGCCATTAATAAACAATATAATATCTATGGTAATGCTGATCTCAAGGCAGAGAGAGGGTTGTTGTGTTTACTTTTCTCCATTTATGATGTGTACTTTCCATTACAATGAAAACTAGTCAGTTTAGGCTTTATGTATACAACAGCTTGAATTCTCTATGTTCAGTGAGTTGTGTTTCAGCAATATTGTTTATAGCAATAGGGCTTTACATCAGTTAACTGAAAGAAACCCATCACTGTTGTAATAACATGGGTTGTTGAGCTGTTTCTATGGGGCCTCTTTGGCCAAGAACTCATTAGATGTAATTCATTCCTGGCAATGGAGGTTTTCTTTGGTTCTGAGAGATATCCAGGAGGGGATCCATCTTACCTGATACTTGAAAATTCAATATAAATTGCCTTCATATATGTGCATATTTTAGGAAGTTCCTACTACATTGGGTTCCCATACTATTCTTCAAATGGCTGTCAGTTTTAGCTGCCCACTGCGTATTCCTTTAGTACTCCCTTTAACTCTTCTCTGGCCCTCATCATTTAAATCTTTTGTTCCAGTCCCCCTGCAAGGCAGTCACTTTTATATTCTTACTATAGGCCTCTGTCAACCGAAGGTCCTGTGACATCAGGGAACCTAAGAGACTAGGAAAGACAAAAGAGAAGTGGATCATGTAGATACTGAAAAGATCCAGTCACAAGTAATGGAAGCCCAGCAGTGACGATTTCTTAAAAATGAATCAGAATATTGATGGAAAAAGCTTAATCTTCATAAGTATTTCTTTTTTGTTTAGCTTTCTGGTGGAATATAAAATAATGAATATAATTTATATTGTCTAGGAAGAGAATAGAAAAATGATTTCCTTTGCTTCCTTTTTATTTAATTCATTCCACTGAATAGTCAGCAATTAGTTAGTGAGTAAGATAATAAAATTTTCTATAAAACAAATTATAAGCCATAGACCCGATTGTTCACATTCAAATGTGGTTTTATTGTACATTTGACATCATTTTAGCTGTTAGCCTGACATAATGATATTTTATAGTATCAAAAAATGTGCTGTGAAAAAAAGGACTACAAACTTTCTTAACTAACTTCTATAGGACATTTTAAAAATTGTATGTATATTTTCTTTATTTGAGCTGTTGATGTAACATACTATTAAATTAATTTTATGATTTCTTACTTAAGCTTCATGTTACTTTTTTGGCTTTTGCATTCATAGAAGAATGATGTCTTATACTACTAAGACACCAATCTGTTCTTTTCATAAGCATTGAGTTATGATTTATTGTTTTAGTTACCTATGAATATTTCTGAAATATTTCTATTTCTGTTTATTCAAAACTAAAATACATACTATCTTATTACTATATTCTCTGCACTTCCCTTTTCTTTGAGCATGTGTCTGGTAAATATGAGTGGAAAGTCCATTGAATCATCCTGATGTTTTCTAATTTCAGAATACCACCCTGACTGAGGGCACTGAAGGAGGCTCAGAAAGTAGGCAATTTACTTTCCTGACCCTAGCCAGAGGTCAGCCAAACTAAGCTTCCTTTTAATTTTGACAACAGTGAGTGTTGCACATTTAAATATCTCTGCAAAACCTTCTGCTACTTTTGTACTTGAAGGGAAAATGGACATTTGTAAAGAATTAAGAAATACAATTGCATACAGAAAATTATGTCCATTTGTCCAAAATTACCACAAAAATAAATCATGCAGAGTGAATATCTGCAAACACACTCCTGGAATTAAATTTTCCAAATTAGAGACTGGCTCGAGAACATCCAAGAAGCAAGCATTCTCAAGCATGCAGCATAAGAGGAATATTTCAATCTCTAGTAGATGATAAATTCATTGATATAATCTACTTTGAAAACTGGATACAATGATTCCTAAATACATTGCATACAAGCAAGTAAACCTGAAGTCCTCTTGTTAACACAATTGCTATTTTCTATCAGTTTGTCTTGTCTCACCAGAAAGCTATTATTTCTCAACAGACTCTCCCTGAACTTTGAAATGGTTTCAGATAGTTTAATCCAACTGAATTATGACAGTACAAATGCCACTTGTAACAAAGATGAACAAGGTTTTAAAAATGAATTTTACTTTTCATTTACATTTACATATGAAGCTTAAGACTGACTTTTCTCATTGCTTCCAAACTATTCTTCCAGTTATTGATTATTTTACAATGTAAAAGCAAGGAAATAATTTTTTCTCACACAAAACAAATACAATATTGAACATAACTCTCTTGAGTTAACAACTAACTTGGCTATTTATTAAACATATATTCACTTGAATCTTCATCTATTTTCTTGATGATTAACTATCTCTTTATCTATCAACAAGTAGTCTATTTGTATTTGTTCAAAACACACAAAACTACTAAACTTGAGGTGGACAGTCTCCTGGCTTCATAAACCACTACCATTGTTAAGAGTCATTTTTCTCTCCTCATATACTGTCTTTATTTGTATTTCTAACAATGTGTGGTTGATTGAATGCTTTTTCAAGGAAACAAATCAAATCCAAAGCTCAACACCCTTAAATATGCTTTTCTGGCACTTGGGCTTTGTTGCTGTTTCTCTGACCTCCATCCCTAAATTAAAAACATGACATTTCTCTCTCTGCCCTTCCTTCTTTTAACTGGAAAGATTTTTCTGTTTGCCTTTCCTATTGTATTTTCTCAAACCTTAACAAGATTCTCCTTATGAAAAGGAGGAAGGGAGGAAGAAGAATGGAAAAAGAAAGAAATAGAAAGAAAGAAAAGAAGGAAGGAAAGAAGAAAGAAAGAAAGAAAGAAAGAAAGAAAGAAAGAAAGAAAGAAAGAAAGAAAGAAAGAAAGAAAGAAAGAAAGAGAAAGAGAAAGAGAAAGAGAAAGAGAAAGAGAAAGAGAAAGAGAAAGAATGAAAGCGAGGAAGAAGAAGGGAAGGGAAGAGGCAGTGAAGGAAGTCAGTGAAGAACATTGGAAAAGCATCGTCACATGTGTTCTCTGTGTTTGATTATATCAAGGAAACACCTAAATGAAGAAAGATCAGAGAAATGACTTTTCTTGTAGAAAAGACACGCTAGAGCATTCTGACTGAAGTAGAGGTCAGCGCATTCACCAACTGACAATAATATTGTCACCAGATGAGTGATGACCATGGAATCATCAGTGATGAGAGTAATATTCTACAGTATATAATTTCAGGGAACTCTAAATTTAGTTCTGAGTGCATAGAATTCAAAACAAGTTTTGTTTTGTGTTTCCATTTCTTTGTTTTCAGAAAGGCATTTTGTCAATCATGTATAGAAAGATATTGTAGATGAGGTTGATCATTCCCTTCTGGGATTTGAGAAACAGTAGTAAAATTCAGTATCTTATTGATAAGATAGAACTTCTTTAGGTATCCTGTTATGCTGAATGTCAGGAGAACAATAAAAAGTTAAATAAATTCTGAAATGGTATGAAAAATTATGACTCTTTTATTATATAAATATAACTGGTTTATATAGGGACTGTGAAGGTGGAGGGTAGTATTTCTGTAGGCTAGATCAAAGATCTAATTCAGAGATAGAATGGACACATCTTTAAAAGAGAAGTCTAGAGATTCAGCTTTCAAACATGTTAAAATAGAAGAAAGAAAGCCAGTTTTATGGAGCTAGAGGAAAGTAGGTTTTCTACCAGCTATAGGTCATAGTGAAGAGTTTTTCACATACTTCCTTTTGGATAGCCAGAATTAACTATGATAAAGACAGGGAAAAATAATTCCATAAATCCACATTTATAGATTATCCTCTGTTTTAGGGGAAATTTACTTTATTTTGGTAGATGTGATATGAATGTAAATAAGAATGATATTACCTAATTTTATTTCATTAAATATAATGGGTTTGTGCAGTAAGATTTTCTGGAAGTCTTTTTGTTGTTATTTTTGAAAAAATATATCCTCATCTGGAGCCAAGTTGTCCTCAGATTCACTCTCATACTCAGTTTCCTGACCGGGAATTCCAATGATGTGTGATCACAATTGGTTTACTTGATAGCTTTAAAAGTGAGGAGATTGTGATAGTTTGGGATATTTTTATATATGTTTATGGCTGAAAAAACTGTGTGTTTAGGAACCATTTTAGATAAGGGATTGGAAATTACCTTTAGTATGAGAACAACATTCAGGAAACATTACATTTACTTAAGACCATAGCTATTTGAGCTATAAAAGGCACAAAATCATTATGTCAGTCAAGTAGACAGCTGTTATAATCTGAGAATTTTGCAAAACAACTACATAAAACTCTAGTGTAATTCATTCATGTTCTTAAAAAAATATTCTTTACCAGAAATGCAAGTTTCTATCAATCATTTTAATTTTGAATATGATAAAAACACTTCTGTAAGAAAATATAGACTTGACATCCATAATTGAAGGTAAAATGGCAGACTCTGAAATGAGAAATATGTAAGTTTCACTTGCTGGACTTTAGTATGTTAGAGTTAATGTGGACTCTAACACACAGAATCTCTACAAAATCATAACTTAAAATTCAAGCAACTACCAAGAGCCTATTTGACTACACTATAGTAATCTCTTCATTAAGTGGTTAAGAGTTCATCCTATGACAATGCAAATTTTCAGCTTTCAGTGTCAGTTGTCAGGATAGGAATTTTGACAAGAAAGGGATATCTTTAGTGTATTAAAAGTGGAAACGAAATCTTCAACTTTAAAGTAGCCCAGAATTTAGTTGGAAACATAAAATCTATGGAATGCACAAGATATTGTGTATTATATCAGCCACAAACATTCTTTAAATGTCATTGGCAGGGAAGAATAAAGGTCAGCAGCCTGTTTAAAAGTTAAATAGATATTTTAGGACCATAAAATGGTTCAGTGTTTAAAGAGGCTTGAGGCCAAGCATGACAACCTGAGTACAATCCATACAACTCAAAGAAGGAGAAATAAAGTCTCATGACTATTGTCTTCTGACATCTAAGCATGGGTCTTTATATTTATGTGTCTAAGCATTGTCACACACAATAAATAAATACATAAGCAAACAGACAGAAAATTTATTGAAAATAAAGTTTGATAGGCAATAAATGAATCATGTTAGGTATATTGTAAATCAAAAATAGGATTTCCTGTGAAAAGAACCATAGAGACAACGTAATCTGATTAGCAAGCAAGAATGTTAAAGGAAAGCAAAGGGAAAGAGGATAAAGAGATTTTTGCATCATCATGAGTCATTGAATGACACATGGCATGACTGAAGGCAATTGTCTGGAGATCACTATGTAGAAATGAGCAGAAGAGATGCAAAAGCTGCAATATCATACAAACTGTGGATTCTAAACAGTATAAACTTGTCAGACTTCCAGGATTACGTTTGCATTTTACAAAGATAGCTTAAATGCTTTGTTTACAATGCTATAACATCAACGAAACAAGATATCAAGAATGTGTGATATAGACATTTCAATTCAGTGTCAGTGAGTTTAAAGAACAGGAAATAATTGTGAGAAAGTGCAAAATTTCTAAATTACCTCCTAGTGACAGGTCAATGTGATGAGAGAATTGGAGCTACGTGTCAGAGAAGACTCACAGATTTCAGATGTGTTGCTGAGTCAACTGTCGTGTCAGCTTTGCTAAACAAACTCACTCTGACTGTGAACTAGTGACACTGCAAGAAGGATTCAACCTTTCCTAATGTTGGTGGGGACACTGGCAGTCAGTAGGGGATACGTAACAGGTGCGAGATTGAAACCAAGTCACAGAACTAAGACATTAGCATATTCAAGAAAAGTGAATCTTGGATTTCAAGACATCAGCCCCTAAGAGTGTATTATATTGGGTGACAATATTAACAATATATAACGAGAAACAAAGACTTCCAAAAGAAGTAGAATGGGCCAGAAGAAATTTAAAACAGAACTTGACAGTTGGACTAGGGAGGTACACGCCAGCAAACTGATTTCAATGTAAGCTTTAAGACCTGAGTTTAATTATCCAGCAACCACAGAGAAATCCCAGGCACAGTGCTGGCCATTTATACCTATCGCGCCAGGGAGGCAATGACTGAAGGATACTTGCAGTTTTCTGTACTGTGATTCTAGGATAAATGATAAGTTCCAGAGCAATCAGAGACATTACCACAAAAGAGGATGATGCCATTTCTGGAGATGACAAACGAGATGGTCAATCCAATGATATTGTGCTTTAGTTGCCATATGCATGTCTACACACACACACACACACACACACACACACACACACACACACACACGCACAGAGGGAAAAGACCAGAGAAATGTTAAACGTCTAGAACAAAACATTTTGATACTGTGAAGTTAGGATGTGCCAGTAAACAACATTACTGTGTGAAAGTAGATGTTTACTATGACCTGTTTTTCCTCTTTCATTGTTTAATGTTTTACTTCATGTGAATATCTCTCTATTCTATAGTTGACTGTAATGATTTGAATATTTTTCAAAGTTCTCAAAATTTTAAACCACATACTAAATAAATTATTATACTGAGGAAACTCAAACAATTGACAAGGCAATAAAAATAAGGGGAAGGAAATGATAAAGAGAATAATTGAAAATTACAATCTACCTTTTAAAATCTCATAATAAACATAAATATGACCTTTCACATTTTGATGTTTAAAAGTCATTCATAAAATTTGCCTTCATAAAATAAGTGAAATATTAAAATTCTGTGAACATATGTTAAGTGGAACCATTATGCTTTTGCATGTTCATTAGTATGAAAATGTATATGTCATAACCTATTTCTGCAATATTGACTATAATGAGACTTGATTCAATGAGAAAGTGTCAATTGTGCAGAAATCAGCTCATTATATATGATGAGAAGTGATCCCTTCCAATTAGATGTTACTATGGTTTGCCTATGCTTAGCCCAGAGAGTGGCACTATTAGAAGGTGTGGCCTTGTTGGAGTAGATATGTCACTGTGGATGTGGCCTTTAAGACTCTCATCCTTGCTGCCTTGGAGCAAGTATTCTGTTAGCAGGTTTCACATGAGCATGTAGAACACTCAACTCTTCCTGCACCATGCCTTCTTGGATGATGCCATGTTCCCCCCTTGATGATAATGGACTGAACCTGTGAACCTATAAGCCAGCCCTAATTAAATGTTGTCCTTATAAGAGTTGCTTTGGTCATGGCGTCTTTTCACAGCAGTAAACCCATAACGAAGACAGAAGTGCATGAAGGATTGAAAGCTTTCACAAAACAAAAATATTACTGGTGACTGCAGAAAATACAAATTTCTATAACTATAAACTAGAAAGTTGTATTTAAACATATTAAAAAATAAGTAATGCAAAAAACTAGTAAAATTTTTAGTATTCATTTTTGGTGGATAGTGATAAAGACAAAGTTGGTATGTATCATTACTTGGCCTGCAACTTGCTATATAAATCAGGCAAGCCCTAAATTCACAGAGATCTGGCTACCTCTAAATTCCTAGTTCTGGAATTAAAGAATGCAGTAGCATGAATGATTGTTATTCTACTTTTAATACAAAATTTATGCAGTATATAGTATAGAGTTGAACACCAGACACTAACCAAAATGTTGCAAGGTAAAAATTTATTTTACAGACAGGCCAAACTTTTAGTCTCCTACAAGTAGGAGAGAGAAGTAGTCAAAACTTCATGTGGGGGATCATTTTTATATAGCGAGTGAGCAGGTCATTACAAAAGCAGAATTTTGCAGCTATTTTTATGACTGTGGGAAAGGTACAAGTTGTGAGTTTATAGTCGATCAGTTCCTGTTGTGTTTTATAAAATGATAAGGAAGAAAGAAGATGTTGGTGGAGGCACAGTATGGTGTGGGGGAAAGGGGTGCCCTTGTTAGGAATCTCATCTGCCTGAGGTGCCAGCTGCATGACAGTAGACTGTATATTACAGATATATTATAGAATAGAGTTTATTCAAGGCATGAGGAGGAAAGTTGAGAGGATAGTAGGGACAGAGAATGGGAGAGAGAGAGATAGAGAGGAGGAGGGGAG
>CM052709.1:13569200-13599588 GCA_028551405.1 Uromys caudimaculatus
CAAGAGCAAGAGGTAAGGAGGCAGCAAGCAGCCCCTTTTATAGTGAGTCAGGTACACCTGGCTGTTGCCAGGTAACTGTGGGGTGGAGCCTAGACTAAATGCCAACAGTTCCTGGAACTTATGAACATTTTATGTTCAACATCTTGAGGTCTACACTTTAGCATTTTCATATTGTTTTTGTAGTATTCCTGCTAGTCATTGAAAATAACTTGTCGCAAAGCAAAGTCATGCTGAGTACATACCCAGCTATGTTCAGTATGTTACAAGGTTTGTTAATCTTAAGAAATTCTAGAACTAGGAGCTTCACAAAGGACCCATCAAATTAAAGGTCAAAATGAATTGATATGTCTAAAATGGCTTGATTCAGAGCCAATCACAGTGCAGCACTGAGCTCCTTGTGTTTTTTGGAGTTTTAGCATGTATAAGATGGCTGTGAGAAATGGTAAGGGCATAGCTTCAACCTCCGAAGCCTGAGCTGTTGTCCTGGTTGATCAGTCTTTCAGTGTTTGTCCAATAAACCAACCCTGTCTTATTGAGATTGGTGCTCGTGTGGTTTGTGGGGCTACTCCATAACCCCAACACTATTCTTAGAGCCTACTATGAAACAATGGAACAATTTATGAAGAGTAAATCACAAAGTTATAAAGGAAGAACAAGTAAAAAACATAAAACAAAAATCAAAAAACAAGTTGACCTTTAGCTTGGGACATGATTATAGAAAAACACCATAGGGAACAATCTAGAAATAAATCAAATTCTAACATTATTTTTAGCTAGGAAAAGGAAAAATATGGAGTCAGTTGGCACTTAACAGCGTATAGTGAATATGTCTGAAATATTTTTAAATTTTAATAAAATATAATTGCATCTTTCCTCCCTTTGTTTTCTCCTCCTACTTGTTCTCATTAAAATTCACTGACTTTTTTCTTTAAATTTTGTTACAAACACACACACATACACGCACACACACACCACATTTATATAACCTAAATTTATAAATACATATATATGACTTTATTTTTATTGTGTGTCTATTTTTATAAAATAATTATAGCTAGTAATAGTCTTTCTGCAAATGACTATCCTGAAAGACTTTATTTACTGAAGTTGTTAAAAAATATCACCTCCCATCTTCTTATTTCAAATTATACCTTATTGGTATGATATACTGCATTTATTTTCTTTTTTAGTTGATGCTAACTAAATTATACATGATTTCAGTATTAAACTTATGTATGCTATTTTTTGGTACCCCATGATTAATTTAAAATAATAGCAAGCATAAAGCTCTAAAACATAAAGCCATTCCTTGTGCACCTTATATCATGAATATTAATAAGCTACACAGTCAAAGTTTTTATGAAACTCATTTTCAGCTTTTCCAATTTTCTTTGGTTTATAGTTGTCAATAGCATAATTTTATTCTTCTTATTTGTAGAGTAATTTAAATCCAGCAACAGTGGTATTCAGACAAGAGGTTGTATCCAAAGACTTAGGTCTATATGTTCCTGTTGAAATATAGATAGGCCCTCTAGTACACACCTATAATTCCTCTGTTTAGAATAAAGACATTCTCTTACTACACAACTTTACTCAATCTGGTGGGAATAGAGACATGCCTTTAGTTTGTACCTCTAATTCCAAACAGTACTGCCTAATTATGTGGCAGAAGATGGCAAATCAGAGATGTTGCAGTAAATCTCCAACCCAAATAAGCCCGGGGAAAGAAAACACAACTCAATTAATATGAATCAAAATGCACACCTAGATTGGGCAGATCTGCCACTACACTATCCTCTTCCCCATCCAAGTGACCCCTTATAAGTTGCGGTTTCTCCAGACCACATCATCATCTTCCCTTCTTCTTCTCCTTCCTCCTCTTCTTTCTCTTCTCCAACTTCTCTCAAATTTTAGCTCCACCTTTCCCTCCCCTGCCCAATCACCGGCTCTAGCCTTTATTTTACAAATTAAAGTGGGAAGAAGGTTCACAAAAATTCACCTGAGTACTGACTCCTTCTCTGTTCTGCAGCCCTTCCCCAGAGAACTGAATTAGCATCAAAATACAAGCAGCATTTGACAGAATGAATCAGAAATTGGCTATGCCCAACTCTCAGGAGGACAGACAGGAATGAGAGACTTCTTAAGAGCAGTGCTTAGAGAGAGGTGGACTTGAGTTCTATGCAGTTCAATTGAGTTTGTGCAGTTCAGTTCAGTTCATATATTGAGTGCAGTGAATGCAGTTCAGTTCTTGGAGTTCAGAGAGTTTTTGCAAAGAAAGCAATTCAGTCAGAAGCAGAGTGATGTCTATTTTAATCAGTCAGCTTGGACAGGAATTTGAGTGAGCACAGCTGAGCTGAACCAGCTAGCCAGAGTTCAAAAAGAACTAGAAAGACAGAGTTGATTTAACAGTAAGAATCAAAGGTTGAAACACCCTAGGACTAGATTAGCAGATGAAGGTTGGAAGCTGAAGTCTTCAAGGTCAGGGCTTGCAGAAATTTAGATTATACTGAGACTAGAAGCTTCCAGCCCTATGCCTAGAGATAGATAAAATCACTCTGAGCTCTGCCTAAGCCATGCATTCGTAAAGCTTGATTATACCTCTCATCTTACATGTTTATCAGAGGAAATAAAAGAGACATTTACCCTCATTATATGATAACACTATTTCTCCACTTTAATTATGATTCAATTTTCATAATTTATCTATAGATCAAACTTGGTTTGTATTCTGTGATGTAGCTAATGCTTAATTAGAATGCCATATGTTAGCTCACTGAAAAAAATCTTTAATGACAAAGTTAGATGTTTTCATGGTCCCATTAACTGTCAATATAAGAAAGCCTAAAATCACCTTAGTAGAGTCTCAATGAAGTATTGCCAAGATCAGTTTGGCTTGCCATAGGTCAGTAGAGAGTAATCTTAATTAGACATTAATTCACATGGGAAAACAAAGCCCACTGTGGATGGCAGTATCCTGTAGGCAAGGAATTCTGGACTACATAATTATAAAGAGAGGAATGAGCATAAGAAATCATCATGAATTGTTCTCCTGACTGAGAATGAAATATGACTATTGTTTTTATTTCCTTCTACCTAACTTCTCTTCAATGATGAACTATAACTTAAAATTTCAGAAAACAATACTAAAACCAAGAAACAAGCAAAAGAATACTCTTCTCCATTGACTTCATCACTCTCAGGTTGTTTTTAATCAAAGCAATAAAAATAAAAGTGGGTAAAATGGGGTCAAGACAAGAAAGAAATTAGACATAATATTTTGATTCAGTATTCCTTTCCAATTATTCTGTTAGTTTTTACTTGATATTAAAATTAAAATGTATGAATTGAAAAACAAGGATTGTTAATGCACATGTGCATCAGGAAATTCATCAGAACATTTCACTAAGCCTTTACTGAGGTCAGCTGTGATACTAGACCAAAGATATGTAGATTGATGACATGTTTTCAACGATTGTTTCATGCTAATTTAAGAGCTAGGAAATGAGTAATTAACAATTATTCTGCAGTACTGAACAAACTAAATAAAAATTAAATAATCGTGAATTTTAGCACTCTTTATAGATTTGATAAACTGTTCATAATCTACCAGGGAAAATGTAGAGTTTAATAGTAAAGGTCTGATCATAGAAGTTGTAAAATATTTAGAACCATGGTCACAATCTGCATCTATGCTCTTGTAATGACATTGCCTTGACAAGGAGCATTTGTCCAATTTCGTTTGTGTGAGTTTGCTTCATACCCTGTAAAATATTTTTTTCTCATGAATTGGTTGTGAAATTTAAATGAAATAGTAATAGCAAGAGTGCTATAGAAATCAAAGCACAGTATATTAAGACAGTATGGAGTTGCTGGTTCTATTTTTATTTGATTTTAGAAATTTGAGCTCATTATAAATATTCAAAATATTCCAAAATTGCACTTTCTAATAAATGACAGAAAAATGTAACAATTGTCAATTGTTTTATCCATCTCTAATTTTTCTCTTAATTATCTTCTTTCAATAAGGAAGATTGATCTAAAGAGGATAAAAATGTTTCATATTTAGTTTTACATGCTCAAACACTCAGATTAATTTTAATCTTAATTAGGTGTTCCATACACTCCTGATTAAAAACAAAACATAATTACTTAATATATTACCATGTAGAGATTGAATAATACTTTCCTGATTATGAATATAGACATCCTAGAAGGGATGAAGCAAAACTCCAAATACAGCACATTTCTGTCATGTGACAATAAATTTCAGTAGGTAATATAAGCTTCCTGGGCAATTTAAGGATTTCCAAAGGGAACACTGTTCAACCTGTAACCAGGCACCATCTTACTGATAATTAACAACTGTCTAAAGACTTCAACAGTACTGAAGGCCATATAAATGTCAGGATTGCAGGGATATGCTTTCATGACAGATGGAGCAGCATACAGAAAAGCCATTAAGGAGGTCAGATATCACTGATTTAAGAGAGAAGCCTGTGGTCTCCAAGTCCAGTGTACAATGAGAAGTTAGTAATTGTGTAGAAAGAACTGAAGCATTGTGACGTCACCAAAAGAAGTACACCTCTGAAAATCTATTGCAGCCTCTCTAATGGAGAGACTAGATGACAAGCAAAGAGTGAGATGAAGGGACAGTGAGAGGGGAGAACAATGCTAAGTGAAGAGGAATTGGGAAGAGGAAAGGTGTAATCCAATAAAACGTGTCCAAATAGCCAGGGCATAAGTTACAGACTTAATTCTAGAGTTCTGAAGTAGTTTATAACAGCAGGTACAATTTGAGTGTACAGCCACACAGTGTAGCCTACAATAGATACAAGGTGCTCTGGTGCAAGTTGGGGCATTTATACCAGGGAGTTTGTTTGCAATGTTCAACCAAGAAACTTTCCCAATGGATTCCTATTTATCTCTTTTCCTTCAAGGATATTATTAACTAGAAGGATGTTATAGAGAAATAATGTGGTAGAATTATCTCTTGGTTTATGCCTATGGACATAATATCTGTCTTAATTGATTCAACTTAATGACCCCATTTAGTAATTTCATTTAAATTTGAAAAGATAATTTTCAGATAATATAAAATAAAAAGAGGCTGCAGTTACTAGCCACACTGGAGAATAATCTCACATTATGAAACCAATTGGCATGATTTCCAATATGGGCACATTTAAAATCTAACCCAGCCTTTTTAGTACATAGCAAAGTGAAAATAACTAAGTGCATTACAGAAGCAAATTACATGAAAGGAAGCATGAATATATAGATCATCATGAAAAAAGTTTAAAATCAATCCAACTGGCAGTTGTAAAAGTAGAAAATCACTTTTAGTGTGAAAAGAATAGATTGTGCAGACTTTGATATTTTTCTAATATATTTCAATGAGGTTTTGAATACTTTACAAATACTTTAAAATAATCTGAAGGAGAATATTATCTGTCTAACAACTTCTACTTAGTTTCTTCCTTTTTGCATTTACTTGCTTATAATCACAACCCCACACACATACAGGCATGCACACACACACACACACACACACACATACACACACATTCTCACACACATGTACTTTAAACATATGAAGTCAGAACAAATAAAAAGAGAGAACAGATAACATTATTTTTCCAGATACTTAGAGTGACCTGTGAATACAGTTTATGGATAACACACTCAACTATAATATCTGGGGTCAATATTCAATTCCAAGCTTCCCAGTGCTACAACAGAATGCACTGAAGGGATCAAATCGTTTTTTAAACACAGAAACTTGAAGTAACCCCATATCCAGGCTGAGGAGTTATTAACAAATGATGGAGAAACATCAGAGAGTTTTACAAAATTTGACCTTGAAAGTAATTCTATTGTTTGAACACCACCATCTTGTAGTAGTCTTTGGTGTGTGCTGCTAATGCATTTTACATCCTTTTTCCTTTCAGAAACTTAATCATAAGCTAACAGCAGTTAAGTTTGAAAAATGTAGTTTAGGAAACTCTCAAATGACTATACCAAAAAAAAAGTAGAGAGGACAGGTTAGTATCCATAAAGTAATAATGAAAAACAAAGCAAAACAACAAAAAACAAGAATTATTAGAATGTTGAAAAGAATGGTTGGTAATATAGGATTGTTAGAGATTTTAGCTTTTGTTTCATTAAAAAAATGAAACAAAGATACTTTACATGTACTCGTCTACTCTATAATTAGATCTAAGTAGAAGGAAATTGATAGCTAGGTATGCCACAAAACACAGTAAGACATATTGCTTCATTTAAGCATATCTGTGTAGAAAGGAAATTATTTGGCAATCAGAGTTGTAAAAACAAGTATGAGTTCCACACTGAGTTGGATTTTGGAGAATAGAGAAATGCTCACATGTGTAGTAATGGGAAAACACTGACAGAATAGTTAGACAATATGGGAGTGATGGATTTCTGCCTTGCTTTCTTCTTCTTCTTCTTCTTCTTCTTCTTCTTCTTCTTCTTCTTCTTCTTCTTCTTCTTCTCTCTCTCTCTCTCTCTCTCTCTCTCTCTCTCTCTCTCTCTCTCTCTCTCTCTCTCTCTCTCTCTGTGTATGTGTGTGTGTATACTGAAAATTATAGTAAATACCCAGGAAAGAGATATATTCATCTTGATACTACAGAGTTCTACGAAGTAAACGTCTAGCTTCCCATCATCTGTCCAAGAAGAATGAACATTAACTCACTCACCTTGTAGTCTGTATAGGCTCAATTATAATTGGAGAAAAGCTATAGGAAGTTAACATTCCACATGCACATGCACGATTTGAGACTAAACTAATAAATAATGAATTTTATTTGCTTGAATTATGAACACACAAAATGAAATTCAAGAATTACTCTATTGTTGAAAAATAATAGAATAAGAAAAAGCTAACCTAGTCACCAAGACTTTCTAAAAGAAACTGCTAATGACAATTGAAAGTTTTAACAAATTATTAAAACATTGGTATGAAATGAAACATAATAATAAGAAATATATATATGTGTGTGTGTGTGTGTGTGTGTGTGTGTGTGTACCATTAAAGTGATGTGGAACATTATTCTGGTAAAATATCAATAGCTTAATGATCATGGAATAAAGTAATGTAAATAACATGCTTTCCAGTCTTAACATTGAATGATAGAGAACAAGGGTAAAAAACTGTTGGAAGAAGGGAACTGGTTCTAACAGATTGTCTCCTCTTCGCCACACTTTCTTCATGACATATAGAAGCCCATATGAATTCAAGGATACATAGACACACATATAAAAACATACATAGGCATACACACCACAAACACATAAGCAAATGCATATGCACAAAGACATGAATGCACACAGCCATGAAAATATATATATAACACAAGCACGCACACATACATGAACATAAAAACATGCAATAATAAATAAATGTGAAAAGTACATCAAAAGAGAGAAAATATTTCATATTATGAATAAGTCTGAATCTAATAATTAAGTCTAAATTAAGCTGATTGAGCCCTGTAGTGCTGTTTGTACTCTATTGGTTAGTCTTTAAGTAAAAACTATATTGTCATTCCTTATTCTTGGTATCCTTGTTCTTTGGGGCCAAAGTTTACTCCTTTTTAAAAATGATTTCTTTGACGTTTTTACTTTTATTATATAATAAAATCATTTTTTATCTCTTCTCTCTGTCCCCAAAGCTCTTTCTTGCTTTCTTTCAAATTTATGATCCCTTTTTAAAGTAATTGTTAATTACTTAATTAATATATACATGTATATATTAACTGAACAAGGAAAACAGCAATAGGAATGCCAACACAAAAGTGGCAAATCCAAGTGATCTCAGTGCTTCACAAAGAACTACAAACAACAAAGAATTGCCGAGCCCTGAACAAAATCGTTGTGCTCTTCCTCAAGTGAAGACTATTTTTTTTTTCATAGCAACAATGAACATGAATGAGTACATATCTCTGTAGTAGAATTACCCTTCCAAGGTGGGCAATGGCTCTCTCACCCACCACAGGCTATCACGTAAAAAGCACATTGATAGATACTGGACACATATTCACAAGTTGTCAGTCAGTAGAGTCCCATCAAAATCTCTCCAAAACATTTCAGGGTATTGCCATTGCTACAGGTGACCCTCAACTAGATGGTAACCTACTTTTGCTGAAGAAAGCACATAATTGAATTCCATGGTATATAGTAGTTAATTTTAGTGGTCAGACTGACACAACTGGGAAGAGGTGATCTCAGTTGAGGATTACTTCCTTGGCTTGTGAATGCAGAGTAGGCATTTTCTTGACTATTGATTGTGCAGTGGGCTTCAGCCTTCTTGGGAGACTGCCATACATTGAAGGTGGTCCTGACCTGAACATAGAAGTGGCTGAACAATCAAGGAGAACAAGTCAGTAATATGGTATATCCTGCATGGCTTGGGTTCTGAAATCCTGGCTATGCGTGGCTAGAGAATGAAGGACACACATACTGATACCACTGTAAAACTGAGCTTCAGTGTCTTGTTAGGCACCACACAAGAGAAGGAGATCAGTGTATATGGCGATCAGAGGACAATTTTTTTGAGTCAGTTTTTTCCTTTCATCATATTGGTCCTGGGATTGATTTCAGTAGGTTTATTTGGGTGCTGGCATTTTTAACCTTAACTGTCTCACAGATCTGTTATCTATCTATCTATCTATCTATCTATCTATCTATCTATCTATCTATCTATCTATCTATCTATTTATTGCTTTGCTTTGTTTTTAAAATATTTTATATTTTTCATATGAAAAGAACGCTATCTCTTATAGCTGTTTTTATTATGAATGTTAATTATGTTACCCAAAAACCTGTTTGTAAGAGAGTGTCTGCATGTAGCTTCTGGAAACCTGTCCTCAGGTGGTAGATAAAGATGGCAACAGTCAATAACGGGACAAGGAAGACAGAGGTGGGATTTTAGAGGCCATGTCTGAGAAGAGTACAGGGCAGACAAGCATGGCCACCATGTGAAGAATCGGGAGAGCGCTGCCCAGTTGGGCAGCCCTTTGGGTCCAGAGGAGCCAACACAGAACATAGAATTAGTAAGTAATAACTTGGGGTTAACCACATGAAGGTTAGGCGTTGGTCAGCTATTAAGCTGTTACGGCATGCTGAAATATGAAGACTGTGTATGTGTTTCATTTGGGAACATAAAGCACTGAGGCAAGTAGGGAACCCATTGCCAGGATTTCATCATATTTATTTCAATAATCTACAGTTGTATATTTTACTTTCTCATTAGAAATATATCTCTTAAAAAGAAAATGGCCATATGCATGCATGTGATGAAGAATTCATTGGAATATTTATGACAGTACTTTGAGAAGGCTAGATGAGGTCCAGGGAACTGAGTACTAAGGGACCTTAGCCCTCTCCTTATGCACTCCTTAGGTCTGTAATAGGTTGTTTACAGATTACGTAGCACTGGACCTAAGGCCTCTTTTTAATGTTTTCATTGGGAATTTGTTTAAAATTGTCCATTAGTTTTAATTATTTACTTGATTTCGGGGGGTTAAAAATATGATAAAATCATTTGCACCTTCTCATTCCTCCCATAAACTCTCAAACTCTCATACATACCACTCCACCTCTCAAGTCCATGGCCAATTTCTCTCTCTCTCTCTCTCTCTCTCTCTCTCTCTCTCTCTCTCTCTCTCTCTCTCTCTCTGTGTGTGTGTGTGTGTGTGTGTGTATATGTATGTGTATGTATATAAACTTATTCTTAATAACCATTGAACAAGAGGAAATTCTTGCCTGGGTCAGAAACTTGCCAACTACCCAGTGATTATGAAGTTACAGATCTTGGACAAAAACTTTCCACACCATATGGCTAAACCCAAATAATGCATAACTAAATTCTAAACAGTTGATCTTATACCCAAAGATAACCAAAGTTCATACCCTTCATTAAGAAAACTTCCCTTGTCAACAGATGGAGACCACTCCAGAAAACCACAACCAATTAAAGATCCAAAATTGCAGAGCACATTCCCAGTAGATACAAGTACAAAACAAATCTTGAACCTAAGGCTCAGTGATCAAGAGGAAGAAGGGGTGGAAAGAGACTAAAAGTCAGAAATACAAGGAGTTTGATGTGACACTCTGTCTCTAGGACTGTCACAAGCTAATCCTGTAAAGTATCAACAAGATGACAGACTAAACATGACCTAAACAAGGGCAACAGCAAGAGGTATGATAGCTAGGAAGATAGAAATTGTTGGAGGCCTCAACCCTACACAAAGAACTACAGGAGTGAACAGAGTGGGAGAAGGATCTTCTCCATGAAAGACTAAACTAATTGCTTATCCAATAAAATTGTCCAGTCCTGGCAGCAGCCACATAAGCTACTTTATATGAACTAAGTCAGCTGATATGTATTTAAGAAATCTAACCCCCCCATACACACACTTTTTGTTTTTTACAGTATTTTTGTTGCAAATCTTTACAAGACCTTTGTAGGGTAAGATGGGCTGAATTATGTGCTCATTACATGTATTTGAAATAGATGAAATACAGTGTTTCTAGTTCTTAAATTATAAATGAAAGAATGGAAAAATACACTTTCTGTATTATGTTTATATATTTGTGTTGTAGATTACAAAATTATGTATTTAGGAGGCCATTTACAGTCATTTTTTAAGGAGGTCTAACACAATTTTATAAAATTTGTCAAAATTTTCTAAATTTTAGCCTGTAACCAAGAATTTTATAATGATTAATTGATCAATAATCCATTTTACCTGATGCATATGTACTCAGGGAATATATTTCTTAAGGTTAAAGAGATGTTTTTTATTTGATAATACTAGCATTTGTATTCATTACAGTTATCCTGCTTTACTTCTGAAAGTATATCTGTGCCTGTGCCTCTCTCTCTCTTTCTCTCTCTCTCTCTCTCTCTCTCTCTCTCTCTCTCTTTATATATATATATATATATATATATATATATATATATATATATATTAATTTTACTTTTTATTTTTATTTGAAGTTCATTGTTGCTGTTATTGATATTGTTGCAGTTTTACAGAAATGAGGATGGAATGAGGCCAAAGGTGGCTAAGAAAGAGTTTTTTGGATGAGCACTAGTCAGCCCTGAAACTCTACGTGCTGTGACTTTATTCTGCTCACTATTTTTGAAAAAATTATTTGAAGCATATTATAATTCTTCTGATATATAATAATGAATATCTTAAAGTACTTAGTGTCTGAACATGAATAGAGTCCACATTTGAATGAGATTTGCTGACTCATGTTGATCAATTAATCAGCAAATCTAGATTTTACTGAGCAAATGAGCCCCAACCAAACTGCTTAATATTTATGGTCCATTAACTGGGACCTGATCAACGAGGCAATCAAATGGTTTACTACCATTTCCAATTAGAGAAAAATAGAAGAGTGGTAAGGGATATGCTGAGCATTTTTAGCAATATATTGAGCTCTTGGGTAATAAATGAATTTTATGTGATTGTCTGATACAATAAAAAATTTATGTACCATTTTCTAGAAAATAACTCAATTTCTTGTTACTTTTTACATTCATCAATTTAATTCAGTATACCTTTTGAACAATTTTTAAAAAGCAATATTTTTGTTGATTGTATTCCATAAAGATAGAGTATTCTGATAAGCATTATCTTTTAGAAGTAAAGACAAATCTCCACTCTTAGAAATAATGTAATAATTTTAACAATTTGCTAAATTACAAATAAAGAAATTTGCCTCTCAAGCACTATTATTAAAGGCTCACATTAGTATATCTGGATCTGTTAGCACATTTAAAACACCTATGAAGCATTACTATAAAGTAAACATAATATTCAATAACAAAAGACTAAATATTTGAAGTATATATTTTTAATTCAAATAGAATGCCATGGCTTCCTCCCCTCTGTCTGTTCCCTCCACTCTTCAAGTCTTCTTTCTTCAACCACCTCTCATGTAACTGTTTCCACTTTCAGATTAAGTCTCCTTGTCTTTGATGATTGTGTGTGTGTGTGTGTGTGTGTGTGTGTGTGTGTGTTTGAAGTGTTTGTGTGTGTCATAAATGCACAAATATATAGGTACAACCTTGAGCCCATTTTTGTTAATTGTTTGAATATAGTTTCAGTGATGAAAACTTTGTGTTGAACAAACAAGAAGGAAGCTCATCCTGAGACAGACTAATTCTCCTTCCCTTAGTCATCAATAGTTGCCTGTAATCCTTTGCCTAGAGTTGCAACCCCTGAAAAATTTCACCTTTGATGTTAGCATGCCCACATAACACTTCCTCCATCTGTGATTCAGTGAACACCATGGAAGATGTGAGAAAAGCAAAACCAAAAAAACTCTAAAAGCTATAATTCCAGGAAATCTACAATGAGACAATTTTTCCTAGAGATGATTGCATAAACAGTACTAGAACAATCGTAATATCAACTGATTAAATGTTTAACCATATACTTAATTATTTATCATCATTTCAAGCTATAATAATTGGGTAAAAAAGCAAATAAGAAATTATATATGTGTATATATATATATGGTGTATAAATTATATACATATATATGTATGAGTGTACATGTACCTGTACATATGCATATATATATATATATATATATATATATATATATATATAATATTATTTTGAACATATATATCTTCAAAGAGACCATGGTATTATGGTATGAAATTATTAATACTATTAGAGGAACTCGAAATCATTATAAAATACATATTTATGCTCAATCAACAATTCTACTCTAATATATTACTAAGAATGAAATTACTTTTTAAAGATTATAAAAATTCTATTTCACAGGAGAGTCTAAGAAAGTAGTACTTGGGATCAAAATAAAGAAACATGTGTAGTAAAATGTAACCCTTCATCTTGAATGCATAAAACTTTAGCCATAGTTTAAAACAAACTCAATGAAAAGACAACCTGACAACCTATTATTATAAATAATGAAATTGTAACTGCATATCAAAAGAAGATACGATGAACTGAAAAATATATAAAAGCTTCATTGAAACTCATTTACAAATAGTCACTGGATACATGCAAACATGTTCCATAAAAAGAGACATTGAAGATATGATCATGAAAATCACAATTAAATTATTTCAAGGACAACAACATAAAAGCCATCCAATAGATGACAAGCATTGATTATAACGTCTGGCTGAGTTAATGTTTTATTGCTGTGAAAAGACCCCATGGCTAAGGCAACTCTTATAAAAGGAAGCATGTAATTGGGGGCTTGCTTACAGTTTCAGAAGGGTAGTCTATCATCATCATGGCAGGAAGCAAAAAGACATGCCACAGGAGCAGTAGCTAAGAGCTTTATATTCAGATCCTCAGGCAGCAGGCAGAGAGAGCCTGGTGTGTGGGTCTTTGAAACCTCCATGACCACTCCTGGTGACACGCCTCCAACAAAGCCACATCTATTCATTCAAAGCTCCATCTCCTAGTCTTTCCATAACAGATTATCTACTGGAGAATCTTCATGGAAACATACGAGCCTATGGCTGTTGTTATCATTCAAAGAACCACATGTTATTCCCTACTCCTGCCGCATGGTCTTATAACTATATCATAATGTAAAATCCATTTATTCCAGCATGAATAGTCTCAGTAATTTTTCACAATCTCAACACTGCTTAAAATCCAACTCTTTTCTGAGACTCAAAGCAATCTCTAAACTCTAAACCCCTGTAAAATTGTAAAAAATCTGATGGTGCAGAATATTAGTTATTATTTGAAAAGGGAGGAAGAGTTGGGAACATATATATATATATATATATATATATATATATATATATATATATATATATATATATATATTTGTGTGTGTGTGTGTGTGTGTATGTGTGTGTATGTATATATGTATATGTATATATCATATACTATATATGTTTAATAGTGTACGGTCTTAATGCTGGGACATAAGACTTTAAGAACACTTCTTGCAAAGGACCTGTGTTCAAGGCCTAGCAACCACATGGTGGCTGACAGTCTCTCAGTCTCAAGTTTCAGTGTATCTTATGTCCTATTCTGGCATTCATAAATACATAATGAGTTAATTCTAACAGAATTTGCACTGTTATTTCTTAACTTTTTACCTCATGATGAAATTTCTTAAATTAAACATATAACACATTGTTGTACTTAAAGTATATGAACTTAAATATTATCTGTCTAAAGGTTGTAATTTGTGGGTGAAAGGATTTTTTATGATCAAGTGTTGTAAAAGATAAACAAGTCATATGAAATTTAATTAAATTTTATTAAGTTATGTCTTCTAAATAAATATCCATTTAATCATTTCTATTAAACGAACAGAACTTTCTGGTGATTAATTGTACAATGAACACTGATACAAAACCTTTTTCAAGATAATAAATAGAATACAGCTAGAATTCATCAAAAATCCTCTCATGCTAACTATAAGAAAATACCATAACATACTCTTAGTTAAGGAAAGGTTAACTTTCACATGTGGGCAAAGTGATGGCATTTTTGAAACAAGATAGAAAAAATAATACTGCATATAATTTATAAAGGCCATGACAATGGTACCTTTTACAATGTGATTCACCTTTAGAAAATTGGACTAAACCACCAACCAAAGAGTACATATGGAGGAACCCATGACTCCAGCTGCATATGTAGCAGAGGATGGCCTTATCTGGCATCAATGTGAATGGAGTCCCTTGGTCCTTTGGAGACTAGATGCTGCAGTGTAGGGGGATGCTCTATGCATGAGGCCGGAGTGGTAAGTGGGTGGAGGAGCAGCCTCATAGAGTCAGAGGGGAGGGAAGATTGCATGCGGGATTTTCAGAGGGGAGATCTGAAAGGGAGCCAATATTTAAAATGTAAATAAAATAACCAATAAAAAAGAAAAAAAGAAAAGAAACTTATTTATGTTGTCAATATATTTTAGAAGGTTGAACACATAGAAATTACATATTATGCCCTTCCAATTTGCTACTTTCCTTAAGTAAGTCCTAATAAATATAATAATTTAATGAATGAATTTGGAAGGAATATCTTCAGCTTCATCTTTTTAATGGCACAAAAAATGTTACTCAAATGTTTCCCACATTGCAGTAAGCCACTGCCATCAGGATGACTCAGTGACTCTTTCAGGCATATTTATGTTGCTTTCTTGCAATTTTTTAAATCTTTTATTTATTTCAAAACTTCCAGTTATTTTTTTTTCGAAATCATCATTACAATATCATTATCATGCTCTGCAACATTGAGGTTAATATCCATTCTTTTATTTTAAGACTTACTTGAACACAGTCTTTCAACTTTCTTTATCCCTTTCTCCACCCAAAGTTGCCCAAAGTTGTGCTGTTTGTGGTTGTTGTTGTTGTTGTTGTTGTGTGTATGTGTGTATAATTTTAAACTTTCAAAACACACCCCCAGAAGATAGACTTATTTAATGGAACAAATATTGTAAGGAGCGAGCTGCAACTCCAATCCATATCTCCTAGTCTATAAATCAGTCTCCTATTGTAATTGTCATCTTGTGCCTCCTGGCTTTAAGGACTATATAAAAATAAAGGTGCTAGTTGAAATGATTATAGTAGAAAATATTGCCAAAAATTTATAACGACCAATTTTCTTAAGCATTCTTCACTTGGAGGATCTTATTATACAGTTTTGCTATAGATTTTCATTGCACATTTAAGGACATCACCCGTCAGAATGCCATGTGCATTCAATTGATTGACTCCGGGCAAATTAAATGTTGTTCCATCACAGCATGATTGTGAGTGACAACGTCCTGCATGTTAGAGGGAAATTTAAACAATGGAAATCAATTGAATTATTTTCTATGCTAAAAAATCCAAACATTTATATGCTCTTAATAACACCTAAATAAGAATTTTGTGAATTCTTGAAGCCAGTAGGTCTATTAAATTTATTTTACTGAATATTTCCACAGAATTCTATCTCTCAATTTTAACTTTTATAGGAATTTAAGTTACTTGCAACAAAGGTGGGATTTAGTAAATCTCAAATCACTTATATCTGGATATACTAATACAACTTCTGCTATAAGCAAGTATGCTTATTTATGTAAATAAACTATGCTCTAAATTGCTGTATAATTATGTTTATATCATTGGCTTGATTACATGTATTTTTACAAACCCACTCCTATTCCAAAAAAGAAACTGTTACACGTGTTATATTTATGTCCCTTTCATTGGTGTGTATCTCTTTGCCTTCAAACTACATCACAGTATTAGTATGTGTATATTGAACCAGTAGTTTGTGAATCTTTATTCCTATTAACTAGCCAAATAAATTTATATTTTATGCTTTTGTATATTTCATTATCACTTTATAAAAGCAAACCAATAAACCCAGACCCTGGGCTTTATTCATCTGAGCATTTCTGATGCCTAATGTAGAGATTGGTGAAAGGAAATGTACTGATTACTTTTATATCAACTTGACACAAGTTAGATTTATTTGGGAAGAAGGCCACACAGTTGAGAAATGCCACCAGAAAATTATATGTAAATCTACTGGACATCCTATTGATTGATAATTGATGTGGGAGGTTCGGCCTGTTGTGTGTGGTACCGACCCTGGGCGGTTGGCCCTGAGTTGTGGAAGAAATCATTCTTAGCAAGCCATGAGCAGTAAGCCATTAGTCAACATCCTTCATGGATTCTGCTTCAGTTTCTACCTCAAGGTTTCTGCCCTGACTTCTTGCCCTGAAGTCCTCAGTGAAGGGTGTAACCTGAGAGCTGTTAGGTAAAATAGGCAGTTTCCTCTCCAAGTTGCTTTGGGTCATGATATTTGATTACAAAAATAGAAAGAAAAGAGAGGCAGGAATAACAAAAATATCATAAGTCAATTCAATTCAAAATAGAAATTAAATATTATTTCAAATAAGAACATGAATAGGTTATATATTTTTGATAATTTCTTCTGATAATCTTGACATTCATTTAATAATCAAATGTTAACTTTTAATACTATTTCATATTTAAGAACATTGCACTTGAATTATAATTTAAAATTTTAAAACAATCCATGGTTGCACATAAAGATGGCTTTTATAAGCTTATCAATAATTGAAAATGGTTTTGAAATGCACTTTGAATATTTCCTATAATAATAATAGTAATAGTAATAATAATAGGTGAATTTTTGATATAAAGTTTTATAGATTCAAAAGGTTCTTAAGTGTATAGCATAATTTGGCATCTTTTTCAATGAATATATACTTAACAGGCAGATATTCATGACTACTATAAAATAACACCACAACAATATAAAGTCAACAATTATTGTAGTTAATTCCTAATCACTAATAGTGTTATCATTATTTCATAAATTAGAAAATTCAGAATCAGGGACGTCCCTGCAGCCCTTCCCCCAGTCCACCTTCCATTCATTATATCCTCCAAGCCCCAAATTTTTTTGGTTTCTAACACCTTCCCTTTCTGCTGTGGTGAATTGGCCATACAGAAGGTTATTTTTTCTGTCTGCTGTCCAGTAACCATGATATAATACGTTAAAGCTTGCCACATTTAAGTAACAGCTCTCAAAACTTATTGACTCAGCTGTCAGGACATGTGTCTGTTTTGTATTTCCCTGGAGACAGATTTGAAAAGGGAAATCAGATCATCCTTCAGTACTCTCCATTTCAAAGTCAAGGGTAGACTGCCTAGGTGATCTGCAGAGGAACCTCTCTCTCTCAATTCTTTCCAATAAACTTTTTCATCCAATAGTTCCCAATGTAATGGCATGTTACATGCTCACATGTCTCAAAGCTTCCCCTGTTTGATTCTCCTAGCATTTTCCACTATCTACTTTCCAACTCCCCTACTTTTCTAAATTACTCATCTATGAAGAAGTCTCTTTCGATGCTATCCTTTGCCAGTGCGACCTACACACCTCTCCTGCTGTGTTTCATCTCCTCAGCAGTCACTGTTTATCCCTGCTTCTGGTGTCTTGGTCCTCTTCAATTAAGATGGGTTCTTCTGTCAAAATGAAACTGCACTAATTTTTACTACATTTCTATTGCCAGGGAGATAAGACTCCATTATGTGAAAAATGTGGATGAAATTTGAACTCACTGGGAAACCTGGGAAATTAGGATGTATCATATCTGCTTTTCTTGCTGCCTTGGAATTCTTCAGAATCAGTTCAAAGTACTAAGTCCCTATATAACTTTTTCTTACAATGGGATCTCAAGTCTCTAAGACTTTGTTATTTTGAAAATAAATGTATTCCTCTAATTTGTGTTGAGTGTATATTCGAAAGTGTGTGCACATGTATATGCGTATGTCCACACATATGGAAACAGAGGCCAGAGGAAGACATTAGGCATCTCCCTCTATTACTCTACTTCATTCCTTCAAGACGAGCCCTCTCTCTTTGGACCTGTAGTTCACTGGTTTGCTTAGGTGACTCAACGACATGTTCTTGGGATCTGCCTACTTCTACACTCAATGTTTGGGTTGCAAGAATATGTGGTCAAGTGTAACTTTCACAAGGATCCTGGGTATTCAATCATACGTACTCATGTTTTTATGGTAAGTACTCTTTCCACAAAGCCATTTCTCTCATCTCAAAAGAATACATTTAAATATAGATAAAAAGTTTATCCAAAATTAGGTTTGTTTGAATAATGTTGGTATCTCTGAAAACTACTTAATTGTCACAATCCAAATATTTGTGGTTATTTATTGCTAGTTTATTTCTCTTTAGATAAATTACTTTGCTTTAAAAACTTAAAAGAAAGTAGCAAACATGAGGTTGGAGAACTTATCAGACATTTAGAGTCATGGCTGACACTGCAGAGGACTCAGGTTTGATTCCCAGCACTCAAACAATAGCTAACAACTACCTGTTGTCTCCCAGTTCTAGGGCATCTGACACAGTCATCTGTCTCCCTCATTCATCAGGAACTCTTGCAGTATACACATATACAAACAAGCAACATATCTATACAAATAAAAGAAAAGAAAAAAGAAAATGTAAACCTTTTTTTAAGGGACAAAAAGGCAATAAGGTTTTTTTTTTTTCCCACTAGCTATTTTGAGCAGTTTATTTTTAAAATTCTCCAGGGAGCACTCAGACATTTATGTGATTTAATAGCTCACATTAAGTCAAAGATACTTTACATTTATATTTTATAATGAACATTTCCATAATTATCCATTAGCATTTGAATAGGTAATATCACTAAGAATATATTAATGTAACTCTTAATTAATCTGTATCCATTTCCAAGGAAGTGCCTATTGAAGGGTGATAAATAAAATACTAACAATAATAAAAAAACCAAACATTACTGCAGACCTTCTAGAGAGGAGCAATTAAGATAAAATCTCAAATGCATGCAGTTGAGATTGTTGAAGGAAATCTCAGAGCAAGAGGAATGACAAGGGCCATATTGAACTAGAGTGGATGGCAGAGCACAGATGGATTAGTGGCCATCAATATGTTCATGTTTCACACGGTTAAATGCCTAGCTGCATTTTTAGTTAGTAAACATACCACAATAATAAAGCTTTAATTAAAATGTCAATAATTCCTGCAGAGGATAAGTAAAAAGAAATGAAATATAGAAAGAAGTACAAGAGAAACTGTTTATTGTTAAATTATGTCTCCCAGCAGTCTATAAAGAGTTCAAACACTGGACTCAGAAAATCAAGACAATTTTGAAATATAATACAATAGGAAGAATTATAGATATTAGAATGAGCATGTCTATTCATTTTTCATAAAAATAATAAATATGTGACCTAAAGTTGAACTTTTTTTACGTTATAATTCTTGTACCAGGTTATTACAAACTGCTTTTTGAACCCGAAGCTATAAAAGGTCCTTAAGGAACTAAAATTACATAATAAGGTAATTTTCATGATAAAATTGATATAAAAAGGTTAATACATACAGGTCAGTTGCAGAGTGCTTGTCAATTTTAGATTCATCATAATATGTGCATGTACACATGAGACATTTCAGTATAAAACCATCTACATTATCAAAATGATATTTAGGTAATCCAGTCCACAATAAATCCCATCCTGTATGACACAAGGAAAAAATGGCAACAAGCAAAGGAATTAGTCTACCAGACAAAGGATATACTTCCTAATAGCATACTGTAAACCATTTTTATCAGCTTTTACACACTGATGAAAGTTTCAGTTTAATTCATGTCGTAATCCCAATTTATGTTTGTTTTTAACCTGTCAAGAACTAGCTAATATGATTTCTAGTACCTATGGAAGAATCTTGATAACAAATTATTTGAATTATTTAGTTCAATTATCATTTGGATTGAATTAAAGACAATCCAAAATACTAGCCTCTGTATATGTTAATGAGTAAATCTTATGTTGACATATATTGTGGTAAGGCATACTAAAAACAGTTATATCAAGGGAAAAGGCAGAGGTATTTAATAAATCCAGTTAAAAAATTAGGATAGGGGCTAAGTAATACTTTATTGAATAAGACAAAGCCAACTACTGTGTTAAATAACTCTCTGAGGCTATGGTTGTTTGCATAAGACCTGCATATTATCAAAAAAGCCAGTGAAATTTAGTGTGAAGGGTCTTAAGGGTCTCTATCCTTCAATGAGGAGCGATGACACTTAATGTCTTTTGAGGGAGGCTCAGATTTCTTTAATTGTATATGACTCCTCGTAGGTAGACCATACTCAAGTGGTTGGGCTCTCATTGATTATTATATAGGCAGTGTAAATGGAGTCAATGTATTCTTTAAAAAAAAGCTATACCCATAAAGTCTCACCAGAATGGCTGCCAAAGCAGCTAGACAAGGAAGACAATACTAGACATGTTAATGTGGACCAGAGAAAGCTAAAGGAAGCCTCAGCACTCTACAAGGAACTACAGGCAACTAATGCTGAGAATAAGAGAAATATTCTTTCCCCGGGGAAAACAATGAACTGGTTATCAAATACTAAGTGATCAGCTGTGACATTACAAATTCAAGTAATGTACACACTGAGCAGGCTATGTTTAGGGATATATATATATATATATATATATATATATATATATATATACACACACACACACACACACACACACACACACACACAAATACATATACATATACATACATGCATGTAGCAACGATTAATAAAAAGGAAGCCATAAATTTGAAAGAGAGCAAGCGTGGTTAGGTGGGATGGTTTGCAGTAAGGAAAGAGGATGGGGCGTAATATAATTATAATATAAAAAAATAAAAGCAATATTAAAAAAAACAATTGAAAAAAGAGAGCAGGACTTTGAGGGGTAAGATGCATCTGAGAGGACTTATGAAGAGGAGTAGGGGCGAATATAATATGGAGATATCAAAGAATTAGAAGAAAAATTTAAAAGGAAAAGGAAAATAGAATCTTGTTTATACATAACCTTAATTTCTCAGGGATTACTCAGCGACTACTGAGCAATTAAGAGGGAGAAGAGAGACATTTCTTTATGGCTTCCTGCAAAACTGCAACCAGTTTTCTGGGAGCTAGAACTGAATGTCTGTGGTGTTAACCTTCCGAGATTCAACTTTGTGCACCACAGCACAGCGTATCCTATCCTGAGAGAAGCATTCAATAAATTATTGAAAAAAGGCCGATGAGTTCTGCTCTTCGATGCAAATGTAGATTAAAGTGGCCACACAGGATTTACAACATCAAAATGCACTACAAAAGATGGAAAAAATATTTGTGCTATTTACAAACTAACACACAAATCCAAAGTTGTCAGTTATTCAAACTATCAAATACTTATAACTGCTCAGTGAAAGAGACATCTTTCTCATGAAACTCGAGGTTGAAACGCATTTCAATGTATAACTATTAAAAGACTCTCATCATGATTTCTAAGGGCTTTTAATGTTAATAAAAGGAAGACAGGAAAAAACATGATTTCTGGTTTAGAGCAGAGAGAGTTGCGTTCTGGGCCAGACAGTGCTGTAATCCAGTTCTGGGTAGGAATAGGATTTGGACCTGCCAAAGGTGATGAAGCACTAACTACAGGAGCTAACTCTGCAACACAAAATCCTGACTTCTGTTGTTTCATTTTCTGGCAAATGCCTTTCTTCTAATCTCGTTTTTTCACAGAAACATTATTTCTTTTCAGAAATCATCTGGATTTTTGGTCTTACTGCTTTCATGGATGTATTTTTAATCACTGGATCCAGTGGGTGCTACACATGCACACATAAACTGTGGTAATCCACTTGACAAGAGGCAGGAGGTCATGAGGAACCTCTCCGTAGCCCTACTCCTAAGGCTACTCCCTATCCCCAGTATCCATCAGCTGCCAAGTAGTTTTCGTCAGATTTTCAATAGTTTAACTTCCTCATCAAATTGTCATTTCCTCTCGCAAGATTTCCATTCTTGATTTTTGTCCAAAAATTCACTGTATTTGACTAACTCTGATACCTTATCGCCACTATCCACGGCGTTTGTCAACTTTTTATTTTCAAAAATTTCACTTTAATATTTCATTAATTCATGAAATATGTAACTCATCTAATATTATTTCTATGTCACTCATTAGCAAACATAACTTTGTTATTACATATGCAATGTATTCACTTTTTTAGCTAATGGAAAAAAGTAACCAAAAGAACTTAAAGACAGAAGTAAAAAAGAAAGAAAGAAAGGCAGGAAGGAAGGAAGGAAGGAAGGAAGGAAGGAAGGAAGGAAAGAAGGAAGGAAGAAAGAAAGAAAGAAAGAAAGAAAGAAAGAAAGAAAGAAAGAAAGAAAGAAAGAAAGAAAGAAAGAAAAAAAAAGAGAGAGAGAGAGAGAGAGAGAACGAAGTGAGCCTTAAACAAGGCTTACATGGATTTATGTGCCCATGAGGACTTAGGAGAGGATGGTTTTAACCTCCATCCTGTTAGCTGCATTATTTGTTCTCTTACTCCATTAATCCATTTCCCCAAATATTATGCTTCTATTTACTTTCCTCCTGTATAAACCCTGAGAGCTTTTACTTAATCCCCATCTCAGGGCTATTGAGCACTATAATCATTCTTTGGAGTAAGACGGCTTGAGGGAATTTTGTTCTTCACGGATCCTTAAAGAACAGAGAATAACATTTCACAATGCATTAGGAACATTTTAAGTGCAGAAAACACTGTGTGTATCTCCTAGTTTTGTTAGCTTACTTTGCAAGATAACTATTGTTGTGATGTGGAATCAAAGAACTGACATCCAATAAATAACTAATTTTTTAAAACATTTTTGTTTTGGAAAATTATGCAGCAGTGTATTAGTATGCTATATTTATTATGCATTTTTAATTATTAAAAGCCTTGACAATCAAAGAATGATAAGAGATCATAGCTAAGCACAGTGCCCAACCTCACAGCTCTGCAGCTGAGCACTTGTGTTGTGTGTGCAAATAATCAACCTCAGGTTTCCAGAGAGAGTAAACTTACATGTTTTGCATAGTGATCGATAAAGGTGTTTTCTCACATAATGTTATATTGCATACTAACATACAAAGCAGTGATATAAAATATATTTACTGTGAAAAACATGAATGTATCTTTACAGTAAATATTAGAGCCTAAGCTTTCTTATTCTGAAAACTTATTGCTCTCCTACTTCAGTCAAGATTTACTAGTTAGAGTGATTTCATTTGGAAAAATCTTAGTCGTACCTTTTCCATATTCCTACTAAATTTAGTCATCTACACTCAATATTCAGAGTGATTTTGGGATAAAGAAATGCTAGTTCAGAGGTTAATAGTGCCCTATTCAGGTCTAAAGGACACAAAATCTGGTCTTAGTATCTTAAACCGTCTATACCACAGCTCCAGTGGCTACAAAGCCTGTAACAACTCAAGCAAAACATGTGTAAGACAAGAAAATGCCCACACAACATCTGAAGGGAAAAGCCCATTAAAGTGCTGAAAAATACTCAAATCACCTTGTGTAAATATGACTCATTTTGAGTTATATGTATTTGTTCTGTGTAATTAATACACCCCTATTAATTCTGAAGTCAAACTCAGGATCTCATATATCCTACTAAAGTTCATTGAGTGATGCCTCAGGCAGGGCTCTGTCATTTGTGTTTAAATATCTCCCAGAGGAATGAGAAAAATTTAAGACAGATGCTAGTATTTAGTAGAATATTTTATATGTTTTTATTAAAAGTACTTAAAATCTCTACCTCTGACTATTCAATTAATATGTACTTATAACAGTCGAATAAGTGCTGCAAAGTCACGGGAAGTTTGATACTGAAATAAGACCATGGGAGTTGAAAATAGTGTCCAAGCCTGTGTGCTATTTTCTTGTATTTCAGAAAGACCAACTTAATATAACTAAGTGAATGCTTGCAGCTGCAGAGTTTTGAATGATCACATGAATGTACTTGAATGAGCAATTACTGTAGAATATGAGAGTATTTCTTTTGACATCTCAACTTAGAAAGGCTCATGACTTGATGATCTCATAGAGGACGAGAGATAAAACCAAATCCTGCCATTATTGTAAAGAATCTATGAGGGGTGTGAGAGAAGGCATCATGGGGCTCCTTGTAAAAGTTCCTACATCAACACAACTTGATTCCATGGGAACTTCAAGAGTTAATTCCAGTGCCAGTAGAATAATAATCTGGATTATTTTCCTACAATAGAATACTAATTTTTTTGTTATAACCAATTTCTTAAAAATATTTTACTTATATTTCTATGAAAATTTACAAAAGAAGAAGTCTCTGATAGAAAAACAAATAGGACCCGAAAATTCACTAAAATGCATTGTGTATTAAACAATCTAAATTAAGAATAGTGACTTTCTTGGTTTCTTTTTGTCAACTGTACACAGACTAGAGTCACCTAAGAAGAGTGATCTTAATTAAGGAATTGTTTCTAATTGACTGGCTTGTAGTCATGTCTATAAAGTGTTTTGTTAATTGTTAGTTGATGTAGAAGTGTCTGGCTCACTGTCAGCAATGCCATTCCTATGCAGGAGATTCCAGGGTTTCAATAGAGTTAGCTGAGTAAACCACAGAAAACAGAGCAAGGTTCAGTTCCTATCTCCAAGTTCCTGCTGGACTCCTATCCACATTGTTCAATGATGTGGAAACCAAGAAAACCCTTTTCTCCCAAAGTTGCTTTTTCTCACTGTTTAATAACAGCACTAAAATTTAACTGCCATCAAAAAAATTTCAAGATAAACCTTTTAAAAGCTGGATATTGAAGATTTGGTTACAGAAAATTAAATGCAATAGACTTAGTAATGGGGTCGTGATTGGTTCATTGTTAAAACGCATCTGTCAAACGCAATGTGTTCACTCAGGCTTCTTGATCTAGAGTGAGAAGAGGGATATCTTGTAATTTTTATTCAGTTTTTTATTGGATATTTTCTTTATTTACATTTCAAATATTATCTCCTTTCCCAGTTTCCCCCTGGAAACCCCTACGCCATCCTCCATTCCCCTGCTTCTATGAGCGTGTTCCTCCACCGACCCACTCACTCCAGCCTCCCTGTCTTTACATTCCCCTACACTGAGACACTGAGCCTTCACAGGACTAAGGACCTCTTCTCCCATTGATGCCTGACAAGATCATCCTCTGCTACATATTTGACAGGAGCCATGGATCTTGGTTGGTGATTTAGACCCTGGGAACTCTGGTTGCTTGATATTGTTGTTCTTCCTATGGGGCTGCAAACCCCTTCAGCTCCTTCAGTCCTTTCTCTAATTCCTCCATTGGGGACATTGGGCTCAGTCTAAAGGTTGGATGCGGCATCTGCCTCTGTATCTGTCAGGCTTTGATAGAGCCTCTCAGGAGACAGCTATATCAAGCTCCTGTCAGCTTACACATCTTGGCATCCACAATAGTGTCTGGGTTTGGTGTCTGTGTATGGGATGGACCCCCAGGTGGGGCAGTCTCTTCAAACTGTTTCCTTGAGGTTAAGGTTTCAATGTTGTGGTAATTTTAATGAGAATGCCCCATATAAGCACATATATTTGAGTGCTCATAGTGCAGGTGGTGGAAGTCTTTGAGAATGATTAGGAGGTGTGGTCTGGTTGGAAATGGTGTATCACTAGGGTCAGACTTTGAAGTTTCAAAAGCCAGTGCCACTTATTTCCCTTCCAGCCTCATTCTTGTGGAACATATATATATATACACTCAGCTACTCTTCCATCCTGATACCTGCTAGCCTACTGCAATGCTATAACTCCCAACATGAGAGTTATAGACTCACCATCTAGAATCAGGAACCCAATCAAATCTTTCTTCTATAAATGGTGTATATATAATCCAGCCAAATATTTATTGTAAATGGGAAAGTCCTATAATTAAGCCTTATAAGAGATTTTCATAAAATAATTTAATTATTGTAACCATTTTAAAGGATGTTCTTGTATATAAACATATTTTAAAATTCACTTATTGATAACGTATTAGAAAATGTTATCTGGGTAATGTATTCATGCTTATTTTCAAAATACTGACTCCTTTTCTTATTTGGACTCAAAATGGTTTCTTCTGAAGAATTTATTATCTTTAGAATTCCTCAATATGTGTTACACATTCAGGTAGTTTTATAAAAGTCAGTTGGTTTTTTTTTTACAAATAAATGTGTTCAAATATAGCACTACACAAATATTCTGCCTACATTTTCTTTCTAACTACTGATACTTTTGATGGCATAAACACTCTTTAAACTACTACTGAGGAAAATAATGTCTGCTGTAAATCCCCGGTACTCCTTGTAGAGGATTCTGAGCTTCATTGTTAGGTGTTTTGCAGAATAATTTTGTGTAATTGCTTACACATTAAACAATGTAGAGAATTCAGTGAAACGATAATAAAGGCACTGCCTATAAAGATAAAATGAGTTATACCATGAAAATAGTTTTAGCAGACAAAAGGCAGTGTAACATAGTTTTGCTTTATTGCATTGATTTTTCTTAGTTTCTTTTCCTGTGATAAAGATTAAATCCTCTGAAAAATTCATCTTAAGGAAGACTTTAGTTTAATATATGTATCATATATGTCTATGAATCATTGTAGTAATCAGGTATTCAAGGGAGTGGGCCTTTAAGAATCTAGTCACATTGCTTCCACAGTCCAGAAACAAAGAGCAAAACATGCTTATAGCATTCAGGTCATTCGCATCCTTCCACTGAAGTCATCCAGTTTCCTTGCCCATGGAATGATCCTGCACAGAATTACTACAAGTCTTCCTGTGTCAGTTCACAATTACTACTAACCATTACCCAACCATATAAGCTCAATGAAAGAAAAACTCTTATGTCACATTTTAATTCTAACAATGTCCAAACCAGTACAGGTAAATTAATGAATTTTACACAGGCAATATTTGCAACCCTAAAATAAAGGAGTACCACCCAGCAGCTGACCAAAACATTGACCAAACGCAGACATTGACTCACAGCCAAACATTAGATTGAGCTTGGGAAGTCTTTTGGAAGATTTGGGAGAAGGACTGAGGAAGCCAGAGTGTATAGAGACTCCAAAAGAAAATAAATAGAGTCAACTAACGTGGACCCTTGGGGACTCCCAGAGACTGAACAACCAACCAAAGAGCATATAAGGGTCTGACTTAGGCAGCCTGAACATATGTAGCAAATGTGCAGCTTATTCTTCATGCAGGTTCCCAAACAACTGGAGTGGGGGCTTATCCAGATTCTGTTGTCTGCCTCTGAATCCTGTTCCCCTAGTTGGGGTGTCTTGTGTGGCATTAATGGAAGAGGATGTGCCTAGCCCTGCAGTGAGTGGAGGTGTGAGTAGAAGTGGTGTTGGTACCCCCTGGGGAGGGGACTTCCCCTTTCTCAGAGATAAAGGGGAGGAGGGAAAGAGGCCCTGTGAGGGGAGTACTGAAAAAAGAGGGGTAGCTGTGATTATGAACTAAAGTGAATAAATAAATAAAATAATTGAAAACAATAATGAAAACATAATAAAATAAATAAAATTAAAGTGTTCTGTGCATTGATATAGGAAATTGATAAAAAGTAAAAATTTAATGCTATAGAACTATAATAGTATTAAAAATAATATTATAAATATGCAAAACTATAACATATTGTAACATATATATATTTATAAATTATTCTATTATATGGAGAGATCGCTCAGTAGTTATAAGCATGTACTGCTCTTCCAGAGTACTCTACGTTAATTCCTAGCATACATATCAGGCAACTCAAAGGGATCCATTGCCCCTTTCTAGATGCTGAGGACACTTGTATTCAAGTGTTCAAGTGAAAGTATTCACATGCACACATGCACATATCTAATTAAAATTGGCAGTAAAAACATATAAATTATAAACTATTATATTATTTTGCTGTTGATAATTTTATATTTTGTGATAACTTACAGCTGGTTATGAATTATCTCATAGAGAAGCACAAAAATGCATTTAGTGTGATGGCAAAAAGACAAATAGTAGATTTTATTAATCTCCTACTGGATATTTGTGATAAGTTTGTTAATCTATCCCAATAGAAACCTAAAATAAATCAGAAAATTCAAGTCCAAAAAATCAGTACAGTGTTTCCATCTTAATCTTCTATTTCCATGAACATTATTAAGTCTAGTGATGAAAATTTTAATTTGATAAACTGAACGTCATATTGGTTTCCACTTCCAAGTCTTCATAAAATATAATTATATCTCAAGTCATTAATATTTTGCTGCAAGTAAAAAGAAATGGGACCTTAAAAGGCTGTCTAAGCTCCTGGTCTTTGTACTCATGTCACATTCCTATGCTGATCTGTCTGTAATGGAACCACATATTTCTTGATGGGTAATATCTCCCATCTTCTTAAAACAAAGTGTATGCAGTGCTATATTTTCATTCTACCATGGAGAGTTCAGGAAGAAATCTTTCTTTTTCTAGCTTGTTTTCAACAATGCATTTTGTTGGAAGCTACAATGTTAATAAAACTACTTTTCTTAGTATTATTTGCTTTCTGTTGACTTAAAGATGTCAAAATCTGTACATTAACTAAATTTCAAGAAAGAAAAAAAAATGTGGCAGGACACAGTTCTTTGAGAAGAAATGGATTAAATTAGTGGTAAGAAAAACAAGAAAATAAAACATGAACAACAAAGAAAGGAGTAAGAGTTTAAAATGACTTTTTTTTGCTATGTGTACAATTGATAAGCAAATATGAATTATAAATGGTGTCAGCAAATGCTATATATTGAAAGTTCATCTATACTTCTTTTAAAATAGCAAGTTTTATAGACACACAGCTTGAATTTTATGAATGTTCAAACATCATCATTTATGGAGCATAATTCTAAAAGTTAGGATCAAAGGTTTAAATGCATAATTAATCTCTATCATATTATAATTTTGATTCCCTGCACTGAACTGTGTAAATACCCACATGTGGATATGAGTAGGTTTTAAATCAATGGATCCAGGGAGATAGATAATAAATGATTTTAGTAAAGAATATTTTAAAATGCCTGATAACAAGTTGTTTGTGAAGCAGTGAGCTGTAACGGCTTAGTAGTTCATCATAGCACGGTGATTAATTTGCATATCTTCATGGAGTTCTTCTATAGGAGCATGTATTCTACTCATAGATAAAAGAAAATGTGACATAGCATAATAGGCAAAAAAGTTCTTTTATCACTGATGTAAAATGGGCATATGTACTGAAAGGAATTAATGTTTTCTTGTTATCTGTCAGTACTCACTGAATGAAGGAATGCCCCAGCCATGGCTTCTGGTAGAAAAGACCATTGTCTTTTGTCACGACCCTCGACCAGCAAGGATGACGCAACACTCGGAGATCTTCACAAAGCAGTTTATTCAGGCCTTGTTCAGGATTCTTTTTTTTTCTTATCCTTTTTTCCTCCTTCCCCGTACTACCGGTCCCTAGCTTATAAGCTTCACTCACCACCAATCACACAATGCTACATGGCAGGCAGGCATAGGTTGCCAAGAGGCAACCAGCAACCCATAATAGTTGTTTACGGCAGGAACACAGGAAACAGGAGCCATCTTTAAGGCGCGGCCGTTACCGCTCACCACAGTTCCCCCTTTTTGTTTAAATAGAGCAAGTGAGATTACACTCTGTCTTAGGTTGACCATTCACCTCATTGTCTTACCCATCATTAGCCAACCTGGGAGCCCTTGCCCAGGAAGCCTGTCTTAGGTTGATCAATGAGGAATGGAAGTTGCCCGTCTTTGAGTCATAATCTTTCCACATCTGCTCTGGCTAATGTTATTCCACAAGGACTGAGAGCCAAGCTTGGGGTAACTGTCCAGCTTCTACAGAGGCCATAGCTTGTACCATTAAATGGGTGCTTTGCCTTTGTTGCCTACGTAACTTGCATATCATCCACAGGCCAAAC
>CM052709.1:13600088-13619552 GCA_028551405.1 Uromys caudimaculatus
GGGAGGCCTATCTTGGCCTATTCCCCTTTTTGTTTAAATAAACATTCTTTTAACGTACGATGCGCGCGTTCAACAATACCCTGGCCTTGGGGATTATAAGGAAGGCCATGATTCAATATTACATTCATTTGTTTACAAAATTGATCAAATGAATGGGAGCAATATGCTGGACCATTATCTGTTTTCACTTGTTGGGGCTTGCCCCAGGCAGCCCAGGCCTCCAGGCAATGGGTCATAACATTACGCACCTTTTCCCCTGTCAGGGGGGTAGCATGTATAATTCCTGAACATGTATCTACTGAAACATGCACATACTTTAATTTGCCAAATTCTGAAAAGTGAGTCACATCCATTTGCCAAATATGTAACGGCTTAAGGCCTCTTGGGTTAACTCCCAAAGTTGCTGTAGGAGTATAGAACACACATTGTGGACAGGATAATATTATTTGCCGAGCATCAGCTCTGGACAGGGCAAATTTTTGTTGTAAGGTTTTTGCTGGAACATGATATAGCTGATGGAACTGACAAGCTTGCTCTACTGCCCCTAAAATGATGAAGGTTCTCCGTGTTCCTTCATCGACTAGGGCATTACCTTCACTTAATGGACCTGGTAACTCTGTATGGGCTCTTAAATGCTGCACATAAAAGGAATTTTTCCTACCTCGAATCAACTCTTGCAATTGTAAAAACAAAGGGGCTACTGTACTTAAAGATTTAATGGAACCTGCAACTTCTAAAATTTTCAAGGCATTAACCACATAAGCAGAATCAGAAATTAAATTAAAGGGAAATTCACAGGAACAAAAAACCTTCAGCACAATTCTCAATTCCACAACTTGTGCTGACCCTGGTGCAAACTGACAAATTACTGGGGAGCTTCCTTGAATCATATAGGCTCCACAACCATTCTTTAATCCATCGGTGAATATATTGACACCAGGCAAAGGAACACTGGAGATAACCTTGGGAAATACCACTGGGTGATGCTTAGAAAACTGCAACAGAGGATGATTGGGCAAATGATTATCGATAACTCCCTCAAAGGTAGCTCGCAAAACAGTCCAAGCATCCACACTTCCACATAACACTGCAACTTGATGAGCTGTATAAGGAACAATTACACAAGCATTCCTTGTGTAATGCCTAACAATGCCAATTCTGCCACTGCAGTGAGATAATGCTCAATACTTTTGGCAGGGGAAAGCTTTGAATAAATCCACAAAAGAGGTCCATCTTGCCATAAGACCCCAGTTGGTTGAACTTCAGTATCAAGAATGCACAAGGCTATTGGCCCCGCACCATCCCATCTACTTAAAAATGATTCCTGTACTTACTCCACACACATTTCCATTAGGGCATTCCCTCTTTAAGTGTCCTGGCTGGCTGCATCGAAAGCATTTCCCTGAATTCTGTCTGCCTGGACGATCTCTTCTACCGCTAGCCTGAAGCACAGCAGTCGCTAGACCTGCATTGGTTAGCGGCCCACCAATCTCTCTGCAAACCTTCATCCACACCTCCATACCCCAATGCTTATAGGGAGTAATAGCGGTCCTGCATTCCTTCGTGCACTGCTCACACACCAATTGTTTAATCAAGGGCATTGCCATGTCTGGGTCCCCAAAGATCCGTCCAGCAGCCTCCACCATTCTTGCTACAAAGTCTGAAAATGGTTCTAGTGGGCCTTGAGTGACTTTTGTCAAATTACCTGCCACTTCGCCTGTATTAGTCAATGCTTTCCACGCCTTAATGGCGCAATCATTAATCTGACCATAGACCACATCTGGAAATCCATTCGGTTGGTTAGCAAATCTTTCCTGCCCTAATAGCATATCCCTGTCCCAGGCAGCTCTTCCACCTCCAGCCGCAGCATTAGCAGCAGCTTGTTCTACACAAAATTCTATATTAAAAGCTTTCCAATCTAAATACTGTCCTGGGCTTAAACAGGCCTTGAAGAGCTTAGCCCAATCTGTAGGTGTCATGCAATAACCCTGCAAGGCCTCTACCTGTGCTATTGTAAAAGATGCTGTAGTTCCATAAGTGCGAACAGATTCAGCTAAAGATTTCAGTGTTTTAAAATCCAAGGGCTGATGATAGCGCTGCCCTTGATTATCAACCCAAACTGGGAAAGTAAGGTGGAGTTCCCTATTAACTTGTTGCCACACCCCTGGACAAGCGGAGCGACCAGAGCCTTGGCCACTCCCCTCCACCGGATACGGCGGTGGGGGCGTGGCGGGCAGAACCTCTATGCAGGTCCCTCCTTCCTCCAATTCCTCCTTCCACTTCTCCTTTTCGCTCCACTTCCGTCTTTTATCCTTTCTCTTTTCTTGTAACGAGAGCCATTTTACCTTCGCTACCAGCACCGCCATTTCCTCATCCTCACTCTCCAATTCTGACTCGGAGCTGCTTTCAGTCTTACGGCTCTCTGATCTTTCTTCCTGTAACATTTCTAACGCGGCCTGGCCTTTCTCCACTGCCTCCTGACAATTCTTTTTATCCTTCAAACAACCACGAATTAGAAACCAGACCGGTTTTACTCCTGCCTTCAGAGTTGTTAGCAGAAGCTCCTGAAGGGCTAAAAAAATTGAATGTGACTGAGAGGTTCCCATCCTAACAAAATGAAACTAGTTGCAAATCCGCAAGCCTTATAGTCACTCCTTGCGAGTGAACCTCTAGCCGCCTACTGTGGACTTTATCATACCACTTACCGGTAGCTTACCGAGCGCTCCCCTGACTGCAGTGCGTTCTGATCTCGCCTTCGGAGGTTCCCCGTACGGGCCACCACTTGTCGCGACCCTCGACCAGCAAGGATGACGCAACACTAGGAGATCTTTACAAAGCAGTTTATTCAGGCCTTGTTCAGGATTCTTTTTTTTTCTTATCCTTTTTTCCTCCTTCCCCGTACTACTGGTCCCTAGCTTATAAGCTTCACTCATCACCAATCACACAATGCTATGTGGCAGGCAGGCATAGGTTGCCAAGAGGCAACCAGCAACCCATAATAGTTGTTTACGGCAGGAACACAGGAAACAGGCACCATCTTTAAGGCGCGGCTGTTACTGCTCACCACAGTCTTTAGAGTTGACTGCTGTTGGACAACCAATGGATGTGCTCTTCCTCTGTTGTCTACAGTTCTTTACTTAGGGTTGATTTCTCATGAACTTTGGACACACTCAATAAGAGGGAGACCATACCTAGAAGTGGAAACGTAGCAGACTACTTAGTGCCAGTGAAATCATGGTTGTTGGAGGAAAACTTACGACCACTGCTTTATTACAACAGTATAATGCTAATGGTGATTTGTATTCATTTGTTCTTAAAACTACAGATGAAAGTAGTCTTTATCTTTCATCAAAGAAATATCTGTTTGCAACATTCAGACACTGCTGCATGAAACCACAAAACATGTACAGTTGTGGACTCCAGTCCTAATAGATAAATCTAGAAAATATTCCTGTACCTAAGGCTCAGGGAACATATCAGAGAGGGGCAGATTCATTGTAAGAAGTAGAGCAGGGATTTGGTCAGGACAATGTGTTTTCTAATAATGTCATAAGTTACACACATTAAGAGTCACCAGCAGGATTGAGCAAATGTGAGCTGAACAGGAACGATACCAATGAGCAAGGCAGACTGTACAGATTATTTAACAAGATGGAAGTAATTTGAAACTTTTAGTTATTTGAATTTTAGCTATCATATATAGCACAATTTCAAATTAATTTTTATATAGCCATGTTCATATAAAAAAATTGCCATTAATACCTATTTTCCAGTGCACCATTGTCTAATTTTAGTTTTCCTCTTGTCTTTTATTTACAGATTTTTGTCTATTATTAATGTAACCAATATTTTAAATGTAGTTAAGTCTGAGGTTAAATGTAAGATACATGTCTGATTTCTAATTACATCATCCTTTTGCTGTTGTATTTAGTCATTTATAAATTACTTTGCACTGTTTGGCCATTCTGCTCTCACGTCTGTTAATACTGACAAATCTTAAGTTTTCAGTATTTATATAGTAAGAGAAATAAATTTTTGATCTTTTTCTTGTTGTTTTGTTGGTTTAATGTCAGCGTCTCTCTGTGAAGCTCTGACTGTCCTGCAACTCTCTCTGTAGACCAGGCCATCCTTAAAACCACAGAGATCCACTTCCTCAGTCTCCAGAGTGTTTAGATTAAAGGCATGTGCCACCACTGCCCAGTTCAATACTTTTAATTAGCTTCCCATATTTTAAAGTTAAGTGAAATTTTTCCCACATTCTACAGAATGTAATAGGTTTAAACATTTTATACACATTTAACTCTTTTTAGCCATATGCACATTTTTGTATAAACATGCATCCCTGTATATATATATATATATATATATATATATATATATATATATATACATGTATATGTGTTTGTTTATGTGTATATACTTGTGTGTGTATATGCATATGTATGTATATATCATATATATGATATATGATGCATGATGTATGATTATGATACATTATGTATGTCCATACATGATGTATGATATAATAAAGTTTATTATAGGATATATATCATATGATATAGAATGATGTGTGATATACAATATAATATGTACACATACCACCATACTTGTATAACTGTAGCATTATTATTATTTGGAAACTTGTTTTAATACTGCTTGATATCACTTACTTTATTGTCCTTTTTCTTTTCTCTTTCCCATATGTACAGAGATATTTTAGTGGTTCAGCATAATTTTGGATTCTCTACCAATACTTTCCTTAGTAAAAAATGAAAACAGAAAATCTATTAAGATTATTATCTTTAGAACTACATACATTTCATTTCTGTTAATAATATACTCATGTTTTACTACAAATGAAATGTTGCTGCATTTAGTGTCTAGTTGGAGTCCGGTTGAAATCAAACAAAACGTGGATAGGATCAGAATTTCCCTGCTTTTATTCTTAGACATTGTTTAAGTCTATTGAGTCAGTGCTAAGTCTTTTAAAGAGAAAGCAATAATGAAAGAAATATTTTTTTAAGGTCACAGAAGAAAAGGCTATAATAATAAAAATAGTTTTTCATTGCAGAGAAAACCTGTGATAGTTTTTTGAGATTTTAATGAGATAATATTGGAATAACCCCAAAACAGAAAAAAACACTTTAATACAAATTGTAAGTTTAAATGGTAAATGGGTTCCACTCTCATTGAACTAAGACTTTGCTGTTAAGGCTGAATTGTATCTCATAATCCATACTACACTGCAGGCTTTATAGATTCTGATTTAATTCAAAATTACGCTCTTCATCAACTCATTAAAATGCAAAATTTATACTAAACATTGTTTACATAATTATAAAATAACTTATTAAATGTTCTATTTCAGGAAGAAAAAGGTTATGTGCCGAAATTTAATTAGTGATCTTCTGATACAAAATATTCGACATTGGTTAAAACATATGCACATCTGGGATTTTATGCAAAACAAGTAGATTTTTTAAAGGTCAACTGTTTAAGCTAAGGGGTTACAAAGTAACCAATTTGCCAATCTACTGAATGAGCAGCTTTTTACCAAAATACAAATTAACTTCAGAAAGGAAATGAACACAAGTTCTTAAGTTACACATATATTATTTGTACTGATATACTGTGACTTTATAGTCTATGCTGTGCACATTTGCATGGTGAGAAGGAATTCACAATAAACACTTATATAATGGGCATATGTGTAATTGACTTCCCACCACCGTAGCCAAGGGAGATCTAGTCTCTAGTCCCCTGCCTCAAAAAAAAAAAAAAAAAAAAAATAGACTATAAAAACTAATCACTCCTTTGAGGTCTTCTAATTATTCAGACTGGCGTTATGCACACCTTAGGTTTGTATTCATCAAAGTATTATTTGGGATATGTTGAAAGACCTGAGCTTCCTCGAGAAATTCAATTTGTTAAAGCAATCACTTGGATGGAATGTAAGATTCTAGTAGATGTTCAAAGTTTTATGTATATTCTTGTATTTTTATGGACATATAAACAGCAGTAAACTAATCAGGAAATTAGAATTCATACAAACACAATGACAGGAATTTAATTATTATAAAACTAAAATTTTAGTTGCATAGCTATTAGAAAAATGAAGAAAAAAGAATTTTAAAAGTTAGTGGTTTAGGGGCTGGAGAGATATCTCAGTAGTTAAGAGCACTGACTGCTCTTCCAGAGGTCCTGAGTTCAATTCTCACCAAACACTTGGTGGCTTGCAACCATCCATAATGAGATCCAAAGCCCTCTTCTGATGTGTCTGAAGAGAGTGACACTGTACTACATAAATAAAAATAAACACATAAATCTTTAAAAAATAATGGTTTAAATTAAAATATGAAGCTATATCAAAACTAGCATATAGCCAAAATATTGTGAAATATTGTTCGGCCTACCTATCTGTCTTGTTCACTCAAAAATATTTAGTATTAAAATAGAAGTCGTACTACTCACAAAGTAATTTCTTATGGCTATAAATCCTATATCTATATATGTAATAAAATTTTGTCAATGTTAAACACATATGTAAAGATGTGAAGATGTGTGTATATATATATATATATATATATATATATATTAAAAGTACTGTGTTATGATTTTTAATTCAAAATATCTAGAAACCTTATTTTTAAAAATCCAATCTAGAATGAACTTTGTTGCATAGTCAGTGTCTTTGTGCCAGGGTATGTGTTACTTCTATCGACAGCAAAGTGGAAATCCACAAGAGGCAAGAAGGCAGATCAGTAAACACAACTAAGCATCCGGTATTGACTCAGACTCTGAGAGTCTAACCCTGAGTGTTTTATTTTAAGCATATTTAAGCACAATACAGATTAGTGAAAACTTTTCTGATGATAATTAACTCAAGAAGATACACAAAATAAAGATTTCTTCAGAAATTCTTCAGAAAGTGCATATGACATCTTCCAAAAAGATAGGTTCTATAGATTGATTGAGAAAACAGGCATATGGTAAAGGTCTGGGAGGGTTTAGTTTATTCTCATGCCACACAGCACAAAGGTTATCAAGCTAGAATGCACAAAGACCTGCATCCCTTCTCCATCTTTGCCTATGGGGTCAAGGAATTAATGTAATACTTGAGTTTAAGCTTCAATAATGAGTAAAAGTATCTATGTCCCTGTGAGCTGTAAACCCACATGCACAGTAAACAGGTGCTGATTTTCAGGAAACCTTAAGGTCTATGTGAATCTTTTCTAACCTCTAAAAAGCATTACATTAAATAATACTATTTAACTTAGAATGAATGCTTTTATGACTTTATGACTGTCAGTATAGGTCTTTAAGACTAACATTCAAAACTTCTAAAAGACACACATAAAAGTCCAATATTGCTTGTGTGTGTGTGAGTGTGTGTGTGTGTGTATGTATGTGTGTGTGCTCAGTAGCTTTCATACAGTACATACAATTTCATACAATCAATAGAAATGTACAAATATTTTTATTCTATTTGATATGCTATACATATTTATTCTCCACCTACTTAATCTCAATAAAATAGGTTGTTCAACCATAGGATGACCTTAAACGTCATTAGTAAGGAACAAGTCAAGGATCTTTCCTTGTATTTCCTTGTATTTATTGTAATGTGTTTTATCCTGGAAGTTTGGAAACACTCTATTAAATTGCAACACCAAACTAATAAAATATGTAAGAACTGAGAAGGAATATCTGATTTTATAAAGATAATATGAGGATGGTTACTTAACATTTTTAAAAAGCCCATGCCATTTTTTTCCACCCTACAAAATAAAAATCAAAATGAGTTACAATTCTAAATATTAAATTTTAAAAAAATTAAAACCATAATGCTTAATACTTTGCCTGATAAATATATAAACCATAGTGATGTCTTTACATACTGGTGGTAGGTGTAACAATGAAGATAGAAACAATATCCCCCAAACAATAAGTTTTATAACACTATAATCATCGTGAATTATGCTAGAAATAAGAAAAATATAATCAAAAGGAAGAATTAAATCAAGGAGATTTAAGTTACTTAGCCTACTTGTGCACAGGCTAAGGACCTTTGCTGCATGCTAGACTAGATGGTTGGCTCATGGGGTAATGCCTGGAGATACACAGTCAGAGGGAAATCTCCCTTGTTTGGATGTCCCAGATGCATCTTACTGGTATTATTCAATGGGATTATAACAGTTTTCACAAAGCCTTCAACAAACCAACTGCATGTATCATCAGCAACACTCTGGGAGACTGGACCCAAGATCTGCAAACTGAGAAACTTGCGAGGTGTGGCCAACCTTCTTCAATTCAAGATATCCAGAAGGGATCTTCAGAATGACCAATCTGAGATGGGCTTCACCACAGAATCTGACACTTATATGATGTAACAGTAAGAGATGACGAGGATGGTGATGAGGATGATGATGATGAGGATGATGATGATGATGATGATGATGATGATGATGATGATGATAATGATAAAACCTGATCAGTCTGACAAAAAACGTCTTAGCAGTTTTAAAACATATCAGCAGACTTCTGTAGGACACATTCTAGAATCCTAAACGAAGAACAATGACCAGATAGAGAGGGTGTAATGGGGAAAAATCAAATGAACACCATGAAAAGGAATGCTAGAGAGAACAGAGAGATTCAGGTTGATATCATAGGCTAATAGGGTCCAGATAAAGTGGGTAAAAGGACATATGAGAACCCAGAAATGCTGAGTCTGAGCGGGAAGGTATGGGTTTCAACACCTCCTTCCTGGTGTTATCTTGTCCTCTTACTGGGTCATTGTGCATGGTTCCATTTCTTAACATTCTTGTAAAAGAATAGAAATAGAAACAACCATTCTGAGTCATGAAAATCCCATTTCCTTTAAAAGCAAATGAGAAGGACAAGAATTTATACTTTGCTATTAATATGGACTTGGGTAGCTTAAACTAGGTTTGGTTAAAATAATAAAAAAATGTGCTAGTAGTAAAAAAGTGAGTCATACACACATACATACATATATTCTCTCTCTCTCTCTCTCTCTCTCTCTCTCTCTCTCTCTCTCTTTATATAAATATATATATTCAATGATTATAGAATGTAAAAACACCAAATTTCTGATAAAGAAAATGAAAGAAAACTCAATGGTTGTGTCCACACAGACAAGCCAGCCACCAAATGTGAAAGGAAATCTTTGCTTGATGGTGATGGTATCTAGTGATAAATTCATTTTTATTATATACTATCTATGGTAATTGATTAGCCATATAAGTTTACACCTTTTTGAAGGATGTATGATCCACACATATATTTTGAATATCATTCCATTCTCTATGCCATTTTATTTTTATTTTAAACACACTTGAACTTGAAGCAACAGAACCAACCTTTAGCAAGATTATGCTATTTGTGTAGGCAAACTTTTCTTTCAGCTTTGAGAAACTTAATCTGGTTGGTTATAAACTTCCCCAAACTGCATCACTATTCCCATTTATAGAACTTATCTTTTAAATTGCTTCATAGCTTCCAAAACCTTCAACCCACTACTTTAAATACAAAAATAGGAAAATATGTTTTTCTCATTTTAAGATGGGACTCCAAATAACTTTTCGAATTACTAAGATGGGATATGAAATTGGATAAGACATTCCCTTATTCTTTTTGGAATATTCGCTGTGACTTAGCAATGACAATATGATTCTCTCCCATGTGTCTCCATATAGTTTTTGTAAGAAAATAGGATTTTTAAACGTGTTAAAATTTAATGAGAAATCATTTCAATGCAATAACCATTTCTTATAAGAAATCTCAAAATCTCTTATAATATAAATGCTAATACTTAGCTAAAACTTATATGTTTTTATTAAATGTGCTTTAGAATATTCTAGCGATTGTGAAGGTTTCCTCATATTATACTACAAAGGATATTGTCTCTACATAATTTTGCTATTTATTATCTTAATAATGTCATAGAATAGATCTAACCATCCCTGAATGCTAAGCTTAACTCTTCAAATATGGAAACACAAGCAAACTGTCTGCTGCTCCGTATAGTGATGCAGCCATGAAACAGGCAAAGGGCACCAAGGCACATTTGGCACACACTTCTCAGGAGGTCTTTTCTGACTCAAGAATTCTTCAGATTTAGACATTTACCACCATATTTTCTATAGTTCAAAATAGTCTTGTTAGCTCCATTGGCATAGTAAGGCTGTGCTCTCAACATAAAATTGCACAAAAATAATTGTACTATTTAAAAATAGGAACAACTTCTGTGTTGCCAAAAGAGAGTCAAAGATTCAAAGGACAACGATCATAGGACATATTTGTAAAACCTTAACCACATGGAGAAAAAAAATTATCTAGAGAGAATTTAGTTTATTCAGAAGTATTTCCGTTTAGTCCTAGGACATACTTGTAGAAGAAATATCTACTTAGAAATATCCTGACTGTTCTGTTTTTAATGATGCAGACTTATGGCCTTCAGTTTCTCTTCCACAGATGATCTTTCATATCTTTGCAAACAGCTGCAATTAGTTGTGCAGATGAGTCAGGCTGAGAGCACACTTTGCAGCACGCTGGTTTGCTAAGCACTAGTCCACATCAACAGCGAAGAGCCTCCCAAGAATTCAGCAGTACCTGAAACACACAGAAATGAAAACCCTAATTATCTAGGTGTTTTAATTTGATGATTCAATAATTTGTCATGTAGTCATCTAAGTGTTCTGGGAAATTTTCTTAATAAAAATAATTGAAGTATACTTTAATATTTCCACTGAAAGGTATCCATTTTTGTAGTTTTTTTTTCTCAAAGTTATCCATTCTTATAGAAAAAAATGTTTTATTTTGTTTTTTCTCAAAGTATAACTGTAAAGAATTCTGGTTCCAATTCAATCTAGATTTACATATGTTCTGTCAGTTATTATGTAAAAATGATATAATATCATGAACTCAGCTTGTTACATAACTGTACATGTGTGCCTATATATTATCATATGAGAATTTTAAGTTAATTTTCACTCAGTGCAATTGCTCATTAAAGGGCAAAAGTGGGTGCTCATTAAATCATTATAAAGCTACAATGCTTTACATTTCAACATGTAAATTTGCCAGGCATAGTGCTCCTTCTTTATTCCTACCAATACCCATATGTAACCAAGTACTCGGTCTTTTCCTTTTCCCCTGAAATGAAGACCAACCCCACGGTCTTCCATTTGCCAGACAAGTATTACATCATGGAGCTAAATCTCTAACCTCCACACTGTCTTATACAGCTTTATTCCCAGAATTCAGAAGGCAGAAGCAATTGGAGTACTATGAGGTTGAGTCTAGTATGCTTTTCATAAGGAGTTCCAGGACAGCCAGAACTTTATTATGAGATTCTGTCTTCTCCAATATAAAAACAAAGTAACAACAACATTAACAAAAAATAAGTAAATAAAACCAATGAAACGAAAAGTTTACAAAAGTATCCAAATTTTCATTCAAATATACTAACACAATTTCTGTGCATTGGCTGCATTAGTTTTTTAAAGTAGGACAATAGCACATAGCACATTCTAATCTTCGGAGAAGTTAAGAAGTTAAGTTTACCATGCTGGAGCAATGGTAAATATAGATTTTGTAAGTGAGAGTGCAGTGAAATTGCCAGTCAGACTGCTCCATGGGTAGGAGCTGGTTTCTTCTATCGCTATGAGAAAGAATAGCAAGTGCATTTCGGGGAGACCTCCTCGTGGTTAGCAAGGGGAACAGACTGGCTCCACAGATAAAATCTATAGTATGTGCCAGGAAATTATGTTTAAATTCATCTGTCCTGAGACAATTCTGGAAATGGGGTACTCTGTCAATAGTTAGTGTGTGCTGACTGATATTTATTTACACATTTTCTGATCATTGTTTCTGAACTCAAGCATTCTTCGTTGGATCACTGCTTTCTTCATCACTTTCATGAATAAAGGTACGCTAAAATGGAATTAAGGTCATCTACAACATTAGGCTGTAGTCCTGCCCATTCTTTCAGGTCCTAAGATCCCAACTTCATCAGGAAAGACATGCATAGGTTGGCAAAAGTCAGCAAAAGGAATACGTTTCCCTACTAATAAGATGACTTTGTTTGTTTTGTTAAGTGTTTGGATTTCTTATGTGCCCCAGGTCTCATGAATAGCTTTGAATGCTCTCATTGTGGGATTGGATTTACTCTGAAGATCACATCTTTCCTTATACAGGTTATTAGTGAATTGATGCAGTTACCTTTGGTCAATTACTGTTTTTGTTTCTGAGTTACTGAAGAGCCAGGCTATTTTTATTTGTGTCAATGTCTCCATGTACTTTCTCTATGCTTCCTCTAGTGGTTTCAGAATTTTTTAGCCAAAACAAAGGCCTTTGACCAATTTTGAGTTGATTTCTTTCTTTTAAATTTGGCATGGGTCAGAAGGTCAGATAATTAATAAATAGTATGAAGGCTCTGATCTCCTTAAAGGCTTATGGCTACTTTTCTGGGAATGGGTAAGTTATCTTTAGAACAAGTTCTTTATAAATTCTCTACCTCTTGTCTGTCTCCTCATTGTATGGACTCTGAGGTTTCTTTGCCAGATTATCATGTGATCTTTTGATTAAAATTGACCATTGTCCAGTACAATAGAGAAAAAAAAGGTTGTTTATATCTTACCTGTGTTTCTAATTTTCTAATTTAGAGAAAGAAAACATGATAGTTTGTTTATCTTTATTCTTTTTGTGTGTGTAATAGTTAAACACTGCCACATAATTTAGAACTAAATAAGTTCATAACAAATTATAGATGAGAAAATTCCCAAACTTAAGAGGCATCTGGAAGTACTAACTTAGCTCAATAACAACTAAAATCTACCTTCAAAATGAAAGTCACCTACCATTTCTTGTCCTCAAATGTCTGTAGCCCACACAGCCAATGAGAGTTGTGCACAGTTAAGTCAGTATTTAGAGCATATCTCACAGTTCTTCTTATTCAGGGACATAGGACAAGTGAGAAAGTAATCTGATTCCATTTCCAATTTAGAAACTTATTTTTGTTTCAGTAGTTTGGGAGGAGAGAAAAGGAGAAATATAATAAACCAGACAATGAATCAAAATATGATTGTGTTGAGAAAGTCAGAAAGCCCTGATGGAGAAAAAGAACCATTCCTGGATATTTAGGTATAAACTCATATTAATTTAGCAGAGGAGAATTGAATTTAAAATAATCCCTTTCCAGTTGGCAAGGTAAAGGCGTAAAACACAGGGATGCCTGAAGTATATATTTATTGTTAACATGGGTAATGCTGTCCCTTTACTGATAGGAATTAAGATATTCCAAAGGACACTTTGTGTCCCTCCTTTCACTATATGACTAGTGAAACAAGGGATTCCAGGTAATTGGAAACTTCTCAAGTATCTCATACCCTAGAAGAGAAAAATGGTAACTTTCCCCAGATGAGAACATTGTTCCTTGTCTCCCCAAAAGACATTGGATCTTTTTTGTAGAAGTCACCTGGAAATGGAATGGGGAGCCTAAATGATGATGAGTCACTAAGAGCCAGACTCTTACCTTCACTTAGGAGACAAGCGATGCCACTGAGTCTAGTTTTCCATTGTCGTAATCTTGTTACAGTGATTGAATTTTTTCTGACTACTCTTTCCACTCTGAATTTGTCTCTTTAATTGACTTACTGGGGACAGGTAGAAAGTCTGGCATTTCAGAGTTGAGTGGACAAGATTCTCAAACGCTAATCATATGGCAAAAATCTTTATCTTTTTTGGTCTAAAAAATGCATCATCCTATTCAATGACAGAAATGCACACCTCAAGCTGTGTTCATTCTATTTTAACATAATTTCTTTTCTATATGACAAGATTAAGAAAACTTTTTTCTTTCCTCTCCCTTAAAAATGAATCTAAATAAGTCTGCCAATCAACTAGACAACAAAATGGGCCACCAATACCTATAACTTTAAGAAATGCAATAGTACTAAAAAAATATTGTTAGAATATGGAAAAGATAGCTATCCCTTTAATGAACTGTATACTGATATATCTCAGAATTTCCAGCTTTGATAACTTAGTTACAATCTTCAGTGCTAGCACTATCCCATTTTCTGAAACTAGGAGGCTTAATTTTATTTTTTCTCTCACTTTTTAGATGATGACCAATGTTGTAAGCCTGTTAGTGTTAGGTAGATTTATATTAGCAGATTTTGAGGTTCGAATGTCACTTCCTATTTCCCTGAAGATACTAGAAAGGAAAGCATATCTTTATGATAATTATAATCTACATGTAAAAGTAATATATCTGTGCTATATTAAGACACTTTAATGCAAGGCTCCCTTATATTGGTCAAAGGATTGGAACCTAAATCCTACTTCTGGAACCAGAAATTCCAAGCAACCCAATGCATTAAATGTGTATGTCTTGTCCTTAGAGGTATGAATTCTGGTACATTAGCATGATGCACTGGATGACTTCATACCTGTGCATGTACAGGTAACACTAATAGGATTCAGTAAGTTTCCATGAATGGATATAAAAAGAAGAAATGAAGTAAAGAGTGAGATGAACTGGAGATCCTGGATAGAACTAAACGGGGAATGAGGTATGTCTGTAGAACAAATTATTTGTTTTTAACTCAAATTAAATGTATACCTGTGATTTTGTATTTCTTTGAATAAAGAAAAATTTCCCATCTGATTATTTGAATGGTGCATGAAATTATAATATCAGAGGGTTTAGTTGTATGCTTACATTTATGTGAAATCCATGATCACCTGTGTTTCATACCCAGAATATTTGACGCTTCTTTGAGGGTTTTTTTATTCAAAATTCCATCTGGTTATTTTGTTGCATAAAGATTAATCTATTAAGTCTATTTTCCTGAACAATTTCTAAAATCAGCTAACTATAGGTGAAGCTTGCCTATTGTAGTTATTAATTGAATATTTATCTTCTATTAAATACAGTAAAAAAGGCTAATATCTAAAACCCTTTTGAACATACACAAGTATGCATATGAATATCTTTCCCTAAAAATAAAAAATAATTTCATTCTACAAAATTACTAGTCAAATTTATTGCCATACTCGATGGTGTTGAGACATTTGTCACATAGGCAATAATATAAAATTAGTATTAATATGCATGTGCATATAGAGATGCATGGAATATTTTAAAGATAAATGAATTTAATTAAAAGTATTCAATGTTTGATACAGTATGCTGAAAATTATAATTTCAATATATAATTAGCAATAATTTAAATAGTCACTAAAGTAACAAATGTTGATTTGTACAAACAAATGTGAACAGATTTTTATGTTTATAATGTTTTGTGCAATTTAAAAATATATTTTGTAGTACAGTTAAACTTGAATAGTACAAAAAATTCAAAAGCAGAAAGCTATTATATAAAGGTCCATAAGTTTAAATTATGGCCTTATTTAAATACCATAATTAATATTTTATGTTCATTTATATTTCAACGAATTTTCTCCAGAACAGAAGGAAGTAAATGATTTCTCTATGTAACTTCCTAAGTCCTAATGTTATGATCCACCTGCCTGGATCCTTCATTAATTCTATTTGACTAAGTAATCATTAACTGCATTTGAAAGTTGTGAGCTGTGCTCAAGAGAAAGGTCATCTTCTTAAAGGGATTGTATAAACAGCTCCATGAAATTCTAAATCTTAGAACATAATTTGAAAAGCCATGTAAAAAGGTTATACCATAAAAAGCTTCTTATATATATTATGAAATAAAATAAAACCTGTTCCAGGTAATACACAGTCATATAACATACATAAAACATTTTATAGTTTTTAATATTTAATTAAATCTAAAAGTCATAGCATAGGAAGCTCTAATATTGTCAAACTTGATTTAAATGCCTAACTTGTGTATTGCTTTTCCTCCAACGGGAAAAAATTTGACACATAATTGCATATATAGGGACAAAGGCATAATTCCAACACAGTTGAAATTTAATTGTATAAAAATGTTTGATGTACAGAAGCTTCTTTAAATAAATTTTGAGATGCATGTGTATAATACAACGGTATCTATTTTAGAATTACTCAAGTGAATTAAGCAATGTCTGCTTAATCCTTTTATATTAAAATATAATGTGGGGTGGAGACCTCTGCCTGGGCCACCAGGGGTCCATAGCCAAGGAGCACCAGGAGAAGGCTACCCTTCCAGGAGCTTGAAAAAGCCGTGAGTGGGGTTAGGGTGAGCACCACTGCTCACTGAGACCCGCCCAGAACCGGAAGGATACTGGGCCTGAGGAAAACTTGGGGACAGGAAGCCTCTGAACCTTCTGGTTTCCATCTGTGGGTGGAGACCTCTGCCTGGGCCACCAGGGTTCCATAACCAACGAGCACCAGGAGAAGGCTACCCTCCCAGGAGCATGGAAAAGCCATGAGTGGGGTTAGGGCAAGCACCACTGCTCACCAGGAACCGTCTGGAACCCTCAGGTCACAGGGACTGAGGTAAAGTCGGGGACAGGAACTTTCCAGTTTCCATTTGTGCCTGGGGACCTCAGCCTGGGCTGTAGGGCTCCAGGGGAGAGTTGGTATCCCAGGAGTGCTGACATACCTTTGAGCACAGGCAGGGTCACTGCTTCTGTTCAAGTTCACTGGATCAAGAGGGACCATTGCAGAGCCATCAGGACATAGGAGCCAAGGGACAGCTAGGGACAGGATCTTTCTGGTTTCTGTCTGCACCCCAGAGCTGACCCTGTGCCATGGCTCTCCAGGCCTAAGTACCTCTCATAGAGAGCTGGTCTTCAAGGAGTATTGAAAGAGAGGTCTGCAGGAGGGGCAAGACACAGTCAGACAGAGTAAGACCAGCTAACATCAGAGTTAACAAGATGGTAAAAGGCAAAGTTAAGAATATAAGGAACAGAAAACAAGGCTACTTGGCATCATCAGAACCCAGCTCTCCCACCACAGCAAGCCCTGAATACCCCAACACAACCGAAAAGCAAGACTCAGATTTAAAATCATTTCTCATGTTGATGATAGAAGACTTTATGAAAGAAATTAACACCCTTAAAGAAATACAAAAGAACAGATATAAACAACTAGAAGCCCTTAAAAAGGAAACACAAAAATCCATTAAAGAATTACAGGAAAACTCAATCAAACAGACAAAGGAAATGCAGAAAACTATCCAGGAGCTAAAAATAGAAATAGAAACAATAAAGAAATCACAAAGGGAGACAATCCTGGAGTTACAAAACCTAGGAAAGAGATCAGGAGTCATTGATGTAAGCATCACCAACAGAATACAAGAGATAGAAGAAAGAATCTCAGTAGCAGAAGAGACCATAGATAACAATGACACAACAGTAAAAGAAAATGCAAAATGCAAAAAACTTCCAACCCAAAACATCCATGAAATCCAGGACACAATGAGAAGATAGAACCTAAGGATAATAGGTATAGAAGAGAGTGAAGATTCCCAACTTAAAGGACCAGTAAATATCTTCAACAAAATTATAGAAGAAAACTTCCCTAACCTAAAGAAAGAAATTAGCATAAATATACAAGAAGCTTACGGAACACCAAATAGATTGGAACAGAAAAGAAATTCGTCCTGTCACATTATAGTGAAACACCAAATACACAAAACAAGGAAAGAATATTAAGAGTAGTAAGGGAAAAAGGTCAAGTAACATATAAAGACAGACCTATCAGAATTACACCTGACTTCACACCAGAGACTATGAAAGCTAGAAGATCCTGGGCAGATCTCGTACAGACCCTAAGAGAACACAACTGCCAACCCAGGCTGCTATACCCAACAAAACTCTCAATTACCATAGATGATGAAACCAAAATATTCTATGACAAAACCATATTTACACAATATGTTTCCAGAAACCCAGCCCTACAAAGGATAAAGGATGGTAAATGTCAACTCAAAGAGGAAAACTACACCCTAGAAAAAGCAAAAAAGTAATCTTTCAACAAACTCAAAAGAAGATAGCCACATAAAAGAAAAAACAATGTCTAAAATAACAGGAACCAACAATCACTATTCCTTAATATCTCTTAACATCAATGGACTCAATTCCCCAATAAAGAGACGTAGACTGACAGACTGGATCCATAAAGAGGACCCGACATTTTGCTGCATTCAAGAAACACATCTCCGTGATAAAGACAAACACTACCTCAGAGTAAAGGGCTGGGAAAAATTTTGCAGGCAAATAGTCCCAAGAAACAGGCTGGAGTAGCCATTCTGATATTGAATAAAATCGAATATCACCCAAAAGTCATAAAAAAAGATAAAGAAGGACACATCATACTCATCAAAGGAAAAATCTACCAAGAAGAACTCTATATCCTGATCATCTATGCTCCAAATGCAAGGGCACCCACATTCATAAAAGAAACCTTGCTAAAGCTCTAAACACACATTGGGCCTCACAAAATAATAGTAGGCGACTTCAACACCCCATTATCATCAATGGACAGATCTTGGAAACACAAACTAAAGAGAGACACAGTGAAACTAAGAGATGTTATGAACCAAATGGATTTAACAGATATCTGTAGAACATTTCATCCTAAATCAAAAGGATATACCTTCTTCTCAGCACCTCATGGTACCTTTTCCAAAATTGACCATATAATTGATCACAAAATAAACCTCAACAAATACAAGAAGATTGAAATAATCCCATGCCTCCTATCAGATCACTACGGATTAATGCTGGTCTTCAGTGGCAACAATAACAACAGAAAGCCCACATACACATGGAAGCTGAACAATGCTCTACTCTATGATAACTTGGTCAAGGAAGAAATAAGGAAAGAAATTAAAGACTTCCTAGAATTTAATGAAAATGAAAGTACAACATACCCAAACTTATGGGACACAATGAAAACAGTCTCAAGAGGAAAACTCATAGCTTTGAGGGCCTCCAAAAAGAAACTGGAGAGAGCATACACTAACAGCTTAACTTGAATGTTCCAGAACAAAAAGAAGCTAATGCACTCAAGAGGAGTAGAAGGCAGGAAATAATGAAACTCAGGGCTGAAATCAATCAAGTAGAAACAAAAAGAACTATACAAAGGATCAATAAAACCAAGAGTTGGTTCTTTGAGAAAATCAACAAGATAGATAAACCCCTAGCCAGACTAACCAGAGGGCACAGAGACAGAATCCAAATTAACAAAATTAGAAATGAAAAGGGAGACATAACAACAGATTCTGAGGAAATTCAAAAAATCATCAGATCCTACTACAAAAGCCTATACAAAACAAAACTGAAAAATCTGGATGAAATGGACAATTTTCTAGACAGATACCAAATATCAAAGTTAAGCCAAGATTAGATAAACCATCTAAACAGTCCCATAATGCCTAAAGAAATAGAAGCAGTCATTAATAGTCTTCCAACCAAAAAAAGCCCAGGACCAGATGAGTTCATTGCAGAATTCTATCAGACCTTCAA
>CM052709.1:13619652-13683059 GCA_028551405.1 Uromys caudimaculatus
CTCACAAAGACCCAACAAAGAAAGAAAACTTCAGACCAATTTCCCTTATGAATATTGATGCAAAAATACTCAATAAAATTCTCGCAAACAGAATCCAAGAACACATCAAAAAGATCATTCATCATGATCAAGTAGGCTTCATCCCAGGGATGCAGGGATGGTTCAATACCCGGAAATCCATCAATGTAATCCACTACATAAACAAACTCAAAGAAAAAAACCACATGGTCATTTCATTAGATGCTGAAAAAGTATTTGACAAAATTCAACATCCCATCATGATAAAAGTCTTAGAAAAATCAGAATTCAATGCCCATACCTAAACATAGTAAAAGCAATATACAGCAAACCAGTAGCCAACATCAAACTAAATGGAGAGAACCTCGAAGCAATCACATTAAAATCAGGGACTAGATAAGGTTGCCCTCTCTCTCCCTATCTATTCAATATAGTAATTGAAGTTCTAGCTAGAGCAATTAGACAACAAAAGGAGGTCAAAGGATTACAAATTGGAAAGGATGAAATGAAAATATCACTCTTTGCAGATGATATGATCGTATACTTAAGTGACCCAATAACCTCCACTAGAGAACTACTACAGCTGATAAACAACTTAAGCAAAGTGGCCGGATATAAAATTAACTCAAACAAATCAGTAGCCTTCCTATACTCAAAGGATAAACTGGCTGAGAAAGAAATTAAGGAAATGACATCTTTCACAATTGTCACAAACAATATAACGTATCTTGGTGTGACTCTAACCAAACAAGTGAAAGATTTGTATGACAAGAACTTCAAGTCTCTGAAGAAAGCAATCGAAGAAGACCTCAGAAGATGGAAATCTCTCCCATGCTTATGGATTGGGAGGATTAATATAGTAAAAATGGCCATCCTGCCAAAAGCAATCTACAGATTCAATGCAATCCCCATCAAAATTCCAACTCAATTCTTCGTAGACTTAGAAAGAGCAATTCTCAAATTCATTTGGAACAACAAAAAACCCAGGATAGCAAAAGCTATTCTCAACAACAAAAGAACTTCTGGGGGAATCAGCATTCCTGACCTCAAGCTGTACTACAGAGCAGTAGTGATAAAAACTGCATGATATTGGTACAGCGACAGGCAGGTAGATGAATGGAATAGAATTGAAGACCCAGAAATGAACCCACACACCTATGATCACTTGATCTTTGACAAAGGAGCTAAAACCATCCAGTGGAAAAAAGACAGCATTTTCAACAAATGGTGCTGGTTCAACTGGTGGTCTACATGTAGAAGAATGCAAATTGATCCATTCCTATCTCCCTGTACAAAGCTCAAGTCCAAGTGGATCAAGGACCTCCACTTAAAACCAGATACACTGAATCTAATAAAAGAGAAAGTGGGGAAAAGCCTTGAACACATGGGTATAGGGGAAAAGTTCCTGAGCAGAGCACCAATGGCTTATGCTCTAAGATCAAGAATCAACAAATGGGACCTCATTAAATTGCAAAGCTTCTTTAAGGCAAAGGACACTGTCAATATGCCAAAACCACAACCAACAGATTGGGAAAAGATCTTTACCAATCCTACCTCTGATAGAGGGCTAATATCCAACATATACAAAGAACTCATGAAGTTAGACTCCAGAAAACCTAATAACCCTATCAAAAAATGGGGAACAGAGCTAAAAAGAGAATTCTCAACTGAGGAAATTCGCAGGGCTGAGAAGCACCTAAAGAAATGCTCAACATCCTTAATCATCAGGGAAATGCAAGTCAAAACAAGTCTGAATTTCACCTCACACCAGTCAGAATGGCTAAGATCAAAAACTCAGGTGACAGCAGATGCTGGCGAGGATGTGGAGAAAGAGGAACACTCCTCCATTGTTGGTGGGATTGCAAGCTGGTACAACCACTCTGGAAATCAGTTTGGCAGACCCTCAGAAAAATGGACATAATATTACCTGAGGACCCAGCTATACCACTCTTGGTCATATACCCAGAAGATGCTCCAACATGTAATAAAGACACATACTCCACTATGTTCATAGCAGCCATATTTATAATAGCCTGAAGCTGGAAACAACCCAGATGTCCCTCATTAGAGAAATGGATCCAGAATATGTGGTATATTTTCACAATGGAGTACTACTCAGCTGTTAAAAAAAAATGACTTAATGAAATTTGCAGGCAAATGGATGAAACTTGACAATATCATCCTGAGTGAGGTAAATCAGTCACAAAAAAATGAACATGGTATGTACTCACTGATAAGTGGATATTAGCCCAAAAGTTCGGAATACTCAAGTTTCACTTTACAGTAACCGCTGGACTGAGAGTGAGGTCCCTGATGGAGGAGTTGGAGAATGGACTGAAGGAGCTGACGGAGTTTGCAGCCCTATGGAGGGAGCAACAATGTCAACTAGCCTGAACTCCCCCCTCCCGGTCCTCCTGGAGGCTGGACCACCAACCAAATAATACACATCGATGGACCCATGGTTCAGACCACATATGTGGCAGAGGAGGGCCTTGTTGGCTATCAGGGGAAGGAGAGGCCCCAGTAAAGGGGAATGTCAAGGTGGGAATATGGGAGTGGGTGGGCAAGTGGGAGGGAGGTGGAATTCCCTCATAGATGTTGGGGAGTGGAGGGGATAGGTGGTTTCCAAAGAGGAGATCGAGAAAGAGGGAAACATTGGAAATGTAAATAATGTATCAAAAATATTAAAAATAAATTAATAAATAAAATAAAATATAATGTGATATAATGTGCTTGGTTTTCCATGGCATGATAAAGAGAAGATAGAAATTAGTATAAGCATATGACTAACAGACAAAATATGTTTCAATGATATCAAGATTAATCAAAACATAATAAATATGTACATGCTCTATAAGAAAGCATAGATAAGTCACTTTGGTAAGCAGTTTATTTTTCTCTTGCTTTTTGTTCAGGCTTTCAGTTTTGTTTGATAGTTTGTTTTAATGTAAACATATTCACTTGAAAATTTTGCATGTTACAATCAAGCTTATGGTACAGAAGAAAAGCATTCTTTATTTAATAAGAAAAATTTTACTCCATCAATCAAAAATGATTATAACCACAAGAGTAAGCTATTGAAATTTTCTACCTTGTAAATAACTTAATAAAACTGTAGTCTAATAATTTGTGAAAAATTCACACTATGGTCTATTTATACAATCTTCCACTCTCAAAATATACCTTATTTGTCATGGACTTTCAGACTTTATACTTTGAAACGTAGCTCCTGTAAAAAAAAAAAAAAAAAAAAAAAAAGTGGTTTTGTTATATTTACACAGAACATTTGATGGTCCTCAAATATTCTGGAAACAAAACAGACTTAACTTAATGCTTAGGGCATGTCAGAAGACAAACTGTTAAAACATACTACTGACATTTCCAGAAATAGAATATCAGTACTAGTTCATTAAAGAATATTTGATTTCTAAATAAAATAGGAAATCCAAGAGATTCATTCTGAATAAAACATAAATTTACCTCTAGATGGTTCATTGCTTAGAGTTCATTTATACAATTTGCATGATGCCTTGTTGATAGTGATTTTCCATCAATATTTGAGGAACATATATATTGAGGAGTATAAATTTTTCAATGTGTTATATTTCTGGTATCAAGTAGAATTTATTGATTTAGACAGAAACTTGTCGCTTCATAACATATTTTATTCATAAACATTTCACATTTTGGTAAAAAAAATATTTTCTCATGTGTTAGGTAACTCTTTTGTTTTCCAGGTACAATAGAGCTGTTGTTGTCTTCAAATCATAACACTGGTTATTGTCACATGACACTCTCAATCCTGGGCACATTCCCTCAAAAAGGACAGGTGTTAGGAGGCAAGGCCCAAGCAGTTGAGGAACTGATCAAGAGTCCCCAGCTGTCCCTGATAATATATTAAGTGGTTAGTGTTTGCTAGATCAGAGGAGATGATTTCATCCATCATTTAGCTATACATGAATCTCGCTATACTTTTGTAGATAACTCCAATCCATTTTCCAGGAAGCAACATGAACTAAACTCAATGATTCACTCAGCCAGACCTGAGTGATTTCTAATTTTTGGTACCTTACCTGGCATGAGTAGACATTTAAGTCTCCCACTGAAAAGGTAACACCAAATGCTTTTAAAAGCCATTCTAAAGTCTTAAGTGAAAATGCAAGTGTTTAGATTTAAAGAAAATATTCTAATTGTTGGAATGTTTTTCACTTACCAGAACACATCTTAAAAATTTTATTTTCAGAATGTAGTGATGCTCTGTAATGTATGAAATTTGCATTTTTTCACTTTAAGTGGTACTCAGTTCACATAAAGAAAAAGTATTATCCATTTCTGTTACCAATTCTTTTTTCTTAAACTATTCATTATTGATTTTCTTTACAAATAATTAATTTAACCTCTCAAAACAATTTAATCAATTTTTTGACAGATGTACCTTTTCAAGGCAATTGAGAAATTTATTCCCAATACATTTCTACACATTTTTCAGTTATGTAAAAAGAATTCATTACTGTCAGGCCTTACATAAATTTTGAGTCCATGTCTCTATGAATTATAAGATATAAATCAATTTTTGCATGTGATCTTATAATGATATATTCATGCAAGTCTATTTACAAAATAAGCCTGTACATTCATGTGAAAGTACACCGAAGTAATTTAAATGTCCATATCCCATGTAAAATGGATGTGTTCACTTCAGTGTTCTGTGGAAACTTAATGCTAGCTACTAGGAAGACTTCAAGTGGATTTTCTACTGTGTCTTACCATATAGTACATTACACTTCTTCAATAACAATCTATCCATTATGAAATATTATTTCCCTATAGAGATTTTATACTTTCATCTCTGTATGTGTATAGTGAGTGTGCGTGTGTCACTGTGTCACTGTGTCACTGGTTTGTATGTTAATGAGTGTGTATATATGTGTACATAACCAGCTTTCTCATCTTCCACATAGTTACAGACAGGGACACTTGAAAACAACTACTTTGGACAGGAAAAGCAGCCCATAAGCTTCTGAGCACTCTCCAGCCCCCTCTCATTGCTGTATGTGTTCTGGGAATGCAGATATATGCCACCTTGATTGGCCTTAAAAAATATTCACTTTATTTATTTACTTTACATCCCGATCCTAGCCCTCTCTCTTCTCCTAGTCCCACATACCTCTCCTCCACTTCACCCTCCTCTTTTCTTCAGAGAAGAGGAAGACTCCGTGGGTACCAATCTTCCCTGGAAAATCAAGTTACAACAGGAATAAGAACATCCTCTCCCACAAGACAAGACAGTCCAGATAGGCAAAGGGAATCCAAAGGCAGACAATAGAGTCAGAGACAGGCAATGCTACAATTGTTAGGGGACCCTCTAAAGATTTTCAAATCATCTACAAACGTGTAGGGGGCCTAGGCCCATCTGACACATTCTCCTTGGTTTATTGGTTCAACTCTGTGAGCCCCACCCCGATGCTTGGCTTTGGAGGTCTTCTTGTGGTGTCCTTGACTCCCCCAGCTCTCTCAGTCCTTGCCTCTCCCCACAACTTTTCTACAAGACTTCTGTCTAGTATTTGGCTGTGGCTCTCTGAATCTCTTTCTTCCAGCTGCTGGATGAACCCTCTCAGAAGCCAGTTATGCAAGGCTCCTATCTGCAAGCGTAACAGTATCATTAATAGAATTGTGCATTGGCTCTCTCCCATGAAATCAGTATAAACTTGGGCAAGTCATTGGTTGGCCTTTCCCTCAATTTCTGCTCCATCTTTATTTCTGCACATCTTAAAGGCAGAAGTAATTTTGGGTTGAAGGTTTTGTATGAGGGTTGATCCCACCCTCCCTCCACCTAAAGTCCTGCTATAGGAGGCTGCCACTTTCAGCACCCATATTCTCAGCTCCTATGAATTCAATGAGTCGCTCCCATAGATTCCTAGGACCTTTCCCTGTCTCAGGAAACTGGCTAGTCCCACGTATTCCCCTCCATTAATTTCTCTTGCCAGGTCACACCCCCAGCCCTCTCTCCTCAAACCTGATCCCCACCCCTGTTCCCCTCTCCATGCTCTTTCCCACCCAGGTCCCTCCCTCCATTCATCTGCAAAGGTTATTTCATTTCATCTTCTGATTAAGATTCAAGCATCTTCCCTTAGGTACTACTTGTTCTTAGCTCCTTTGGATCTGTGATATGGTGGAACATCCTTTACATATATGCCCAGTATGAAGATAGCTGGGTCTTTAGGTAAAACTTTCCGTTTTTTGAGAAACCACCAAATTTATTTCCAAAGTAGTTGTAAAAGCTTGTACTCCCACCAGCCATAGAGGATTGTTCCTCCTGTCCATGTTCTCATAAATATGTGCTGTCCATTGAATTTTTTATCTTAGTCATTCTGATAGGTGTAAGACGGGATATCATTTTGATTTGCATTCCCCTGAAGACTAAGAACGTTGAGCGTTTCTTTATATGCTTCCCAACCATTTGAGATTCCTCTGTCAAGAATTATCTGTTTAGATCTGTACTCAATTTTTAATTAGCTTGTTGATATCTAATTTCTTGAGTTTTTATGTATTTGGGATATCAGTGCTCTGTTACATATAAAGTTGAAGATCTTTTCCTATTCTTTAAGTTTCTGTTTTCTCTTTTTACAGTGTCCTTTGCCTTATAGAAGCTTTCCAGATTTATGAGATCCTGCTTACTAACTTTGATCTTAGTGCCTGAGCCATTGGTTCAGCGAGTTGTCTTCTGTACCAGAGATCAAGGCTACTTCCCACTTTCTGTTCTGTTTGATATGGTGTATCCAGTTTTACATTGAGTTCTCTGATTCACTTGCACTTGAGTTTTGTGGCTGATAAACATGAATATATTTGCATTTTTCTACATACAGTTAGACCAGCATCATTTGAAGATACTTTTTAAATTCTTTTTCAAAAACCAACTGTCTGTAGGTGTGTGTGTGGTTTTTTTTTTTTTTTTTTTTTTTTTTGGACCTTTGATTCAATTCTATTCATCAAGCTCTTTGGTTTTTATGCAAATACACACGGTTTTTATTAGTATTTCTTTGTATTATAGTTTGAAATAAGGGATGGTGATGGATCCAGAAGTGCTTACATTGTACGGGATTGTGTTTAGCTGTCCTGGGTTTTTTGTTTCTGCATATGAAGTTGAGTATTTTTGTTTCCAATCTATAAAGAATTGTGCTAGAATATTGATCAGAATTGAATTATATCTGTAGATTGCTTTTGGTAAGTTAGCCATCTTTACCAAGCTACTCCTGCCTATCCATGAGCATGAAGATCTTTCCAACTTCTGATAACTTCTTCAATTTCTTTGTTCAAAGACTTGAAGTTCTTGTCATATAGGTCATTCACTTGCTTACTTAGAGTAACATCAAGATATTTTATATTATTTGTGTCTACTGTATAAGGTGTTGCTTTCCTAATTTATTTCACAGTCCATTTATCAATTGTGTAAAGGAGATCTCCTGATTTATTTTAACTAATTTTGTATCCAGACACTTTGCTGAAGGTGTTTATCAGCTGCAGGAATTCTGTGGGAATATTTTTGATGTTACTTATGTATTCTATCATATTATCTGCAAATCACAAATTCTTGACTTCTTCCTTTTGATGTTCTATCCTAGTGATCTCCTTTAGTTGTCTGATTGCTCTAGCTAAAACTCCAAGTATATTGAATGGGTATGGAGAGAGTGGGCAGCCTTATTTTGCCCCCAGTATTAGTGGTATTGCTTTAAGTTTCTCTCCATTTAATTTGATGTTGGCTATTGGCTTGTTGAATGTTGTTTTTATTGTGTTTAGATATGTATAAAGGTAACTTTTATTTGCCTGGATCAATTGCTGTTGTGGGAACTTACTGCTGAATAAGTTCTTCCTTTTTAATTCTTTCTGAACTCTGGATGGCTGGCTCAATTTAGGTCTGGCTAAAACTCCTCTCTGAGCTGACTGATTCAATCTGGATTCTGTCACTAAATTGCTCTGCTTGACTTCAAACTAACTCTGGCCATTTGTTTTCATCTTCAGCTGCTTCTATTCTCTGACTTCAGCTGCCTCTGCTGACCTGCACTAAACTGCATGATCCCATGAATGAACTCAACACCACTGTACTAAAATCATCTGACTGAACAGAGCTGACTGAAATCCACTGTACTACTCTGCATTCAAATGAACTAAATGGAACTCAGCTGTGTTGTATAAAACTGATGCATTTTGCCAAATCTTTCTTTGATTCATCAATTTAGGGGTCTCTCAATAGACATCACAGTTTGTTTATATGACAGATTCCATTGATGGACTTTTAAGTGATGAGCAATCTCTGCGTCCCTGGGATGAAACGTACTTGATTACAATGGATGTTTCTGATGTGTTCTTGGATCTCGTTTGTGAGTATTTTATTGAATATTTTGCATCAGCGTTCATAAGGGAAATTGATCTAAAACTCTCCTTCTTAGTTGAGTCTTTACGTGGTTTTGTTATCAAGGTGACTGTGGCTTCACAGAATGATTTTGGCATTTTTCCCATTGTTCTGATATTGGCGAATAGTGTGCGGAGTATCTTTCAGTATTAACTCTTTTTTAAAAATCTGTTAGAAAACTGCTAAAACAATCTGACCCTTGGCATTTAGGGTTGCAAGACTATTATTGACTACTTCTATTACCTTAGGGGTCATATGTCTATTTAAATTGTTTACCTGCTCTTGATTTAACTCTGGTAAATGATATCTACCAAGAAAATAGTTTCATTTAGATTTTCCAATTTTGTGGAGTATAGGCTTGTGAAGACCTAATGATTCTTTGGATTTCGTCAGTGACTTTTGTCATGTCCCTATTTTCATTTCTGATTTTGTTAATTAGGATAGTCTTTCTCCTTCTTTTTGTTAGTTTGACTAAGTGTTGGTCTATCTTTTTTATTTTTTCTCAAAGAACCAACTATTGGTTTCATTGATTCTTTGTATTGATCTCTTTGTTTTTAATTTATTAATTTTAGTCTTGAGTTTGATTATTTCCTGCTGTCTACTCCTCTTGAGTGTGTTTGCTTCTTTTTTGTTCTACAGCTTTCAGGTGTACCATTAAATTGCTAGTATATGATTGTTCTAATTTTTTTTTTTTTTATGAAGGCACTTAGTGCTATGAACAATCCTATTAGGACTGCTTTCATTGTGTCTGAAATGTTTGGGTATGTTCATTTTCATTTAATCCTAGAAAGTCAATTATTTTTATTTCTTCCTTTACCCAGTAGTTATTGAGTGGAGAGTTAATAAGTTTCCATGAGATTGTAGGCTTTCTGTTGTTTCTTTTGTTGTTGAAGTCTAGCTGTAATCCATTTTGGTCTGATAAGATATAGTGGGTTATTTCAATTTTCTTGTTTCTTATGAGACTTGCTTTGCTACAGAGTATATGGTCAATTCTGAAGATGATTTCATGAGGCTTTGAGAAGAAGGTATATTCTTTTGCATTCAAGTGAAATGTTTTGTAGATATATGTTTGGTTCATTTGATTCATAACATCTTTTAGTTTCATTATTTCTCTGTTTACCTTCTGTCAGGAAAACCTGACCATTAGTGAGTAAGGGGTGTTGAAGTTTCCCACTATTAATTTCTTGGAATTGGTGTGTGATTAAGCCACGTGTGAACTAAATAGGTAATGTATTAAGCTGCTCACATTAGTCTCTCATTATTTACACAACAGTGTTCTTGTTATTTTAAAAAGTTGCCTTAAACAGTTTTGCAAGTTAGGAATGTCTGGCTTTGAGGGTCTGGAATGTGCAACTTAATCGTTTCTGACTGATATAAGTATTCAGGAGTCTGTGTCTTCTAACTTGATACCACACAGTCTTTCCTTCATATTATTATTCATGTGCATAGCCCTCTAATTGATGTTATTTCTCAAAGGATAATAGGTAATTGCATTGTCTTCTCTGGGGAAATTTTAACATGAATAAAATTGTTCATTTGACAGATGCCTTCGCACAAAAGAGGGAAACCCTCAGGAAAAGATTGTCTAACCTGTGTGTCTAAAGTAGATTATGATATTTAATGAATAAACTCGCTAGATTCTTTTCATTCTCCTGGGATTAATAAGCACTGTGTTTTTAATTATATGACTCTAGAGAATTATAAAGTATGTGAATTATTGTATAAATTGTTCATAGTAACTGAAATTGTGTACACATACAAATAGACTTGAGTACATTTAAATGTCTCCTTCTCTTTGAGGAAAGAAGTAATTTTTGTTATTATAAAATTACATCTGTTTGAATCTAATTTCTCTTTGTTTGCTCCTCCTCCTCTTCCTCCTCCTCTTCCTCCTCCTCTTCCTCCTCCTCTTCCTCCTCCTCTTCCTCCTCCTCTTCCTCCTCCTCTTCCTCCTCCTTCTCCTTCTTCTTCCCACTCTCTGTCTCTCTCTGTCTCTGTCTCTGTCTCTGTCTCTTTCTGTTTCTATTGGGAAAATATGAAATAGAGTTTTCAGAAAGAAATATATATCATAAAAATACATTTTAGGTCTCATGTGTAATGAAAGAACAAAACATCAATATGAATAGTAAATTATCTATGATTTATTCATATCCATTGCTCTTGCAAAATATTGAAAGAATCAAAAATATATTAACATATATGGAGAATACTAGTCTTTTATGTGAAAATAACACTGAGTTAATACAATGTTTAAGTTAAAATGAAGTTGCAATTTTCAAAAATCTTATTTGATTATAGGATAATGTGTGTGAGCATTAGTCAAAAGGTTTATTTCACTTAAAGAAATTCAGAACAGTTCCATAAAAGTATGCAATGCTTCAAAAATGATTTAATTTCAACCACTTACAATAACTATTTTTTCACTTACAATTCTGATAAGAATTCATGGAATGTTTAATAAAGCATATGCTACTAGGTGCACCTGTAGTGATTCAACTGATGTCTGCTAAATGTGTCATGGAAGATACTACAGGTCCCAATCCCCAACATAACGTGATAAGTCACAATTTTAATTATCAATGAGACTTTACAGTGATGCTGAATGTAATCAATCAAATTATCTTTATTAATGATCAGAACACCATTTTTTAAGAACACATGTTCTCTCAACAGACATTAAAGCAAACTTCTTTCTTTAAGGAAAATTGTTAGTAAAATATATCTCACATTTAAAGCATTGATTTAATTTGTATGAATAAGTATATATTAATGATTGACAAATATACAAATGTAAAGTGAATATGTATTAATTTGTATATTTATATACTATAAAACATATTAATTTTTTATATTTATAAATTACACAATGTAAAGGTTGCTTTTATAATATATGTCTTTGGTTAAGCAAAGAACATTTCTTTTTCTATTGTAACTATCTTTAGGCCTAAGCCTAGAAGCCTCTAGCCTCCATACAAACTAATCTTCCAAGCTGACTGAATCAATCCAGCTTCTCTCAGCTTCTGACTGAGTTGTGCTAGTTGGTCTCATACTAACTTTGTCAATGTGTTATAATCTTCTGGCTGGTTCTCATTCCCTGGCTTGTTCTGTCTTCACCTGTGTCTAGCTTGTTCTCTCTGTAACCTGCTTCTGTAAAATTGTCACAGCAAAACTGCTATAGACACACCATTTCTAGCTCTTTATCTCTCTTCCTTTGCTGCACTTGTAGCCTCTCTTTTGTATGCTGTTCTTATGGTCTGGGGCAGATCCTATGTCTGACTAATTCTGTCATGAATGGAACTGATATTACCCCATAGGGAAAAAAAATAGATTGGGAGGCTAAGGCAAGAAGATTGGGAATTTAAAGTCATCTTTAGCACATCTTGCTTTGTAAATTGGTGTTGCAGCATTTAGAAACAAGATCAATGATCTCCTTCCCCTACTAGGCACTTGTGTAGCCCATTATAGCACCGTAAAAGATGGAAGCAGAGAATAAATTCTCTAGTCAGTTTAAAGCTGAAGGAGCTGAGGGGGTTTGCAGCCCCGTGGGAGGAGCAACAGTGTCAACAGGCCAGAACCCCTGGAGCTCCCAGGGATTGGACTACCAATCAAAGAGTACACATGGAGGGACCCAGGGCACTGGCCGCATATGTGGCAGAGAATGACCTTGTTGGACATCAGTGGGTGGAGTGGCCCTTGGTCCTATGGGGGTTTGTTGTCCCAGTGTAGGGGAATGCCAGGGCGGGAAGGCTGGAGTGGGTGGGTGGAGGAGCACCTTTATAGAAGAAACAGGAAGGGAGTATGCAATAGGGGCTTTCCAGAGGGGAGACCTGGAAAAGGTATAACATTTGAAGTGTAAATAAAGAAAATATCTAAAAAAAAAGAAAAAACAAAACAAAACAAAACAAAAACAAAAAACAAAACAATAAAACAAAAACAAAACCAAACAAAAACAAAAACAAACACAAACACAAACAAACAAACAAAAACCCTTATTTGTCTACATCCTAAAATGAAAGAGTCTTTTTTCTTCTTCTTGGGTCTTCCTGACCAATGACTCACAGAGAAATATCCCACTCCTGGTACTGCCTTCTGGGAACAGCATTGTCCACCTATACAGCATATGTTTGGTTTGAAATACCATATGTGTGTGTCTCTCGGTGTGTATACATACACATACACATGCATATACACTTACATGTAAATATATATTCGTATATATTATACACAAATTCTTAAATCTGTTTACCATCTAGTGGGTTCTGATAGGGCTTTTATACAAATTTTCCATTTGGTTAATCCACCCCTACTTGATCTTTTCTTCTAGTCCCCCACCTGTATTCTCTCTTAAGCCTTTTTCTCCCAGTGTCTCCTCACAAAGTATTAGTTATATCCCATATTTATGTGTTCATGACAGCACTAATTATATTTAGTAGTGCAGGATTAGAAAAGTAATTTATGAAAGAAAAATGATGCATCCTTGGAAGTGGGAAGTGAAGTGGGGGATCTGGGAGGAATTAGATGATATGGTAACAGGGAGATATAATAAATATATATGGTATACATACATGTATTTCTGAACAAATAATTGCACAGATATTTTATTTAATAAATAAAATATTTATAATGACAAATTCTTACAATGAAATAAAATGAATAACTGTATAAAATACAGGAAACAATAATGGAAGAAATTAAGAAAATCAAAATATCAGGGCATATGCTCAATATACTATAAAAGTTTCTAAGATTTTTCTATCTGTATCCCTCATTTAGAAATCTAGTGCACAACTTGACTGCAACAATGAAGCTAGGAAATCAGTCAAAGAACCACAGAACTCTAATCTTGCAACTCCGCTGTTTGTTTATGGTTATAGAAAACTATTGGGGAGTAAATATAATCAAAGTTTGACATATGCATATGTGCCTTGTCAAAATGAATCACATTATTAAGTAAGAAAAGTATATGCACTAATGAAATGAAAACATTATTGTATTGATAATAACAAAACAAATCCTTGAGATTATCAATAGATTACATCAAGAGTAGCAAAGATTAATAAATTTGATAATGTCATGAAAATCAAATCTTTGTAAACAACCTAAACTTTGGATCAAATAATTAAGAAGTTTTCAGAGTGTTGAGGTTTTAGATTGGTGCTTCATACTGATTTACCAACTTGTATTTTTCTAGTAATATTTTTTAAATTTAAACTTTCCCACAGCTTACTAGATTTGTATGCCATTTATAATTACATATTTATATTTCAAGTTTATTAAATCTTTGCTAAATATTTTCTTTGTATTTATCTAGAGCTACAAATACTAAATTGTTGAGCAATCTCTCAATGTACCAATCAATTATTTTAATTAACTAATAATAGTTGTAGATAAAGAGTAGAAAGTAAATATTTTCAATAGGTACTCAAAATCTGACAAAATAATAGATATTAAAAATTTGCCAAAAATTCACAGTGAACCACACAAGTTTATTGGAAATGAAAAATTGTAGAAAATGTCTTTCTATAAGTAATATATGGCTTTTGAATGGTTGGACCTAAAACATCTGAGATACTACATGCAGGTATGTTTAGAAATCGGATTTTACAGAATTTGGACCTCTCTATCTACAACACAACACAGGATAATTATTCTAACACTCAATTTATCTCTATGGCTCCACAAATGAATGAAACCTTCCATTCATTATTATTTTAAACGAGTGCTTTGGGGGAGCCTCCAACCTAATGATAGAAAACTCACCGTGGAAAGAGGAGGAAATGTTAGTTGCCCACCTTCATAATAAAGTTCCCAATCTGTTCTCTTGTCTTTAAACATTATTATGCATCATTTAATATAGAATCTCCAAATGAGAGAGAATATGCCATTATACAATATATTTATAACAAATAATGGCACCACATAAAGGACAACAAAATATAGATGAAGCAAATATCTATTTTAGAATCATGATTAAGCAAGCCTCCTCATATAGAGGATAAAATCTAAAAAATACTCTATAATTTACATCCCTTAAGACTACAAATATAAAACATTAAATTCAACTCCAGCTTTGAGATATTTATTGGAATAATATACTAAATTAATAGTGATATATTTAAAAAGTAAACAGAAAATGCAAAAATATTGTTTGAACTGATCTGATTGGTATAGGGCAAGTAGTGTACAGAGTTTAGAATTAGGAACTTTAAAAAGTGGTGAATAATAACAAAATAATGTAGAGTGTAACTACAAGTGAAAAAAAAAAACATTCCAAGTTTTCAAACAAAAAAGTAAAATGCCACTGTCACCAGGAAGAAAACTAGCCTACCCCAAATTTCCAACAGTGTGAAACTTCAAATCACTAGGCAAAGTAAAAAGGAGAAATAGGCTTCCAAAAACAAGAACACTAATTAAACACAATGAATTAAATTGGTGCTCTATCTAAGATGCAGAGCTGTTGTGAGGCTCACATGCTTTCCACACTATTGACATTTAGTCCCACATTAGGCTCACCTTAAGCTCGTTTACACCGCTGTATGTATTTTATTGTTCTAAGAATCTATGGTACTACATGCAGCCCTGGGAACACAGGCCTGGACCAAGAGAATGTCCTAGCCCTGGAAAGCTGAATCAACCCCATCCACATTTATAACGGTATTTGAGTACTTTATTGTTGGTCATATCAAATAAAAGTTGTCATATTATTTTTGATTTTGAAGGTTTAAGACCAACATTTCTATTCATTCCTATATTAAGGGACAGGATAATTCCATTATAAAATTGTTTTTCAATTTTTTTCTTTATGTGTAAATTTTAATACAGATAAAGGGAGCTTTAAATGGTGGCTTTTAAAATTAATTTTATTTTAAAATCTTAAAGTCTTAAAACTATAAATTGATATATAAGTAGGCTTTATTTTCAGAAAAAATTGCATTTGAAACAGGAAGCTTTAAAATAAATGATATATGATAAAGATTGCTTAGAAAAATGTACTATTTTTATTTCTTAGGTGACCATTCATTTAAAAAGCAAGTTTTAATGAATTTATTTTAACTAACACTATTAGTTCTTCTATTTTAAATAAGATCCAATAATTTAAAAAGAAAATGTAGAAAATACAGAATTAAAGATTTATGTGGAAAATTAATTCACAAATACACAAAACATTGTGCATTAGGCATAACACCACTATCTATATTGGATATCACATGCCCTTAGTTTTAATTTAGATAAGTAAATAGTAGTAACAGCATGCCCTGCGATAGTCTTCAAGAGCACACATGTCTATACTTTTGGCTGCGTGATTCACATTGTCTTATTTTGCTTTACAGCTAAATATCAAATGGCAATAGCTCCTTTCTCAAATCGAATAGTACATATAATTAACATAGATAACGGGAGTGAAAGAAACTGACCATGTCAGCTCCTTTCTCATGTTGTTCACGGTGGGTAAATTGTCCTTGAAGGAGCTTCTTCTAATTATTCATAATTTCCTCTTTGTAGAGTAATCATATTGACAAGAATTGACTGGGCATGGAAGACACTTCACTCAGTTGGTAGGAAAAAAATCCCTTAATTAAAATAATTTTACTGCTGATAAAATTAATGCACCCCATGTGAACTCACCAGATTGGCTTTAGAAGTTCCCTCTCAATTATGATTTATGAGGAAACAAAATAAGATCCTAATGACAACAACTAGAAGTAATAAAATAACCTCACAGTACATAAAACATGCAATTCTACTCACATTTTGGTCACTGGATATATATTCTACATTTTAAAGCTTTACTGAGAAAAACTGTATGGCTGAATCTTAATTCTGACATTCAAAATGAGTTGGATTTTTCTCTAATTATTTATACACAACCCAAGTCAGTTGGATGCTCATACACAAGTTACATAATTATTTTTTTTGTGAATCTCAGCTCCATTTATTGAGCTTTGACCACAGATTCATGAAATGACAATGACTAAATATACTAAGGTTACTTTTGTTATAACTGCACAGCACTGATTTAACCATAAGAAATTTTGACTTTATAGCCTCTATGTTCTGAAAAAAAAAAGTGTTTGCTACTTTAGCATTATTCACAGATTTTAACATATTTACTCAAAGCTGAGTTATCTATGAGAAATTAGACTTCCTATTATTTCCTTTCCCCAAAAGAAATGCATCTGCTGTTACATGGTCATGGATATAGTCTGTCAGCTGATCATGTTTAGTTATCAAAATGTACACCTTTATTTTTTTACAGTCCAGATTATAACCCCTTCCAGGTCAACCCTCTGACTGTTCCACGTCCCATAGAGTGAAAGTAAATATTCTCACACTGAGACTAAGAGAAAGCAATAATAATAATGCCATTGCTGAAGCATCTGATCTTATTTAGCATTTAGAAAGAAACATTTCTCAATATCAATATATATAAATACATTCTGATATCTATCCCAATTATATATATATGTGTGTGTGTGTGTATGTATGTATATATATATATATATATGTGTTTGTGTGTGTGTGTGTGTGTGTGTGTGTGTGTGTGTGTGTATATATATATATATATATATATATATATATATATATATATATATATATATATATATATAAAGTTTTTAGTCCACTGTTAATAGTTGTTCTAGGTCCATGATCTCATCGGCTGGTTTTGAGTGGAAAGTCTTTCACTGCTGTTTCAAATTCTATTCCAGTGTTACTTTATTTGGCTAGGTTTTAAAACCATGGCTCCATAAATTTCCTAAGTAGTCCTAAGAGAAATAATTACTTTTCTCTAATGTTTTTTCTCACTAATTTAGTTTCGCTGTGTTATTTGGGAAAAAGCATGCATGTCACACTCTCTGAATTACTTTAGCACTATCTGTGCTAAGGAGTCCTTGGTCTCTCATCCTATGTAATCCATGTTGCATGCATTTAATGAACTGACAGCCATTCTGTCATTAAAGGTTGTTAACTCTAAAGAATAGTATTTTATGATCGTGATAAAATAAACGTCCATGTATTAGTTTATTTCAACACTGTTAAATGTAACAGTGATCTTATAAAGACAGTTGCTGTCAGTTACATACACTCCTAATTCAGAAAAGACACATCCAATCTACCAATTTTCTGAGTGCTGCACTCTTGGTACAAAATATTGGTACACAGGAAATATATTAAAAGAATTAACTGCCATACAATTTGAAGAATGTGAATCAAATGTGTGTCAACTAATATTTAAAATGTAATTTTAATTATGTTAATCAAAATAGATTAAAACTAGCATTGAAATTCTATAAAAATATTAATAAAGTAAGATTTGGGATTATTCCATTTAATCAACTTAAGCAAGAAAATAGTGAGTCGTCTCACAGACTCCTCCACTCACTCTCTGTAATATAAGAGCAAGAATTTTGCTTTGATTCATAAGTTTTCATTACCCTAGATTATTATTTCAACTATCTCTGTATCTCTTTTATCTTTTCTCAACGATTTCCCAAGTTGATGGTGTCTTTGTTTTATGTTATACCTCTTCCTCCACTCTCAAACTTGCAATATTATTTTTATCATACAATGTATTTTGATAATATTCTTTGTCTGTCCCAGCTTCTCCCAGATCCTTCCGGCTCTCCTGCCCACCTGACTTCATGTCCTCCCTCATTCTCATCTCTAATTTTTTCTCTCTCAAAAGAAAAAGAAAGTAAATACTGAGAAAGATAAGTAGATAGATTGGACACCCTTAACTAAGAAGGTATTTGCAATTTATAACTCTAAGAAAGAGAAAAACAGTTTTCCCAAATGTTGTATCTCTGATAAGAGTGAGGATACTAATCAAACTCCAGGAAAAGCTTCATGCCCAACAGTAGCTGGCCAACAAAAAGCAGATTGAAAGGTTGTTTGCTTTTACTTTTTATTTTTTATTGTTATTTATTTATTTTGTCTGTTTTGTTTTCTTTCTTCTGTTCTTCCTCTTTTGAATTTTATTTTCTTTCCTTTCTTTTCTTTCTTTCTGTCTGTCTGTCTCTATCTGTCTGTCTTCCTTTCTCTTTTCCTTTTTTCCTTCATCTTTCTAAGTTTGCAATCTTCTTAAGTTCAGGGACTTTATAACAGGATATATATAAGACTTAATGTATTTTCCAGATGTTAGGAAACAAATAAATATTTAATAAAAACTTCTAATCTTATGGATAACTTGATTGGTTTGAGCATCTCTCTCTCTTTCTCTTTCTCTCTCTCTCTCTTTCTCTCTCTCTCTCCTTATCATCCATCTATCTATCTATCATCTATCTATCATTATCTATCTATTTATCTATCATCTATATAATCTATCTCTCTATCTCTATCATCTATCTATCTATCTATCTATCTATCTATCTATCTATCTATCTATCTATGAAGAAATTTTATTTTGTCTCAAGGCTCTAGAGTGAATATTTGAGATCCGGGGGTCTTGCTCTATAGCTCTGCATGAGAATAAATGCCTAGTAAGAACAAAGGCTCTGGAATCATTCCTCAGGTTTGAAGAAATATCAACAAAAGAAAGACAGAAAGAAATGATTTTAGAGTGTCTATATTTGCAATTTCATCAGTGGAATTATCTAATAATTAAATTTTTTTAACTATCATTCTTAAAACAATGACTGGAGACTCATGCTCTCCAGACTCTTCAGTCCCATTCAGACTAAGATCATTTTAGGGAACTATGAAAGTTAGCTAACAACCTTTTTCACTTTTCTTCTAAAGTCTATCAGGAATACAGCAGGCTTTCTGTGGGCACAATTAAAGTATTCATTTTCCTAATTTACAGTTAAGGTCCACTCTGTAGTGATTTAGAATATAGCTAAGCACATTATATACTGATGCTATGTGGGTATATAACATATGTTGTGCATGTGGGGTGCACATATGCACTGCGAGGTCAGAAAACAAGTCCGTGGAGTTAATTCTCTCCTAATATTAGGTGGGCTCCACGGATAGAATTTATGCTATTACACACAGAGTATGTGTCTTTTCCATGCTGACCCATCTTGTCAGGCTTTAATTTTATTATCTTATCTTATTTTAATATGTTTGCAATTGAAAAAAAAATACATAAGCTTCCTCTCTCTCTCTCTTGCCTATAGGCCCTCCACATTTTCCCTTCTCTTTAAAATTTATAGCCTACTTTACTTGGGATTTTTTTAAATATATGTATATATACACAAAAGCATACACAAATTTTAAATATAGATAGAAGTAGAGGTATAGGTAGAGATAAAGATTGATACAGACACAGATACAGATGAAGATGAAACAGATACAGATGATCCAGATACAATTAGGGGACAGATAGATGTAGATACAGGTACAACCTGCCAAATCTGTCCATTGTTCATTTTGTGTAGATAGTTTGAAGGAGCCTCATTCATTGGAAAGACTAATTCTCATTCTTACTGCATACTATAGTTGGCCATACTTATATTTCTAGGGGTGCAACTACTTGGTTGGAGTAAACACAGAAACCTAGAAGGTATAAAGCAGCATAGGTGCTGGAGGGATGACGGGAAGAATGCCAGAATACAGATGAAATGAGGTAGGAAACAGAATAATGTGGGAGATTGTGAACTGGGGAGGAGAGCAGGGCATCACACAGAAAGAAGGGTGTGTTAAAAACAGCACTGGGGCTGTTTGATAAAGCTCCCAAATTACATTATTTTATAATAACTTAAAATCATACACACACACACAGACACACACATACATTCATGGAAAGTAATCCACTTGGACTGACAATGTTCCAGATACTACCATAAGCCCACAAAACCTAGTACCACACACTAGAAACATTCTTTTAAATAAGAATGATAAGAATAATCCAATCGACTCAAAACAATATATATTATTCATGTAGCCCTTGGTTGCCTTTAGGGGCTAAAATGAATCCTCTATTGGTGAAAACCACTGAATGCTTGAACTGGATCTGACTTGAAAGCCTCTTTATTTTGGTCTAGGTTCTATGTTTCCCAAGAATACTATGGAAGTCCCTGACTCATGGAAATTACTGAACACTCTTTTATAGCTGTAACACCTGGGAACTCTGCCAACCACAGGACTGCATACATGTATAACTATGCAGTAATGGCATTCACGGGTTGTTGGCAACTAACATCAGTCTAATTGGACTTAAAGCCCATTCAAAACATAAGGAAATTCTGCCTGGTATTAGCTAATAAATTCATGAACCTTAAAAAAGTATCTACTGCTGCCACTTTGCTGGACCAGCATAATTCCTTACTATATTCTAACCCTTATCCTTACATCACAGATAAGTTTAGTTATCACTCCTCAAAAATAAACCTTATTTTATACACTACATTTAGACCACTATAGAAAACTGGACACGATATAAAGATCAATGGATCATTTAGCAGTCCTCTCCCAAAAGATAAATCTGTACCATAACTCTGGTGCCTTTGGCTCATGGAACACTACAGAAGTGGGCTGGCAAGAATTGTAAGAGGAAGAATACCTGTGAACGATGTCAACGGACATGCTAATGTAGAGAGGGCATCTTTCATGACATCTTTACTTTTATACATGCTAAAGCCGTCAATGGTTCCGTGACAGTTTTAGAATATATGTCAAAATGCTTACCTGGGGTTCAGATTGATCTTCTCCTCAAACCTTAAATTCATTCTTACTGTTCTGGAATGTCAGGCAAGCTTTTAGAATATTATCTCTTCTCAGGCATTATGTTTTATTAAACAGAGACAGACAGATGGACAGCATGTTCCTTCAGTCTGGAATCGTTTATATTTAAATTATCTGTCACTCTGTCGCTCTCTAGCTTTCATAAGTGGTTCTTCTCTCCTAAAAATCATTTTGCACCTCCAAGATGATAACCAATTATCTGCTTGTTTGTTTGCTTATAATAACATTTTTTTTAAAAAAAAAATGGTCTCTAGAGATCATTTTTCACATATAGACTTTTTATCGCAAGTACAAATACATTTTTGTTTACATTTGTCATATAATTCTTCTCCAAGAATAAATTGTCTCAGGAGAGAAGTAAGTATCATCCATTTCTCTAATCTTCCTTTTCCTGTGCCAGGAGGAACTATGAGGGTATACCTATGCTACACGTTGATTAATGAGATGCAGTAGGACTATAAATTTTATTCACCTTTACTCTATCTTGTGCTTGAGGTATATGGTAGTTTTGTAACCAAAAGCGATTTTGCATTCATGCAATATTGAAAATATAAAAGAGCTACAATTCCCTATGAGTTCTAATGGCTAGATATACTCAAAATGATGAAATGTTTGAAAAAAACAGATGGTCCCAGATTTGGAGTGATGTCATGAAGAAAGGGAACATTTCTGAATAAACCTGTGGAATTTCATGTGACCTAGAAGAGTTCACACACCGAAAGAAAATTATGAAGATAAATATATGTACAATTACTAACATGTAAAGCATATAATAATATTCATACCAAACAGCTAATCCCTGAAACCATGGTCTAATAAATGTATAAATGTAAAAGATGAAGTGATGACTTGGGAGCTGTGTGACTACACTACTTGGCCTGAGACAAGAGGTTTTTTGTTTGTTTGTTTGTTTGTTTCTCTGTTCTCACTATCCTTAGGCCTAGGCCTGGTAGCTTATAGCCTCTGTAAAATCTAATCTTACACAATGACTGATTCGGTCCAGTTTTCTCAGCTTCTGACTTAATTTCTCGGCTGGCCTTACCCTAACTTTGGCAATATATTCTAATCTTCTGACTCCATTTTTATTCTCTGGCCAGTTCTGTCTTCACATGTGTCTAGCTTGTTCTCCCTGTAATCTGTCTCTGTAAAACTGCCCTAGTAAAACTTCCACACACACACACACACACACCACCCATCAGAAACCACAACAAATCACACCACATTTTTTTTTCTCTCTCTCTCTTGCTATTCTTAATTAGTCTCTCTTTCCTGTCCTGTTCTAGTATGAGTTTAGCATATCCTATCTCTGACTCATTCTGTCAGATCTTCCTCTAATTCATCATTTGTCTGCCCCTCAATGCCATGGTGTATTACAGATAGGAGCCTTGCATGGCTGCCCTCCAAGGGGTCCAACAAGCAGCTGAAAGAGTCACATGAAGATAATTACACCCCACCAGTGGACAGAAGCTGGGGAACCCTGTGGTTGAATTAAGGAAAGACTGGAAGAAGCTGAGGAGGAGACTGTCCCCATAGGAAGGCTAGCAGTCTCAACTAACCTGGATGGCTGAGATCTCTCAGACACTGAACCAGCAACCAGGCAGCATACACCAGGTGATATGAGGAACCCGACATGTGTACAGCAGAAGACTGTCTGGTCTGGCCTCAGTGAAAGAAGATGTACCTAACCCTCGAGAGACTTGATGCCCCAAGGAAAGGGAAGATCTAGTGGGATGGGGGTGGGGTGCCGTAAGGGCATCCTTTTGGAGATGGGGGCAGGGAATGAGATGAAGAACAGTTAGAGGGCAGACCTGGAGTGGAATGACGACTAGACTGTAAAAAAAGATTAAATAATAATAATAATAATAATAATAATAATAATAATAATAATGATAATAATAATAAACCCAAACAACAGCAGAACAACAACAACAACAAAACCCCATTACTTTCAAATATGGCTGCTTTCCTTCTACAAATTGACCTTTCCTTCATTGTTAGGAATTAAATATGTATGCTAAAAGAGTGTATGTTTCTCAACCAGATACTACTGTAAACCAGGACATATCTGCATTACGGTAAGATCATACCTATGGATTTGATCCCTTGAGCCATGTTGCTGAATTAAAATGCCTCTACATAAATGTACAAAGCAAAATTTCTTTATTCTTTATAATGAATAAACTTTGGTACCATCTTTGCTATGTTCATATTCAGACACCATTTGCATTGGTCTTTTGGCTTTTTTTCACTGTCATAAACTTTTGTTTTATTTTTGTTATAAATGAAGATGAACATATCTTCAAATACATATGAACCAAGAGTAGTAGGAAAATGGTATTTCAATAATTTACTTTGTTACATTTGAAGATACTTTAAGAAAATAGGGAACATTCTATATTTGTCTAATATGTTTAAGATAATGTCTAGTACATTTGTAAGTATTAATCTTACATAAGTATATTTAAATATATACCTAATCAATTATAACTTCTTTGAGTCACATTTAATATACTGTTGCATTTTGTGCATATTGTTTACCTTGACCTTGGAAAAACAGGAATGAGAAAGATGTTTGATCCCTGGAGACACAAGAGTTTGCTCCATTCTGCTCAGAGAATACTCTACAGTAATTGGTATTTCTCAAGATGCAATTGAAAACTCATCCACTAATTTAGGAATGAAAAGATAAAAAGCACAATTAAGTCAGAAAGAAAAAGCAACTGAGTCATTAACATATGTCAGTTTCTTTGGTAATTGCTGCACCAATCAAGTTTTGTTCTAATTGCTTTAATATATAATGATCTACCTGGGTCCAGAATAACAAGTTCCATATGTCCTGATAACCGTGACTCAAATATTCGTCTCCATATTAATTCAAATGGTACAAAACTGCATAAATCTTGCTAAGCATAAGATATAACATTTTAAAAATTATTTTGGAAAGACTATCTTCTCCACCAGTGTTTTTCGGTCATCTGTGTATCTTGGTCCAGAAATGAGGACTCCTGGACATTTTCCCATTCTTATTAGAATGACTGTTGTGTCTTATATAGACTGAGAAGGTCGAATTCACATATTGATAAATGAACGCACGCATATATACATGACATTTAATGTCAAAGGCCATCAATTTGAAAAAGAGCAATAGCTTACATATAGTATACTTGTAGGAAGACTTGGAGGGAGATAAGGGAAGGAAAGAATAATATAATCATATCTTAATATGAAATAACTAATAATCTTATGTCTTCATTTAATTGTATTAAGTAAGTGTCACTGAGTAAATTTTTTAGTTTATTTTAAAGTCTTAAAATCATTAAAGCTTTACTACATAACAATTACACTATGATAATTAAGCTCCCACCTCATAAATGCTGCTGGACATTCTCTGTTCTCCATTCGCCATTCTCTTTGTGTTGGCCATCTACTGTGGCCCATCCACTTCTTGGAGAGTATTATATTGGAACTTACTATTACTGTAGAAAGTATAATCATTCAGAATGATCAAATGGGTAAATACTGACTACTAACATATCATTACTTATAAAAACAGTTTTCTTAGATTGTACAAACTTGGAAAATTATCACTTTATAGGGTTTTAAAATGCTGTTAAAGAAGAAAAAGTAATCATTCTGAGTGAATAAGTGGGTAAATGCTCACTGATGTAGAAATTGTTGCCTATATAAACACTGTTTTCTTAGCATGTATAAACTTTTAAACAAGGCAGTTTAATGATGCAAGCTCTTTATGTGACTAGGTAGTTTTGTCAAACTACTACATCAGATGGCCTTATTTCCAGCATAATAATAATTGTCTGCTGTATCAATGTCTAGATTTTCAAAGGGGTCTTTGAGGAAATAGTTGTGTTTTTATGTTTTCATAAATATTTCTTGATCACTAAGTGATTAAAATATTTTCCAATATGTAATCTCCTATTATAATTTTTGATATTATGAAATAGGCATTTGATATTAGTGTTTTAAAGTACCCTAATATTTAGTGTTAAAATTAACATGTTTTTCTCCAACTCATGACTTATATATATCCACTGAAGCTGTTATATTTAAGAAGCATATTTCCAACCACATATTAGTCGATCTTTACCTTTGAATACAAGTATTTCTATATAAACTAGGTTTAACTTTTATGGTCTTATAGGTATCAAGTGATAGACACAACTAATAAAACTTTCTTTCCTTTTAGCTATGACAGTTTTATGTCCAGTAATGTGCTTCTAGACCTAGGCAAACATGGTTTCCTTCAGGAGATTCACTCTCAAAGTGAAATCCTAAAAGCAGCAATCAAGGAGAACAAGAAAAAGTATATTAGTTGGCAAATAAGAGGAAACTTGCTTTTATGTTGTAGATTTTTCAGGTGTGTGTGTGTGTGTGTGTGTGTGTGTGTGTGTGTGTGTGTGTGTGTGTGTTTATATGTGTTAGGTAGGATAACTTATTTACCCTGACTTAAACTAACCTAATGTATTTGTCAAAAGTTTTGTCTGTCTAATATCAACACACTGAATTTCCTGGGATGATTTCAAATTTGAAATATGCAACCAATGTTTTACATTGGCACTTATTCACAGAAAATAGCAGCTTATGCTTTGTAAGGAAATGAAGTTTAAATTAATTTTAGTGCTAGATAATATAATATACATGGGTTAAAACTGCATGCTAATATCTATTTTACATAAATGTCTGCTTTAATATACAGAAACTGAAAAACAAAACCATATATATATTATATATATATATTTAATGGTGTGTGTGTGTGTGTGTGTGCGTGTGTGTGTGCGTGTGTGTGTGTGTGTGCGTGTGTGCGTGTGCGTGTGTGTGTGTGTGTGTGCGTGCGTGTGTGTGGTGTGTGTGTGTGTGCGTGTGTGCGTGTGTGCGTGTGTATCTGTGTGTGTGTGTGCGTGTGGGTGTGTGCGTGTACGTGTGCGTGTGCATGTGTGGTGTGTGTGTGTGTGTGTGTGGTGTGCGTGTGGGTGTGTGCGTGTGTGTGTGCGTGTGTGTGTGGTGTGTGATGAGGTTCTGGAGGAAAGAATTACACAGATGCATGTTTGGAAATGAACATCTATTTTACTTTGGAGCTGAACTAATTGACTGACACGTATTAAAAAACTAAACTTGAACTGACTTTGAACCTCCATAACACTGAGAGAAGCACAACTTGGTAAGCAAATGGTGAAATTAAGACAATGATGAAGCCGTTTTACCATGACATAAAAAGAAGCAAAAGAACCAAGAAGATTATCGATAAAAGTAAAGGCAATCTTTTTCTGTGTATCCTTGTCAGTTTGCTATAGCACAAGGAAACAAAGAGTGCAGAATCAAATTCATATAATTTTTGTATGATTGACATAAAATGCATATTCATACAATTTCATATTATCTAAATGATTTGCGTATATCACATAAACTCAACATTATTTTACAAAATGTTTTTTTCTATTATGTTTATGAAATAAAAAACCAATTTATACTGATTGTGCCAAGAAGATTTGAAACATACAAACTGTGGAGCAATAATTAATGATAAAACAAAGACATGAATTTGAAAGACAGCAAGGGAGGATATGTATGGAGGGTGAAAAGGGGGAAATGATGTAATTATACTATAACCCCCAAAAGAAACATTAAAAAACAAAAGTAATCATCATAGCCACATTCCATTTCCTTCATTTATATAATATTATTTAATTCTATATTATCATTTAAAGAGAAGTTATTGGTACATTTGTAAACTACCAATGAATTTAGTTATGTTAAACTCTTACTAAATTTATATATGTAATGCTAAATATTTCATATTTTACTGCTTTTCTGATACTCTATAATCATCATGCTTTAGTTAGTAGTAAAGAATCAGTAACATTTTACTTACTAATAAAATATTTGATTTAAAAAGCCCTTACAGGCACATATGTGTGGGTGCTACATGAATCTAGGTGGCTTCAGAGGCCAAAAGAGGTAAATGCGTCCCTTTGAACTGGTTACAGGCTGTTGTAAGCCATCTTGTGTGAGTACTAGGAACCAAACTTGGATCCTCTGCATGAGCAGCACACCTATTGATTATGGAACTGCCTCTGCCTCAAGAAGAAGAAAGACTAAAGTGTGGATGCTTCAGTCCTACAGAGAAGGAGAAACACTATAATCATGGCAGGTAGAGGGTGGGAGGGACTTGGGAGGAAGACAGGAGAGGGAGAGGAAAAGCAGGGAGCAGTTTTAGGTATGGGAGGAGATGGAGGAGATGTACAGAGAGTCAGGAAATTGAACAGAGATGTGTAGCAATGAGGGATTGGGAACTGGGTGTAGCCACCAAAATGTCCCACATGCCAGGAAAGCATGAGACTCCCATGATCCAACAGGGATGACATTAGCTGAAATACCCAACAAAAGAGAGGGAGAACCTGTAGAACCCATGTGCAGAGGCTAGGCACCACTGCAGGTTGAGGGGCAGAGCCAGGCAGCCATTTCCAAAATTTTAACCCAGAATGGCTCCTGTCTAAAGGAAATACAGGGACAACAAATAGAGCAAAGACTGAAGGAAAGGCCATCGAGAAACTGTCCTACCTAAGGATCCATCTCATATGCAGACACCAAACCCAGACACTATTGCTGATGCCAAGAAATGCTAGCTGACAGGAGCCTGTTATCTCTGTCTCTTGAGAGGCTCTGCCATAGCCTGATCAATATAAATGCAGATACATGCAGCCAACCATAGGACAGAGTACTCCAAAGGAGGGATTAGGAAAAAGACTGAAGGAGCTGAAGGGGCTTAACAACCCTAAAGGAAGAACAAAAATATCAACCAACCAGAGCCCCCCCCCCACCCTAGAGCTCCCAGGGACTAAACCACCAATCAAAAAATAAACCCATGGCACCAGCTATTTATGTAGGAAAGGATGGCCTTATTTGGCATCGATGGAAGGGGAGGCCATTCATTGGTCCTGTTAAGGCTGATGCCCCAGTGTTGGGGGAATGCTAGGGCAGTGAGGCAGGAGTGGATGGGTAAGTCGGGGAGCACCCTTATAGAAGCAGGGGCAGGAGGATGGGATAGGATGTTTGAGGAGAGGAAACCCAGAAAAGGGGATAACATTGGAAATGTAAATAAATAAAATATCCAATAAAAAACATTAATAAACCTGATGGTCACTCTGAAAGAATAAAAAAGCTTATGTAAATTATTGCCTAATTTTCATTCAAATTCATAGCTTCATGTGGAAAATTTAGTATAAAATCAAAAGCTACTATTTTACTAAAATTAATTTTACTGGTATTATGTAATTCTTTGTTTCTGATGAGTAATATGCAAAAATAATATCAGAACAAAAACAATAGAATGGCAAGATATAAAACATAAAAGCTACACAAGTCTGCAGAGATTTCTCAAGGGCTAAAGATACACGTGCTTAAGTCTAAGGATGGCCAAACAGAAGACTGAGAGGGTGGAAGAAAGCAGAGAACAAACTTCTCCATGACATATGCTATTCTCCATAGACACTCCATGAACATATGTGTCCCGCACATACACACAAAAACCCACCCCCAATACATTTGAAAAAATAAATATAATAAAACATTAAAAACTAAATCTGACATGCCTTGACTTTATAAAGAAAACAAAATGAAGTTAAAAGAAATAGCAAAGACTCACAGTCTTCCTGAGACTTTCATGGGATTTTCATAAGGACACACCACTGTCCTTTCTTGTGTATGCCTCTCCCCTCTAATTCCCATAACTAAATGCATATTAATATCTTGATTAATGAGTTTATTTCCAGTTTATTCCAAAAAAGTGAAACCCCCACATTTTGGTAATGTTACATAAGATCTCATTTGTGTTCTTTGACTAATCTTACATATTTTTCTATAAATGACAGCAGTCATCGGCAACTTACAGTCAATAATGTTGTCTGATGAAGTCATTCAGGGATTTCTCATGAAAACAATTGTTCTCTATCTGCAAAGAAAGGGCATAGACTTCAGTGATTGTGTAACCAACCATGACTAGCTCTATGCAAAAAGATAATTTTATATGCTACAGAAACGAAAGGAAGCGATTAAGTAATCCATAGATACTGACTAGGGATTCCATCATAGATTCAATGATATAATTATAAATTATATGAAACAGATAAGCATTCTGGGGAAAGAAACCATATGAGAAAAGTACAGAATATGAAAGAACTTAGTACAACTAAGGAAATGTTAATGATTCATTGTTACTGTAACACATAAATCTCCTTGATCATAATATGTTTTTCTATTTAAATAAATAATGAACTTTCCTTTGCTAATGAGGCAAGTAGCTCAGAAAGAATGCATTGCTGTGGGGCCAATTAAAAGAGGTTGATTTATTTTTCTGGCATCAAAAAGTTTTGGATTTCTCTTAATAAATGTAAGATTTTTTTTTTTTTTTTTTTTTGGTGTTTTGACTCTGGGGAGAGCTCACATCAGGAGTCATCATTAGAAAAAGTAAAATTTTCAAGTAATATTATATTGTTGCTTTCCTATTGCTGTGATGAAATACTCTCACCTAAGTAAGTTATTTTGGCTGTGGTTCCAGAGCAATAAAAGCCCTAGTGAAGAGCAATGGCAAGAAGTGGAAGATCTAACAGGGACAGGAAAATGAGAGTGTCCATCTTCAAACTGGAGCATGAAGTAGAAAGAGGGTATTGAAGATGAGGGGGGACCATAAATTCCCAAACCCACTTGCAATGACTTTGCCTTCCATCAGAGCCACTCCACTAAACAACTGAGTGGGGATATGTGTTTAGATATCTCAGCTGATGGAAGACATTTCCATTCAAAGTACTGCAAATATGCATAGTATCAGTCAAAAATGCACTTTCCAGAAAAAGCAATTGAACAAATTATTTTAAAACAAAGTCTTGTTCTTATTTGTTTTTGTAATTAGACTTCTGAGAAGGAAGCGATAATGAAATATTGAATCCTAAATTAAGAACTGCTGTGTTGAAGAGGATGACAGAAAGCATTTATGAATAGAAAGTATGTTAATGAAGTATGGTCCGTCAAAGGCATCATCCAAATCCAACAGATGTCAACAGCGGAGAAAAATGCTATTTGCTAGAAATTGTAGGACAAAGAAATTAAGGTATTTTAGATACGTTAAAAATATTTAATAATGTCATACTGAAAATACTAGAAGAAGAGAGAGTATCAAGAGGGTAAATATAATAATTATAATGGTGGTAAATAAAGAGCCGACTTACTCATCTGGGAAACTCTTGTATTTTGAACATTAAATTCCCACTGCATTGCAAATGTGTTATGACAGTGTTAGTGGATAGATAGAGAAATACATTTTTATATTATCTGAATTTTAGAATGATATTATTGAGAAAATTTTATCATAGTAAAGTGAAAAATAAAAAAAAATTATAAATATATATTTGCACTTAATGTCAACAAATTTTCACTCAAAAATTAATAAGTGTTAATAAAAGTGAACTGGACTGTGGAACATTTTATTTTGAAAAAATGCCAAATGCCTTGTCCATCTTCATGGTATCAAGAGGAATACAGAATTAAATGTATTCTAATATTGTGAGATGTGTTTTGAAACATTTTCTATTATTTCAAAATTAATACTTTTATTTAGTGTGCACGCATGCATGTGCGTGTGTGTGCATATTTGTTATTATCTCATAGTATAGATGTCCTAAAGATTGAACCAAGTTCTTGGTCTTGGCAGCAAGTACCATAATAACATTAAGACATGTTGTTATCCTGCATTGGCTTTTAAACACTAATTATTCACTCTAGTCATCACTGAATCCAAGGCCTTGTTTATTCTAACCATATTCTATGTTATTAAGTTATTACCATGAGTTGGCATCAACTGTCCATTTGTGAAAACCCGGGAGACTTCCTGGGAAGAGAAAATTGTGGGAGGTGCCATCTGTAGGTAATGAGGCTACTTTGTATAAGACAGGCAGTTGCCTTGGGGCAGGAGTCTGGAATTGGAGGATCAGGCGAAGAGGAGGAGGTAAGATGGGGAATGATGGAAGGAGAGGCTGTAGGAAGAGATTACTGGAATTGAAATTTATTTGACAGGTGGTATGGACATCTAATATAGTGGAAACTTGCTAAAATATATGAAGGCTATCATAATGAAGTCTTCAGATAATGAAGGAGAAAGAGTTCCAACTGGCCGTGTCTTGTCATCAAATAAAACTTCCATTACTAGTATTGAGTTAGAGCCAATTGAGTTGTTGGACAAAGGGGTCCTGTGGATATCCGCAATCGATACAGACGGTTGTCAAGAGAGTAAGTTGCTTTCTATAAAGTGAAAATAAGGCTCCATTGCTGGAAACAATACCCACACAACTCATTGAACATGGAAAGAGAGAGTTGTGGCTTACCTAGTCCTTCACCTGAACGTTCTAGTGTTTTCATACCAGAAGGTACTCTGCAGGTTAACCAGAGAGAAATGCATACACAACTCCAGCCAAAAACCTTTCAGTCTACAATGCTGTCCTGCCTGAATAATGCAAAATGTGAAAAGAACAACGGTGGCAGAAAGCTTCTGTGAGTAACCAACCGATATTTGAGTTAAGGCCTACTCCATGAGAAAGGACTCATACCTGACACTGCTTGAGTTACCAAGAACCAAAGAATTGATAGCCCCCAGAGACCTAGGGTAAAACCAAATACTACTTGTCTTTAAATAAATAAGCAGTGATAACATAACTCCTAATGATATTATTCTATACACATAGATAAATGCTTAATTAAGACATCTTCAGAGCAGCTGCTTTCTGCAGCAGATGAAACAAATATAAACACCAACAGCCAGACATCTTTGAAAATCAGCCCAAAAGTTGATGTCTTTTTCAATTTCCTACACTCAGAGCTCAGGAAACCTTGCTGAAGAGAAGGAGAAAGGAAGGTGAGAGCCAGAGGGGATGGAGAACCCCAAGAGCACAAGTTTCTCTAAATCAACAAAGCAAAGCTCATTGGCACTTAAAGAGACTGAAATAGCAAGTAAAGAGCCTGCATAGGTCAATACCAGGTCCTCTGAATATATAGTGTAGCTTTCATTTTAGTATTTTAATGAAACTCCTGACTGTGTGAGCAAGTGGGTCTTTGATTCTGGTGCCTTCTCTAGGGACTCTGTTTCTTATGTTGGTTTTCATTGTCCAACTTCAATGAGATAGATATTGTTTTATCCTTTTATATTTTATTTCATTTTATACTGTGGTTATCTCTCAGTAGTCTGTTCTTTTCCAAGGAGAAACAGACAAAAGATTGAAGCTCTCTAGGATGAGTTGATGGAAAGAAATTTGAGTCATAGAGAGGGGAAATTGTAATCAGGATAATATTGTATAAGAAAAGAATCAACTTTCAATAAAAAGAAAAAATACTAACAACAGAAAAATAAAAGAGAAAAATAGAAAGAAAAAGTCAACTGAGGTGAGGCAAACCAGTTCCTGTCTTGACTTCCTTCAGTAAAGGACTATAAAACTGTAAGACACAATAAACCCATTCTTCTCCTTGTTGCTTTTGGTTACTATGTTTATCACAGCAGCAGAAAGCTTCCTAGACTAGAAACATAGCAGCATTTAAAAGGTACTTGTATTATTATTATTACAATTGTTGTTGTTGTTGTTGTTGTTTTTATTTTGAGGGTAACCGTCATCTTGAAGGCCTCCTAATTTAGCATATAAAAATCAGTAGACTACAGACATGTGCACTCACTTCTGGCTTATTTACCTCATTAACCTTTGAACAAGTTACTTTCCAATAGACAGTTTTTAGGAAACAGCTATATCAGGCTCCTTTCATCAAGCACTTCTTGGCATCCAAAATAGTGTCAGGTTTGGTGACTAACTACAGGATGGATCCTCAGGTGGGGCAGTCTCTGGATGGCCTTTCCTTCAGTCTTTGCTCTACATTTTGTCTCTGTATATATTTGCTCCCGTGAGTATTTTGTTCCCCTTCCTAAGAAGGACTGAAGCATCCACACTTTGGTCGTCCTCCTTTTTGAGCTTCATGTGGTCTGTGAATTGTATCTTGGGTATTCGGGGCTTTTGGGCTAATATCCACTTCCCAGTGAGTGCATACCATGTGTGTTCTTTTGTGATTGGGTCACATCACTCAGGAAGATATTTTCTAGTTCCATCCATTTGACTAAGAATATCATGAATTCATTGTTTTTAATAGCTGATTAGACTCTGCCAGAGCCTGAAAATACAGAGGCAGATGATCTCAGCCAAATACTGGACTGAGCACGGGATCCCCAATGAAGGAGTTTGAGAAAGGACTGAAGAGCTGAAGGGGTTGGCAATCCCACAGGAAGAACAACAAAATCAACCAACCAGACCCCCCCAGAGCTTCCAGGGTCTAAGTCACCATCCAAGGAGTACACTTGGAGCTACCCATGGCTCCAGCCGCAAATGTAGCAGAGGGTGGCCTTGTCAGGCATCAGTGAGAGGAGAGGCCCTTGGTCCTGTGAAGGCTTGATGGATGCCCCAGTGTAGGGAAATGAGAGGGCAGGGAGGAAGAAGTGGGTGGGTGGGTGGAGGATAGAAGCAAGGGGAGGGGAGAGGAGATAGGAGGTTTCCAGGGAGAGGTAGGGGACTGGGAAAGGGGATAACATTTGAAATGTAAATAAAGAAAATATCCAAAAAAAAAAAGAAATTAAAAAAAAGACAATGTTTAAATGTGTATTTTAACCTAGAAATTGTTTAGTGAATCCCATGTAATCAGAGAGGCTCATAAATTACTTCTGCCTTTTTATCCTAAATTCATCATATTTAAATTATGTACAAATTGGGCTGGAGGGATGGCTCAGTGGTTAAGAGCACTAACTGTTCTTCTGAAGGTCCTGAGTTCAAATCCCAGGAACCACATGGTGGCTCACAACCATCCGTATTGGGATCTGATGCCCTCTTCTGGGATGTCTGAAGACAGCTACAGTGTACTTACATATAATAAATAAATAAATCTTTAAAAAATATGTATAAATTGTCATAAAGTCACATAATACGATGTATAAATACTCCCTTTTAAATGATCAATCTAACACACTGACATGAAAGTCTATAGCCATATCTAATTCTCTGTGAATCATTACCTGATATTCTCTTCAAAGTTAACACACAACATAAAGTCAGACAATTTATATGAGAATAATGAAAGAAATTTTAGCTATATTATAATTCTTTATCATCGTGAAGCATAAGTAAGCATGAAATGAAACTATTTGAGTAAATTATTACTCCCAGTTTTCAGCATCTTAAAAGTGTGCGATTATAAATGGCCAGGAAGCCCGTGATTCTATTTTCTGTATTTCCCTGAAGGAATTCTTTGCTTTTCAACAAGAACAAAGCAGTGCAGTATCAATCATCACCAGATATTTTATCTTCTCTTTTAAAAGCCTGCTAATCATTATCATGCAAGATCACTTCTGTATCCGACAGTATTTATTGTGCATCAGCTCTAGGGAAGCCCATGTAAATCACTAAAGGCTGACACAGTGAAAAGAGAGAACTGTTCTAGCTCACTCAAGGATAACTTTCAACGAAAGAAAGGAACACAGCTGTCTAGGGCAATAAATTCTAGGTCATCATTAATCTGAGATGTCACAAAACTTTTACTACCATTTATCTGTGGACACGCTTTTGTATTTGTGAGTAAAGTAATTTTATATATTTATATGAGTTTATATAATTAAAATGGGTACTAACGTAGTCTTCAATCACTTACATTTTTCTTTAATTTTATTTATAAAATATGTATTTATTATTATATGTTATATATTATTGTATATATTATATAAATATAAATAAATATTGAACTAATAATTACAGCGCTCATGTATCTTCATCCAGACATTCCCACGCATCCCCGTGCCCTTACTCTCAAAGCATGACCTTGATTTCTTTATTCATTATAATATACACATATATGTTCATATATACTCAGATACATATCCTGATTAAGCCATATAATGTTGCTTATATGGATATGATCTCAGAGCTGATCACTTGGTATTGGATAACCAACTGGTATGTTCTTCCCTGGGGAAGCACACATTTTCTTTTATCAGCTATATTTTTAATATATACTTCATTTAGCTATTATTGTGCTCATCATGTGTCTTTTTTTTTTTTTTTTTTTTTTTTTTTTTTTTTTTTTTTTTTTTTTTTTTTTTTTTTTTTTTTTTTTTTTTTGGTTTTTCGAGACAGGGTTTCTCTGTGTAGCCCTGGCTGTCCTGGAACTCACTCTGTAGACCAGGCTGGCCTTGAACTCAGAAATCCGCCTGCCTCTACCTCCCAAGTGCTGGGATTAAAGGCGTGCGCCACCACTGCCAGGCCACTTAGCTATTATTAATTACTTATTAAACAGTTTTGTATTTTTGGATTTATTTTTTTCTAGTAAATTTTACTGTTCATAAATACCACATATAAACAAATCATATGGCTCCAGCTACATATGTAATATAGGATGTCCTTATCTGACATCGATTGGAGGCGAGGCCCTTGGTCCAGTAGAGGCTCGATGCTCCAGCATAGGAGGATGCTAGAGTGGTGAGACAGGAGTGGGTGGGTGGGTGGAGGAGCATCTTCATAGAGCCAAAGGGGAAGGAGGATGGGATGGAGTTTGTGGAGGGAAGACCGGAAAGGGAACAACATTTGAAATTTAAATAAATAATATAACCAATAATAAAGAATGCTGTATGTGATGCATTTTTATTTATTTATGTACGTATGAAAATTATTCTTGCTAAATTATTATTAAAATATGTGATTTTTCTTAAATTTTGGCTCAAAACTAATATATAAAACGCCTTTACTTTCCCTTTCAAGTTAAAACAGCTCTATTACTATAGACTTAGCATTACATTATGAACCTTAATAGTATGGAATCATTGGAGTTCTTATTTTATTTATCTTAAAAGGCTAATAATTATCATATTTTCTTGCCTAGAAATACTAAAGTATGAAAAATGTCTTAATGTTTCAGCAGAAAATAATTCTATTGGAGAGCATTAATGCAGAACTTAAAATAAACAAAGCCCTGTTTACCTGTAGCAAGGATTGAAAAGGGAACATCAAATATGCCAGACTAGTCGTACTCTACCATTGGCTACATCATCACCTGGGATAAAACTTTTGAGTAAGATATGGCGAGAGTTGAAAGTTTTCTTTGAATTCCCTCACACCACAACATGAAGACACATTCCATGCCAAGTGCCTTCCAGGAATTTAAAGAGGACTCAGTTAACACTAGTGAAAACTTTTGTTATGTTTTCCTCTTTGGGAATGAACCTTAGAAATTTAAGAAATTGCTATTTCTGGTGTGAATTTATCTTTTTTGTCACATAATTTATGTTTGGGCAGTTTTCTCATCCTGGTCAATTTGGGTTATTGTAAAGATTAACTCATCCACAGCTAATGAAACCACTCTGCCCTGAGCCTTCCTAATTAAGATTTGGAGCATGAGAGTTGGAAGCAAAGTTTTGACCAGTTAGAACACTGATAAGTGCACATAAAGTGGCAAATAATTTTTAAAAGTAAAATTTAATTACTTCTTTTCTGATCCCTACTATGCAAAAAGTGGAGAACTATATTATTTTTGTCCTGACATAAATTTAGCTGGATGGGAGTTTATATAAAACCTTTATAGTACAAATATATAATTAAACTTTATGTGTCATTTTACAAGTCTGGACATCTGTGGCTGAGGGTGTATACGTGGGTGGAGTTTGATGAAAACGTCATACTAACTCAGTGAAGCATAGCTTGGAAAACAACATGTTAGATATTCAAGTAGCATTCTGGCTGAGAATATCTGATCCATTTTATTTTTTTTTTAAATCTTGTCCTTTTATAGCATAAAAGGCAATAAATAATGATGGTACCGGTACCGCTGTCTTTTAAATGTATTGCGAACTCCAGCAAACCAATCTCCATGCTGACTTGTTGGGTTTCTTGTGTGTTTTGTTTTGTTTTTTATTCATTTGCTTGCTTGTGATGGAGCTGCACCCTCAAAGTCATTTCTTCTTCTATAACTCACCCAAAACCCTCATTGATTTACCACCCTTTCCTTGGATGGAATTATTGTTTGCTCTGTAGCTACCCCTGATTTCAGAAATGAGTAAGCCCTTCTGTGCAGCTCTTAGGAAAAAGAACAGGGCAGCAGCCCATGGCAGTATGTGTTCAAACAAATAAAGAAAAAATACCAGCCAGGCAGTGGTGACGCACGCCTTTAATCCCAGCATTTGGGAGGCAGAGGCAGGTGGATTTCTGAGTTCGAGGCCAGCCTGGTCTACAGAGTGAGTTCCAGGACAGCCAGGGCTACACAGAGAAACCCTGTCTCGAAAAATCAAAAAAAAAAAAAAAAAAAAAAAAAAAAAACAAGAAGAAATACCAGGTACAGGCTGGACTTTTATATTCACTGTCTAAAAAAGGGCTGAAATAGCAAGATTGGAGATAAAATTTAAGCAGCATGAAGGAATGTTCAAACTATTAATTTAGCTAGAAATGCTCAATACAAAACCTTGACTTAGGAGTATTCTTGGCTTCATTGGTAATTTGAGGAGGTGTCTTTTATTATTTTCAATACAACAACCACAGGGAGGGCTGATACTGAAACTGTTAAAAGCTCACCTGATAATTTTCCTACAACATTTAATTACTTGAGTATATAGCACTGAAAGGGAGAAAGAACATCGTTGGCAAAGAGGGATAACAATTATGCTTGACCTGTCTGCTATTACGAGGAAAATTTAAATTCTTTTAGTTATACTCTAATGCAAATTATATTCCTATGGAATCCCAGTCTGAGCTTTCCTTTTGCAAGTGTGAGCTTGCATAAATCATTCTCATTGAAGATAATTGTTTATTATTTTTTTCAATATTTAACTTGAGGGTATAATAGAAGCTAAGACAAAAGCAGATGGAAAAATTCAACTAGATGGATTTAAAATTTTGCCTTATGTTGGTTCTTTAATTATGCCTCACACAGACATAAGATAAAAGATAGAAGATAAAAACCAAAGGCTCATAGCTTTATCCCTGAGCCAGGTACCAAACAGAAAATATTCACAGGAACTTTGTTAGAGATGAGTGGAGATCAGGGAGAGAAACCAGAAATCAGCATTTCTGTCTATATAGTGCAAATTTTTAAAATATATTAATAGATAAAACCATATTTGTGGTTATAACTATCACTAATATCTATTGAAATAAAAATGAAGGTGTTATTTAATCACTCATATCTATTGAAATAAAACGGTGTTAGTTAATCACTGAGAAGCTGTAGGAAAATCCTGAGTTATTCTTATGAAAAAGATATATTTTATTTAGTTAAATATTACATATATTACTGTGGTAATGTTATCATATGCATGCCTAAGGAAGTATTCAAGATATCAACATTTCACACAAATGTTAATTCTTTTTAGAAGCCTAACTATAATTTTAAAGGGTATTTCTCCATGAGTTTTAATTTCTTCAAATGTTTTGGTAATATTGTTTGTTTGTTTAATGTGGTATTGTGAGAAAACTAGCAGTCTCGATTGGGTAGAAACAACTGATTTTTACCATAGAAGCCATTTGTATTACTGGCAATGAGACTACAATTGGCATTCTCAAAGATTGATTAATTATTCCTTTCATAATTTCAATGAGAATGCCCAATATTTGTATGCTACCTTAATTACAAACAAAATAATTGAAAGTAGAGAAATTTAACTAGTAGTGAGAATGTGGCTTAGAGTTAATAAAACTTTCATCCACAAGTGTCCTTTCTTTCCGACTGTCTGGCCTGTTTGACTGAAGAGCAAATTCCAAATCTCAGCTCCACAGAAAGGCTTAGAGAAGTCTCCACAGAGCTTCAATTACAATGGGAATAAAAACTCACTTGTAAACCTAGTATCATCCCATGAACAGGAGGAAAGCAATAGCAAGTTATTTTGCTATTAATTTCCTTCTAGATTATTTTACAGCATAAATGCATAATATAAATCCCATCTAGGCTCCACTGCTAGCAAGAATTTGATTCAACTTGATATGGTGTTAGGACCACTTGGTGACTTCCAAACACACTCTACTGCAAGTTTCCCTAGGGAATCCTTGCTTCTTTCTCTCTCATTAAATTTTTCTTCCAGCCAGGTGGCTCACAATCCTAAAATATCTACTATTTTTAAAAGGTAAAATCAAGAGGGCTGCTCAGATGAGGCATGTGTTGCTCTTTGCAGAGGGCTCAAGTTTGGTTCTTCCAACACCAGGCAGCAGCTCACAATCACCCCCGACTCCTGTCCTAAGAGCTCTGACATCCTCTTCTAACTTCCATTAGCTCGTGCATGCCAGTGGTGCTTATAGTCAGTCATACTCACAAAATTACTAAATACATGCTTTAAACGGCAATTAAGAATAAGATTGGGGGCAGGGAGTTTGCTCAGCAGGTAAAGGTACTTGACCTGTTACAGGCTGAGCTCTACCTCCAGGATCCCACATAGTGGAAGGAAAGAGTTAATTCCTTAAACCTGTCCTATGATCTAGACCTGTGCACATCACGTCAAAATAAATATATTAATTAAAGAAAATAAAATGCCCTACAATAATTTTACACTGAATAAAATCTTATAAAGTTCTGAATCAGTATAGAGATGGGTAGTATCAGAGATATTAGGCAAACCACTAGCTAGCTCTTCTTACTATATTCCGTTTCCTGTGGGAAAGGCTGGATTCAAATACACCGTGTGCAGAGGTCTATAGTACCTTGTGAGATGAAACCTCAGTGTTGATTCACAGAGGAGTCTTTCCATGCATCTCAAGTTACTGACACCCCACCAATGCTCATTAGTATGATATTTTACTTTTTACAAGCAGATAAAATGAATTAAAATTACCTAAAACTTTAATTAAGAATGCCAGGTAATCTTCTGCTGGGTATATTTATTTGAGCATTTGAAAATCATTAAAAGTTTTAAAAGATATGCCCAACATAGATTGTATCTATTATATTAGATAGACCATTATGATCATTTTGCTATTTTTGCTGCTTAATCTGATTGCCTTTATTCTAAAACAATACCAGAAAAGTGAATGCAATTTAAACATGATTAACATAATCTAGTTTATTGATTTAAGTATTTCTACTTATTAAATTGTAGGTAAATATTCAACACTGCCATCAAATATATTCATTTTGCATTGTAAATTTTTTGGAAAAAATAAAACTACTGTATCCATTTTACCCTTTGTAATATTTTACTGATTTTGGACAATTTGCAATATTTAGTTTTTTATCCAAACTTTATGCTACAAGCACACTATTTGGCGTTATTTTTGTTTTCTTTTTTCTTTTTTTGTTTATTCATTTTGTGTTTATTTAACACTCCAGATTTTATTCCCCTCCCTGTCCACCCTTCTACTGTTCCGCATCCCACATCTCCTTCACGTCCCCTGTTTCCACGAGGATGTCCACACACATCCCCCCCATCCCCAGACTCCATCAGACCTCTAAACTCCCTAAAGGGTTACGTGCATCTTCTCTGACAGAACACAGACCCAGCAGTCCTCTGCTGTATATGTGTTGGGGGCCTCATATCAGCTGGTGTATGCTGCCTGGTTGGTGGTCCAGTGTCTGAGAGATCTCTGGGGTCCAGGTTAATTGAGACTGCTGGTCCTCCTACAGGGTCGTCCTCCTCCTCAGCTTCTTCCAGCTTTTCCCTAATTAAAACAGAGGGGTCACCAGGTTCTGTAAATTGTGTAAATATCTGCATCTTACTCTTACTGCTTACTACATCCTACTACTTGTTGGATCTTTCGGAGGGAAGTCATGCTCGGTCCCTTTTTGTGAGTACTCCATAACCTTAGTAATAATGTCAGATTTTGTGGTCTTCCCTTGAGCTGGATCCCACTTTGGGCCTGTCACTGGACCTTCTATTCCTCATGCTCTTCTCCATTTCCATCTCTGCACTTCTTTCTGACAGGAACGATTATGGATCAGAGTTTTGACTGTGGGATGGCAACCCCATCCCTCATTTGATGCCCTGTCTTTCTGCTGAAATTGTACTCTACAAGTTTCCTCTCCCCACTGTAGGGCATTTTATCTAAGGTCCCTCCCTTTGAGTTCTGAGTCATTTCCCATGTATCTGGTAAATTCTGGAGCCCCCTCCCCTGCCTCCTACCTCCTGAAGTTGTCTGTTTTTATTCTTTCTGCTGGCCTTCAGGGCTTCAGTCCTTTTCCCCCACCCAATACCACCTCATGTTCCCTCTCTGTTTTCTTTGTTAAAAGAAAAAAGCCTTATATGGCACACACGAGGAAAATAAGATACCCTTTAAAGCTTCAACATTTGTTAAGCTATTTTGTATAATCAGTCAAGATGACCCATTCCAATAAGATTTAAAGGAATATAATACCCAGGCTATATTCACTCACTGCTACAAATACCAAAACTAGCACCAGATATTTCTTGGAGGGAACAGGAATGTTTGAGGATCTTAGTGATGCAGAAGCGATGTAGCAATTCTTTCTATTCCCTGAAGTCCTTCGCAAAGGCAACTCACTGTTTATGGTCAGGAGGAGGAGGAGGACACTGAGCTGAAAACATTGAGTGTAGAGAAGGGTGATTAATTCCAGGTCTTTGCTGGGATACAGATAGCAACTGCCTCTGGTGAGCACTCATAAGCCCCTTAATGCTGCTTTGGACTATGAAGGAAATGCTTCTGGACTTTCAGAAGTGTCGATCATAGTTGCATAGTCCATGACCAAAAAACCTTCCAGAATAATGCAAGGCGATGTAGCTTCCTCCCTAAAAACTTTCAAAGGTATCACCCTTGAACAGAGACAAAGAATCACATGTGGTCTTTGAAAGAGACGTTCTCTCTACCTTTCCATGTGCATCTGCCAAAAATTTGCTCTATGTGTCTCAATGTTTATTAATAGAAACAAACAAAAGCAAAATTCGCTAGTTTATGAATTGAAACTTGTCATCAAAACTTGACCGTTATTTTCTGATAGTGTGTCTTATTGTCTCTGTATAGGAAACTAGTTTGACTTCAAATACCTTTTTGGTCAATACTTTCCTGATGAAAACCATTTAATTTATTCTGATATTGTCAATTTTTGCATATCTGATTAGTCATGTAAATATGACATGGTAAAATATGACTATGTTTAATAGAAATTCATTTTGATATTTTTAGTTTGTGGATGTTTTTCTTTCTTTGACCAAGGAGCCATTTTTAAATTATCTGATGCTCACTAAGCCTCTGCTTGGTTCCTTGTCAAACAAAGCATAGACTGATGCACAGCCCTTCAAAATATCACCCTTTCCTTTGGCTTCTTAATAGTTCTTAGTCGTTTTATAATTTCAGTTTTTACTATTGACTCTGTGTTACTTCTCAGATAACTTTTATGACTAAAGACAGGATACTGGTTTATTATTTTCATGTATCTGACAAGCTAGAATGTTTTTTCTCTATTGAGTTATCGTCATTAGCCTGGAAATCTACAGGAAATTTTTGGGAAATCTATTTATGAAATGTCCATTTTTCTCCTGCCCCTCTCTCTCTCTCTCTCTCTCTCTCTCTCTCTCTCTCTCTCTCTCTCTCTATATATATATATATATATATATATATATATATATATATATATATATATATATATATATTTTACTAAAGTGACTATAAACTTAGAACACTAGAACATAAAGATTTTCAAAACTCCAATCCAATAGCAAAATTTCTCTACAAGACTATCTTCCTTGAGAGACCAACATGCTACATAGTTATGGTAACAAATATATATATTAAAGCACTGATCAGTTTTATCTTATAATCTTGAACATGTTTATTCTGATGAAAAACTTCAAAGAGAATCTTAATAGATATGTGTGTCCACCACTGTAAAAATCTTAATCTTTCTATCAGAAGATCATTGCCTTCCTCTGCTAATTTTAAAATAAAACTTGAAATCATGAAGCCCTTCCTAAAGACTTGATTAAAATTTCACCATGATGCCTATTTTGCTTCTTTTGACATTCTATATAAATTTCAAAGTTCTTTGGACATTATTGACAAACGCTTGGTCCTATCAGAAAAAAATAAATACATAAAGACATTATACATAAATTTGTAATAGTATACTAATAAAGAATATTTACTTCTATTATTTTTAACCTATTTCTGTCTTATTTTAGTACTAGGGTCCATCAAGGTTATTTCACCAAAATGGCATGATGATTTTTCTGTCTTTCTTTATTATTACAATGTGAATACAAATGACTTAGAATTTTCCCTAGGTATCTGAATAAAGGTGTGATGTTTGTTGGGCAAGATTTTATTTTCACAATAAAAATTACAAGGATAAGTATACTTAAAATGTTATGTGACTTGCAATTAGATTTTTTGGAAATCATCTATGACATTATTAGATTCTTTATATTGTTAATTCATTGTCCTTTTTATTTCATAAAATGATGGGAATGAAATTCATCTGTCCAAATTTTGATAATGAAATCATGAATTTGCTGAATTTGTGTTCTATCAACTCACTAATTTCTGCAAGTATCTTACTAGGCCTAATATTCTTTTGATCGTGCTTAGTTGGAATGGTAGAGGAATATTTATTGGAGGTTGGCTTTCCAGCTACTCAATTATTGTGTAGATTAGTATGAATTTATTTAATTTTCATGTAACATAAATATGTGAAGCAAATTGGAAATCTAAATAAAATATGAAAATTTGAAGTAAGAAAGAAGCTACATTTCTGAAATTAATAGAGTTGATAAAGAAAGGGGCAAGAAAGTATTCTTAGTCCTCTGATTAGATAAAGTGGATCATGATACTGAGTCTACTCACACTGACTAGGTGGCATTGTGAATTGTATAAATTTAAGGAAGCTCAGATCAAACTAAGTTGACAGTAATTAGCTATAGCTAATTGCTTATCATATAGTGGAATAATTATACTGAAGCTAAGATTCTGTGAAGTGAATTATAAACACTCAAAGCAATGCAGAAAATATAAGCCAAATTTTAACAGAAATATATTAAAGAATTTCTGATAAAAGAGATATTTAAATTAAATAGTACCTTGATGAATTTTTAAAAGGAAATAGCAATCTCTTTGACATTTGAAAACATACATATATAGTACATAATCTCTAATGAATATTGTAGACAACTGTAATTTAGTTTCATTCCACCTGACTAGCATATATGAATTTGAAAATATTCCAAAAATCCACCAATAAATTCATTTCCTACAAAATGGAAGATTTAAGATATAAAATGAATCATCTAAAAGATATAATAATCTTCCAACATAATATTTTATCATGTAATGGCCTTTAATTACTCTAGTGTATCAACATTGTGTGTGTTTATGTGTGTGTGTGTGTGTGTATGTGTGTGTGTCTGTGTATGTGTGCATTTGTATCTATAGCATATGTCTGTTCATAAACTGAGGAAAAGGAGGTCCAGTGACTGACCCAAATTGGGATCGAGCTCAGGGAGAGGTTCCAAGGCCTGACATTATTACTGATGCTATGGTGTACTTACAGATGGAACCCTAGCATGGTCGCCCTCTGAGAGGCTCAACAAGCAGCTGACAGAGGCAGATGGAGATACTTTTTTTTAATTGGATATTTCTTTTATTTACATTTCAAATGTTATCCCCTTTCTGGGTTTTCCTCTCTGAAAACTCCCTATCCCTTCCCCTCTCCCCCTGCTTCTATGAGGGTGCTCCCCACCCACTCACCCATTCCTGCCTCCCAGCCCTGGCACTCCCTTACACTGGGGCATCAAGTCTTCACAGAACCAGGGACCTCTCCTCCTACTGATGGCCAACAGGCCATCCTCTGCTACATATGCAGCTGGAACCATGGGTCCCTCCATGTGTACTCTTTGGTTGGTGATTTAGTCCGTGGGAGCTCTAAGGTATCTGATTAGTTGATATTGTTGTTCTTTCTATGGGGTTACAAATACCTTCAGCTCCTTTAGCCCTTTCTATAGCTCCTCCTTTGGGGACCCTCAGTCCACTGGTTGGCTATAAGCATCTGCCTCTCTACTTGTCAAGTTCAAGTTCTTGCAGAGCCTCTCAGGAGACAGCTATATCAGGCTCCTGTCAGCAAGTACTTCTTGGCATCCACAATAGTGTCAGGGTTTGGTGACTGTATATGGGATGGATCCCAAGTGGGTCATTCTCTGGATGGCCTTTCCTTCAGTCTCTGCTCCACTCTTTGTCTTCATATCTCTACCCATGAGTATTTTGTTCCCCTTTTTAAGAAGGAGTGAAGCATCCACACTTTGGTCTTCCTTCTTCTTGAGCTTCATGTGGTCTGTGAATTATATTTTGGGTATTCAAAACTTTTGGGCTAATATCCACTCATCAATGATTGCATACCATGTGTATTATTTTGTGACTGGGTTGCCTCACTCAGGATGAAACCCTCTAGTTCCATCCATCTGCCTATTAATTTCATGAAGACATTGTTTTTTATAGCTGAGTAGTACTCCATTGTGTAAATGTACCACATACTCTACATCCATTTATCTGTTGAAGGATATCTGGATTCTTTCCAGCTTCTGGCTATCATAAATAAGTCTGCTATGAACATAGGGGAGCATGTATCCCTGCCATATGTTGGAGCATCTTTTGGGTATATGGAGGAGTGGTATACCTGAGTCCTCATGTCCACTTTTCTGAGGAATTGCCAGACTGATTTCCAGAGTGGTTGTACCAGCTTGCAATCCCACCAACAATGGAGGAGTGTTCCTCTTTCTCCACATCCTTGCCAGTATCAGCTTTCCCCTGAGATACTAACACCCAACCAATGGACAGAATGCTGGAACCCCTGTGGTTGAATTAGGGAAAGGGGTTGAGGAGTAGGGTGACCCCATGGGAAGGCCAGCAGTCTTATCTAACCAGTACTCACACTGAGATCTCACAGACACTGAGCTACCAACCAGGCAGCATATGCTAGCTGATATGAGGACCCCAACACATATACAGAAGAGGACTGCCTGGTCTGGCTTCAGTGAGAGATGATGCATTTAACTTTCAAGTGACTTGAGACCACAAAGAGTAGGGAGTTCTGGTGGGGTGGGGAAGTGGGGACATCCTCTTGTAACAAGAGAGGAGGAATGGGAAGAGGAACTGTGGGAGGGTGGACTGGAAGGGGGATAACAACTGGACTGTAAAAAATATTTAAAAATAATAATAATAATATTATTAAAGTAAATTTATATATACTGCTTTAGGTTGATCTTCCATTATTTAAATATTTTAGTAAATATGTTATGGACTAGGAAATTAGAGAAAATAGTTATGTGAGCATTCTGAAAATAAGTATTACTGATGTAATAGATATCTTCCCCAGGTCATCACTCTTCAATTTGCCTACTATAGTCAGCTCTTTCTGTCAATCTGTTGTTCATAATTTTCATGTTTAACCTTTTGTTACATAGTTACGCAGTAACAAATAATATTTATGCATTTGTGTGTTAAATATTAATCCATAAACATTACCCATACATGTATCTCCCTTGATGAAGTCTTAAATTCATCTTTTCCTTGCCTATGCATAAGTATAACCAGCTTTGTTGCACGGAGTTTAATCACTATTTATAATTCAATTTTATAACTCTGCCAGCATGAGTTTATGCATTTGCTCATTTATAGCTTTATTGGACTTCAAATTTTATTGAAAGCTATTGAACATGTCTCTCCAAATACATCTCTAATAATTTCTCCAAAAGACCAAATAGATTTTCGTGGTTGCAAGATGTTCCTTAAAGAATGTGCCATACCGCCAGACAGTGGTGGCACACACCTTTAATCCCAGCACTTGGGAGGCAGAGGCAGGTGGATTTCTGAGTTTGAGACCAGTGTGGTCTACAGAGTCAGTTCCAGGACAGGACAGCCATGACTACACATAGAAACCCTGTCACGAAAAAAAAAAAAAAAAAAAGAAAAAGAAAAAAAGAAAAAAAAAGAATGTACCATGCCAATTCTCGACTTGGAAAGCTATTTATTAAAACTATCAAATGGATGTCGTGTTTTATACAACGTGACAAAAAAAATCAATAGACAGTCATTATTACCCATTTAGGTTTGGAGTTTAAAGCATTAGTATCTCATATACAGAGATATATGATAAGGGCTCAACTGACTGTATGATAATGTTATCACAAAAATATTACCAGGAACACTTATTAAAGTTCTCTTAATACATACGTTAAAAATTTCCAGTAGTAAGCTCTAATCTGTCACATTTAAATGTATACCACATTTGAGGTCATATATTTCTGACTTAGAGTAATAAAAGCATTTAAACTATGGACTGGCTGAAGCCATTGTATTTTAAAGTGTGAAATTACTTTGCCATGCATTAAATTACTTGCTTTGAATCTTCCAATTATATTGAAATGTCATCCTTCATTCAGACAGTTGATGCTGAGCAGTCTACAGTGCTCAATTACTTCCTCGCAGGTTTTTTTTGTTCAGTAAATCATGGTGTGCAACTGTAAGTTATATCATAAATTAGGAGAACTGTAACTTAAGTATTTCGATGAAGCCTATTAGCTATCCCACAAAATAATAAAAATCTGTTTAAATTGCATGTGACTTGTATGATTACATGGTCCTTTCATCATCATTAATTTTTCTATAGTCAATGGTTATAGGTTTTTTTTTTTTTACATAAAACAAAATAGAATGAACTATATTGGTAGTACACATCCAATATATCTTTGGGAAATTTAAGAAAAAAATTATCTTTTTCTCAAAGAGGTAACAGTGCAATATGGCTTATACGGAATAAATGAATCATTACGGAAATGTGAAAAAACAAAACAAATGGTATTATTAATATTTAGTAGTATCACAATCTACGGAACAGCTAGCAGAAGTAATCACAGCATATTATGAAAGACAGAATGGCAAAGATTACAGAAGAAAAAATTGGTATGGTTATAGCTGAGTTAATTGTGACAGTTTAATTTGCTTTTGTCATTTTTTTGCCACCCATGTACTGGAGTTTTCTGTATTGTATAGGATGCAATCTACGCATTCCTGAAAAAGCACATTCTGGGCCTGGAGTGATAGCTTAGTGGCACAAACGCAAGGACCAGAGTCTTCATCTCAAAGATGCTCACAGAAAATCAGTCACAGATGTGAATCCCTTTAACTGTGGAACTGGGTAGAGAGAGTGGCAAGTTAGGCTGATACTGGGAACTTTTTTGCTTGCCAGTGTAGCAGAAATGACTAACTTCACTAGGAGACACAGTTCTCCCCTACAAAAAAAATATTAAATTGGGTTACTTTGTCTAAGGAATGCTGTAAATGGGAGTAGTCCTACTTAGGGAAGGTCATACTCATTTGTATGCTGTACCAAATGATCAGTCCTAAAAATATATAAATATTATGTGTGTGTGTGTGTGTGTGTGTGTGTGTGTGTGTGTGTATGTGTGTGTGTATGGGTATGTGTATATAACAGTAATTAATGAAAAAGGAAGATAGTATTTGAAAATGTGCAGAAGGGGTATTTGGAAGGATTTGGAGGGAGGAAAGGGAAAGTGTTAGTGTTGTTATTATATTGTTATCTCAGAAAAGAAAAGAAAAGAAAAGAAAAGAAAAGAAAAGAAAAGAAAAGAAAAGAAAAGAAAAGAAATAAGTTTTGCAAATATTGTGGGGTAGTAATGGGACAGAGAGATCCTGACGTCAACATCTGGCCTCTACAAGTGTCCATTTAGGTACACTAGCTCATGCACATATTCATATACTCATGCAGGAGAAAAGGAAAGGAGGGGGGGGAGGGAGGGACGGGGAAGACACAGAGACAGGAAAGCAGAGAGAACATATATATGCATATGTGAACATCTGCTCTCATTCTGGTGTTTTAGTTTCTTTAATGCCCACTGTCAATCATTTTTAAGATACATATCTTACCTATAATTACTTTTAGTAAACTGGTATAAATGAAGCAGTATAATAAAATATTCTTGTAAACACCAGAGATGTTAAGATAAATAATTTTGGTCTTCAAAACCTTGCATGGCCATCAACTGATTGGTAATTCAATGAATTAACCATATATACAATTTCAGTTGTTCCAAGATGGGATAATATCATAGAGGAAAAAAAGTGATAAAAAGTCTGGGGATTCATAACTTTTAACTGGAGCATACTCAATAAGAAGGCTGGGTAGCTTAGCCTCCCTTCCCATGTGTTGTATCTGCATCTCTTTGGAATTTTCTCTGACAGAAATGAATTGATGTTTTGCTGGATCAGAGATGTCTGATAACCACAGGTTATCTAAGTAGCTGTTGAATTGCCATCACCAGGCTTTTGACCTGGTTTTCTTGTTTTCTCTTTAATTTTATAAGCCCTTTACACCATAAATTTCAATCACTTTTATAAATGAGGGAAAATGTTCAAAATTATCAAGCTGCTTTAAATAAAACACTATTTTCAAACTAATTGTTCACCCTCGTTTCAAACATGAAGTCTTGTACACACTTCACGGTAGCTCCTCAGTCAGGTTTCCCATGGTTGTTTGATAAAGACAACCTCCTTGGGAATTTGACAGATCACAGAACTCTCTAGACAAGGGACTCTCTAAGTTACCCATGTGGCCAGGAGATACAGCCAATCAATCTGCACTCCCCAGCACAGCTTACTCCATCCAGATTGCCCTATGTGGTGCTTACCAACAAATTTGATCTTTTAAGACTCCCCCTTACACAGTCTGCTTCCATAAGAAATTGTCCAAACAGTTCATGCAGTGTGGTTACTTCGTCCCTTGAAGGTCCATCAGTTCCTTTTCAACTACCTGGCAGGAAGTCTTCCCAGTGGATTATATGTTCCTGAAACTCAGGACCAGTCCCTAAGTACATGGTCATTTATTGGAATCCCCTTGCTCATGCTGGTGATGGCCCAACTAGATCTCACAAGAAGAAATCCAGGCACAGAGAGTGTAAACTCAAATATCAGACAAACAGTGAAGATTGACATCCCAAACCTACTATAAGTTAGCTTCCTTATGAACATTGTAAATACCTCCATCAAAAGAAGAAAGTTGTCAGACATTGCTGGCAAATGCCTTTAATCCCAGCACTCGGGGACAGAGGCAGGCAGATTTCTGAGTGTGAGGCCAGCTTGGATTACAAGTGAGTTCCAGGACAGTCAGGGCTACAGAGAAACCCTGTCTTGAAATTTAAAATAATAATGATAATAATAATAATAATAATAATAATAATAATAAACAAAAAACAAAAACAACAAAAAACAGAGTTAACTTGAACAATAATGACAAGAACAAAAGAAATACGTTTCAGATACACAAATTCTAATGCAGAAATAATAGCACAAAAATCCAAATCAGCGTGTATCCCCCTAAAATATAGTATTCCATAGTAATGGTTCCTATGAAAAATGACCTACAAGAACTTTCAGACAAAGAATTCAAAAAGCAATTTAAGCTAGAGTGAAATAACTCAAACAACACAAAGATATTTACAAATAAGAAAGTAAATTCAAATTATAAAAATAGAGTTTGATTTAAACAAACAAACAAAAAATCTCAAACTGAAAACATGCTAAAAACAAAAAACAAAAAACAAAAACAAAAACTAAGTAAACCTCAAGAGATCATTAAAAAACAAATCCTCAGTGGAAAACCTTACCAAATGGATTATTTCAAAAACAGAGAATCATAGATGAAGACAAAGTAGAGGACACAGATGGATCACTCAGTAATGGTTTCCTGGCTGGTTTTGTGTGTCAAAGATGCTGTTATCACAGAGAAAGAAACCTCCTTTGAGGAAATGCCTCCATGAGATGGAGCTGTAAGGCATTTTCTCAATTAGTGATCAAGGGGGGAGGGCCCAGCCCATTGTGGGTAGTGCTGAGTTCTCTAGGAAAGTAGGCAAAGTAACCCCATAGGAAGAACAACAATACTAACCAACCAGACCCCCCAGAGTTCCCAGGGACTAAACCACCAACCACGAGTACATATGGAGGGACCCATGGCTCCAGCTGCATATGTAGCAGAGGATGGGAGAAGAAGCCCTTGGTCCTGTGAAGGTTGGATGCCCCAGTGTAGGGGAATATGGGAGGGGGGGGCAGGAGTGTGTGGGTGGGAAAACACCTTCATAGAAGCTGGCAGAGGAGGGATTGAATAGGAAGTTTCTGGGGGAAAACTGGGAAAGGGGATAACATTTGAAATGTAAATAAAGAAAATATACGATGAAAAAAAAGCAGAAAAAAAAAGTAGGCTGAGCAAGCCATGGAAAGCACTCCACTAAGCAGTACCCTCCATGGCCTCTGCATCAGCCTTGCCTCCAAGTACCTGCACTGTGTGGTGAATTCCAGTCCTATCTTCCTTTGATGATGAACAGCAATGTGAGTAAAGCTGAGTAAACTCTTTGCTTCCCAACGTGTTTCTTGGTCATGATGTTTTGTGCAGGAATAGAAATCCTGACTAAAACAATTAGTCAAAGAGATTTAAAAAGTATAAACAGAACATGAGAGAATTTTGGCACACAATGAAAGTCTAACATCCAAATTATGGGAATAAACGTTGATAGGATAGTGAAACCATGGAGAATATCTTCAGTAAGATCGTAGGAAAAATGTTTGCCACCCTGGAGAAAGAGATGACCATCCAGAGACAGGAAGTCAATAGAACACCAATTAATAAGACATGAAAATTCATTCTCCATGATATATTACAGGTAAAACTTTACCAAAGGAGAATAAATAAGTATATTTGAAGATGCAAGACAGAAAAGTCAAGTCACTTACAAAGGCAGGCAAAGTCGAGTAGCATAAGCTTACTGGAAAGAAACTGTCCTGGCCAGCGGGATGGTCCTCACAGACCTAAGGAGGGGAGGGTAGAATGAAGAGACAAGAGACACAAGGAGGAAAGCAAGACAGGAAGTCTTATCAAGCTCCAAAAATTTTTATTTCTCACCAGCAATATATAGTAAAAAGAGAAGGAAGCTTAAACACAGTAACCAAGGCTTACACAAAGCAACAGGGGTGGGGAAATTCCAAGGAGTTGCAGACTCCTGGCCAACAGGACCCGTTACCAAGGCAGCTATCTGTTTTCTGCTAACCGCCAAACCATAAAGGAGTCACCTAATCTCTGGGAAAGAATTCATCTCTTAGGAGACAGAAGCCTACATAAAAGCTTAGGCCCATAGCTACCTTAGGCCTATAGCTACTACAAAATGGCATTAGCTAAGCCAAGAAAAATTATTTCTTTCAGCTCCTGGAGAGAAACCATTACAGAGAGTGAGACTTGGAACACTATATTTCAAGATCTGAAATCCCAGAAATGTTAACCAGACTATTAGATCCAGAAAAATTATTAAAGTTGAAGGAGAATGAGAATGTTGCTTGATAAACATAAATTTAAAAATCTTATTTCTATGCCATACTATAGAGAATACTAGAAGGAATAATTTGGTCTCAAAAAAAGGAAAAATATTTGAGAAATCATAAGAAAGCACTATCATGAAAGATAGGATAAACAAATGGGAAAAAACCAGCAAATTGACATGATTATACCCTAAAAAGTGCCACCTGGTGCTGAGTACTGTAGACCTCTCAATGTGTTTCCCAGTTTTGTTCTTTTATGTTCTTACTCTAATTTAGTTGTCATTCATTAGATTCTCTCAAATTTTACATATGTGCCTAACAGCTATGTACATCATTAATGGTAAACCACTCTGGCCTGATGCATAGAGAATATCTGTACTATTTTTTCATAAACTTATATAATTCATTTCATCAATCCAGATTCATGTTCTCTCTTTAAACCTCCCCAGGTTTAATCTTCAAAATTCTACTTCCTACAGATTAAGGAACAGGAGAAATATAGGGACTCCAAAGTTGACAACTCCAGACATTTAATTCTTTCCTGAGGCTGTGGTCCAGCCTCAGCTAACCTCTGCTGCTGAATTCTCCCTTCTACCCAATTTAGGATTTCAGTACTTAATGTCAGAACTTCACTGGCTCTGTGCATCCTGAAGTATCTGAAGCCATTCTTCTACTATAGATGTCGGACTTTGTTTCAAATAAATTGCTATATTTCACTTCTGTCTGTTCCACTTTCATCATATTGTAGGTGGAGATCAAGATGCAGAGTCACTTGTATCAATTTCAATTGTCATGTACCTATTCTATACCTTTACAAAAGCTTGTGAATTAACTGAAGATTTTTTCTAGCACTAGAAGTGCTGCGGTATAATTCCCTGCTTCCTTGTTGTAACGGCAATGGGCATGAACAGATGTCTAGATTTAGGAACTCAACTTCTTTTCTAATACCTCACAAACTGTTCCATGAACTGAGGACCACATAATCAAATCTATGAGCCTATAAGAGCATTCTTATTCAAGTCACAATAGACAGGAGAGAGAGAGAGAGAGAGAGAGAGAGAGAGAGAGAGAGAGAGAGAGAGAGCAGAGAGGAGGGAGGAGGGAGGAGGGAGGAGGGAGGAGGGAGGAGAGAAGACAGAGACACAGAGAGAGAAGACAGACAGAAAGACAGAGAGACAGAGGCAAGACAGAGATACAGAGAGGGGACAGAGACAGAGAGAAACAGAGAGAGAGACACAGAGACACAGAGAGACAGATACAGAGACAGAAACAGAGAATATTTGGACACTTGTTATGAGAAGGTGAGGCAGATAATGAGATAAAGAATGTACATTGAAATTATGTTGGTAACTGGGTTTTATGAAGAGGAGGAAGGAATAGCACAAGTCTAAAGAAACTCGTCCTTCATGTAAATAACTCGTAGAAAGCAACAAAAACAACAATATCAACAAAGGAGACATACAGGAAATTGTCCTCAGGTTTCAATTAAAAGAAAGGGGGAGTAAAGAAAATACATGACCTATATTAGAAAATATGTTCTTTATAAATGAAATAAAAACAAACTGAATGAGAAGGGAATGAAGGAGCTGAGGGGGTTTGCAGCCACATGGAGGGAGCAACAGTGTCAACTGGTCAGAACTCCGGGTCTCCCAGAGACTGGACCACCAACCAAAGACTAAACATGGAGGGACCCATGGTGCTGGCCACATAAGTGGCAGAGGAAGGTCTTGTTGGCCATCAGGGGGAGGAGAGGCCCTTGGGCCTGAGGTTGTTAGATGCTTCAGTGTAGCAGAATGCTAGGGAGGGAAGATGGGAGTGGGTAGGTGGGTGGGGGAGCACCCTCATAGAGGCAGGGGAGGGGGGAATGGAATAGGGGGTTTCCAAAGGGGAAAACATTTGAAAATATATAAAGTAAATATCCAAAAATAAAAACAAAAACAAAACAAACAAACAAAATAAACAAAGTGAATGACTTGGGGAATAAATGACGGAGGCTTTGTAAAGTATTATGGGGCTAAGATGCCTAAAATATATCCTGTAAGTTGATTCATTCAGTCTTCATTTACTCAAGATGGTCATTTGTGCTTGTCTATTTGATATATTTAGAATCACCATAAAATCATATCCCACCCATGTCTATGAGGGAAAATCTATATTGAATTATATAGATGTGAGAATTCTTACCTTAAATGAAAGTTGCACCCTTTCATGGGCTGATGTACTATATTGAATAAAAGGGAGAAAGTGAATTGAGCAACAGCACTTATTTCTTTAGGCTTCCTGAATGAGGAAATAATGTAAACAGATGTTTCATGCCCCAACAACCATGCCTTCTACATCAAGATGGACCACAGATTGAAACTGTGAGCCAGAGTACATCCTTGCTGCCTTACATTGTTCATGCTGAGTACTTTTTCTCAGCAACAAGCAAAATGACTAATGCAATTCACACACACCATATATATATATATATATATATATATATATATATATATATATATATATATATGCACATACATGATTACCTCTTCTATATTATCATGTACAGGGAACTTAATTTATCTACAACTCAACAAAACACTATACTTGTAGAATATTATGTTCCCAACATGAGCCATTTATGAATCCAGTTTAAGAGATGACTAATCATGACTTCTGTTATGAGTAACTATCTTTACATATATTAAAGTTTAATATTAATTAACAGTAGTAGCACAAGTTACTTTTAAAGAAATTATAATAATGACCCAGATATGTTCAATATATTTTATAATTTATGAACAGAATGCTCAGTTCAAATGATTTTATATAAACTTCCATGATGTTTTGCATACTGAATTTTGTTTGATTTGCTCAAAAGATAAAGATAATTTCATAAGTGTGATTGATTTAATTCAAACAAAGAAAAATGTGACTTCCTCGTTTTTAAAAACAATTAACTCCCATAGATTGAAATTTCTTGTAAGTTAAGAATTACTGAATGAACAGTGGAAGCAAAATTATAATTAACAAATGCTTTATACCGATAAATCTTTGCTATTTTAAATAGTAGCTCGCAAAATAAATGTGAAAATATGGATTTATTATGTTATAAGAAAATATTCTACTCATAAATTTCTATAGATAGAGTGTTCTATATTCCAGTAATAGTGCACGCTTAATTAGTTATACTTGTGATGCAAACTGGAACATTAGCTCTATCCATGGCTGACATGCTTAAACTTGTCACAAATTTGATGAAATGATGTGGCTGACATGAAGGAAAAAATAATGTATTAAAGCATTAAATCAAACTTTCAGTGATGCAAGCTACAGTAAAACTATAGAAATTGCAGCTTGGGAAATAATAGAAATAATAAGCCAAGGAAATAGCATGCTTAGAAAGTAAAGCTGTGCTCAATAAACTTTGTGGATATTGAAACCACAAAGCATGCAAGCATACATACATAAATATATATATATATGCATATATATATATGTGTATATATATATATATATATATATATATATATATATATAGAGAGAGAGAGAGAGAGAGAGAGAGAGAGAGAGAGAGAAAGTATCATCAAGCCTTTAAACATGATAGTTCTCAGTAAATTTGGAAAAAAGTAACTAATTTTCAGTTATCAAAAACCAATGTGTGCAAAAGACATCGACTGTTTCTTATCAAAAACTATTTGTTGATATAGATTTCTTCATTTTATTCAGAGTATATCAGAATGTTTAAATCTCCATCCCTAGGTGACCTTTATTTACTGCAATCAGTAAACAATACATATAGTGTGTGTTAGTTGATGAGTGGCAATGTTAGCCTTGAGGTTTATGACATTCTTCTAAGCTGGTTCACTGTCTTGGGCTATGCATCTCTAGTACACACTGTGAACTCAGAAAATATTTGTCAGACCACAATTCCCTACCTTCCACTCTCCCTGTGCCTTCATTCAGAAGGTAACCAGTGACCCTAGAAGGATTTGCTGGCGCTCTGAGCAGCAAATACTTTCACCTGTATAAATCAAGCAGGAACATAGTACTACCTCTGTAACATTGTTGGAGGCCTTCCCAAAGGCTATTTTCTGTGATCCTCTGACAAGACTCTAGATTGATAACTGAAGCACAGAATATACAGTTACCACACCATGATCTATTTCTAAGGCCAACATTAACTTACCATTGTTTCCTCCAGATGACTCAAGAAACAGCAGGGCCAAAGAGTTCCTTAGTGTTGCTCCTTTTCCTTCTGCACAAAAGTTTTATTTCTCTTCTTCCTGTAGTATTTTTTTTATTCCAGTGGTTGTTAATTGTCTAAATCCTCTCTGGACACCATGTAATATCTGCATGTTATTTGCTGTTGTGTCCAGGTAATCATGAAATTTACTGCCTGAATTATACACAGATTAATTCAACAGTGGCCATGCAGTGGACATTATTGTTCCAGAGCCCATGATCTTAGAAATGAAGCATGTACCCTTTGATCAGAAGCCTCAGGTTTCCCAAACTCAAGAAACCAGTATTCTCCTTACTATGAACTGTTCTTAGACTTCATGTGCAAGTGAGATAATAGGATATGTATGCTTAATTTTCAACTCACTGAGACAAATGCCCTGAAGTCTAACCCATGTACTGTGAAATAAGGACATCCTTACACTGTCCTGTTCCTGAGTGCAGCTCCATATGTGAAGAATGCCTTAAATCTGCTTTGTCTTGATAACTGAGAGAATTTAAGTCTGGTATTCTAATACCCATTTGATCCATTCACAATATTAGTTTATCAGAAGAGAGTAATATTTCAACTGAATGGTTTGATTCATCATCTCACATTCACATCTTAATCTCACCTCTATGATAACATTATATTAGGCTGCATTTTCTCAGTATTCTTAGTTTATGAAAATTTAATTTAAAATATCCCTCCTATTGCATCTACAGCCTACACTGTCTTTCCATTTTTCTCTTTCTATTATTATTTTTCTTAGTGAGCCTTTAACTCCATAAATCTTTGATCTTATTGACTACTTAATATCTTCTTCCCTATCATCTAAATTTCTTACTTACTGGAAAAAAATCTATACCCTTCAATCTCTACACCTTTTCTTCCCTTCTTTGTATTGTTCAATGCCAAAATCTAGTGGAATCAAATATCCAAACTACTTTAGATTACCACCTTAGTAACTACTGTGGATTGAACTTAATTTAAGCTCATATACACTCACTTAGGAGAACCCTTATCTGTATAGTCAATGATGCTCTAGTACTGCAATTCTTTCATACATGTCTACATGCTAATTCAATCTTCATCTCATTTTAGTATTTCCTCTGAAGGGTACAGTAACCACAGGAAGTGACTAGACACATGCATGACTAAATTGAACTATGCTTGCTGGTGTAAATATTTTCATTTTTCTCCTATCATAACTGTTATAACAACTGTGAATTTATCCAAACCAACATCGATGCTGGTGACTCCCCCTGCACCAACTTTACTACTATTTAGAGAAGCTGTGTTGTGAGTTTCTTTCAGTTCCCAGTCCATTACTCTTTACTGTTGAGGCTCTTCATAGAAACAGCCTATTTTCCATTCCTCTTGCTCATACACTGGCCCTAATCAATTTTCCTCACTATTTTGTCAAGCTGCTCCTTTCATGGAAACCATTATCTACAATTGCCAATTACAAAGATCAATTCTCACTCTCCTCTCACTAGACTTAGACACATATCTTAAGAAAGACTCATATTGTCTTACAACCCACAAACCGTTTTATAGCAGCTGGGAGCTGGGGACACACTAGAGACTCTGATTTCCAGGCTATTTCTGAGAATCCAAAAGACAGTAAAATACACATCCTTAATCTCTAAGAGCACGTGTTCCTGGCCACCTCTCCTGAAATCATCGGCTTCTCTTTGCCATGTACCATAATCATCTCTATAATCTTATTACTTATAATTAACTCAATCGCTTATGCTTTGATCTGGAGAATCTGTTTTTTTTTGTTTGTTTGTTTGTTTGTTTTTTTGTTTTTTTTTTTAGATGCTATATACTTATTCATCTCACTACATCACTGACTGTCAAGATGTTGATATGTGGATCTCTGAGCTCTTAGTGATACCTCACAGGAACAGATCTAGAGGTGTTGTACACATAGGTGGAGACAAGATATCTATAACTTCCCCACCTCCTCACGATAACACCACCACTCTGCAGGAGCTGCATATATCTGGATGAGTTCTTAATTCTTGTTCCAGTGTTTCACGCTGCAGATGCAGTTCTCTCTTTGGTTCTAAGTCATGTTTCTCTGGATTTCCACTACAGCACACTGTAGATTGTTTGATAAGCCCAGAATGACTGGTCATCCATAGTTGGCATCCCTTTACCCTGTCTAATATTTCAGTCTAACATTGTTTCAATTTCTCTGAGTTAATGTGTTTTTGACAGAAGTCTCCTTCCTGGTAGAGTCACAACTGATTTATTTGAAAATTACGCAATTATTCAGAATAGTTTCATTTTCTGAAGTTACAAATTATTTTAAATTCATATTGTTAGTTAAAGGATTGACAGTATCAACTGTGACATAGTTCAAATATTTTAGTTAATCATCCTTGAGTTTTCAATGTCTGATGCCTCCAAAATTTACTGTTCCCCTGTGTTTGCTATTAAACTCAGAAAGACCAGGTTCAGTTAAAGTTTTACCATGACTGATGTCATAAAACACACACACACACGCACACACACACACACACACACACACACACACACACACACACACACACATCTTCTAACTATATGACAGGTAAAACCTAAACATAAAAGTAATTAAATCATAATTTTTATTTTTCAATTCATCTTTACTAATTTTGTTTCTGTTCTTGGAAAATATATATTTCATTATTGTCATGGTTTGATTTCTTTTGTTTTGGTGGGAATAGAGTTATAGCAAACCTATATATACTTCACTGTCATTTGCAAATATGAGGAGAGAAAGGCAGGGGCTGAAAATTCTGCATTCATATCCCCAGTCTCCATCATAGGCTTATTGAATTTTGAAGCTTTGGTTTTCACTTATTATTCAAATTAGATTGTGTTTTTTCTGCCTTGTTGGAGCAGCTTGGTTTTCATTCTTCTGTCACTTTTTATATTTTACAGTCTATTACCTGAGAGTCTAATTTAACTACAGGAGGGACAGTGTTTTTGATTGAGTTTGATATAGCTAAATGTGTTCCAAATTCATAAAGACTGGGGCTGTTTTGTAATAGACACAGTAGCTCATACCAATTATTATGAGTTTTCTTCAAAGAATTTACAACTAACCTATCAATAAGATATATTTCACCCTTCATAAAACTATTCAGACATAAGCATTTGCTTTTAGTATATAACTCATTAACCAACAACAGTATTAAGGCTAGAAATGATGACAATGCTTCATTTATGTCCTGATTATTTGTTTTCAAACTGTCCTCTAGACAATAAGAATTATATTAATAATTCTGGCCAAGAGGTTTTCTATTTATAATAAATATTAATAACTATATATGGATTATGTATATCCATTTTTATAGTTATCTATGTAATCTACATTAATATCTACTTCAATAGCAATATTTAACTATAGCAGTATTAATATTATTTTACTAAAATATTTTTAAAATTGATCAGTAGTCTAAGAAGATTCACCCATATGCTTGGGTTGTGACTCATAAAACTAGAAACTCTAAGAAAAAGAGTCACATATTTTGAAACGATAATAACAAACTCTTGGTGAGTCAGTTCCATGGCATGCACACACACAGTTCCCACAGAATGCTTTGGATCTCCCCTGTCTTCATATGATGCTGATGGTAAGATTTCCGCCAGTCTTTTCAAAGACACGTTCCCACCTGACATATGGTTTGTATTTGGAATTTAGGTCAAATGAACTTGCAGACCTCCTGAGCATTGTGCAAATGTGACAGATAAGTATGCTCCAAAATTCCTTTTAGCTGTGTAAAACGTATCCACTCCAATCCTATAATTTTCTGCTTTTATGCTAAAATTTGGAGGTTACTTACTGACCTTAATAGTTCCCAACAGAGCTGATTGGAAGAGCCCCATAAAGTCAAGCAACTGTTAAGAGTACAAATTGTCTTTCTTAATGGTGTGAGGACAAATCTATAAAATTATTCAAAATTAAGAAATATTTCTAAAGAGGGAATTTTAATTGAAAAACTGCTGCCATTAGATTGGCCTATACACACTTCTGTGTTGTTTTCTCTTGATTGATGACAAATTAGGTGGGCATATCTCATAATGGGTAATGCTATCTCTAGACTGGTGGTACTGAATTATATAAGACAGTAGGCTGAGCATTTCAAGAGGAAGCAAGCAAGTAAGCAGTACACCTGGCCCTGAGTTCTTTGTTGATAGTCTGTGGCATCTGGGGAATGTGTTATGCTATTTTATAGAATTTTGATATAATAGTGTGGTGACATAAAAGAAAAATACATCCAAGAACACTTGGTATTATCTTGTGAGGTTAGGAGAAAATATTATTTACAATAAATTCTATACAACACACATTTCAATGTTAAGTATTTCATTGTATGGATTATTGAGGAAACTGCATTGGCAAGTATTCACAAAGGGTATGCTGGAACACTGGATGATTTTGTTTGCGGAAACTAAATCAATTTTTCCATTATTGTGTGTCCTTTTATAAGTATTTAGCATATACTTTAGGACAGCATCATGCTTTATCCTAGAATGGAAATACTGAACTATACTAACAATCCAATTATCTTTTCATATTCCACCTTTGGTATAGTACCAATCTGCTAGGCATATGTTGTGGTAAAAAGCAAATGGAGAAGTTATATGATTCATCAAGGTACACATGTTTCTGTTTCAAATCCACTGCTAGTTAATCAGGTTCATAACATTTAACAACTTACCCTACTCCAGCTTAAGTGTTATCTTTTACTTAAAAGGAAATGAAAGCATAAAACTGTAATAGTGATCCTTTATAAACTGAAAGTCTGTCATAAGTATTTTATTCAATAGATCATAGAATTTTTTTTACTAGGAAAATGACAAGCATTCCCATACTTAATAGCTTCAGGGAAGGTAGCATGATTCTCAGTAACATTTTTCTTACTACTTGCAATTAATTAACATTAATAGTTATTGTCTGTCTGACTATCAAACTATTAGAAAATTTATATCCAGTTTTCTTTATGTAAACAAAATAACAAACACATCAAATATCTTTAAAGACTGAGTAATTCTAATATTATAAAATCCAGTGATGAGATCACTTAATATTGTAGATGTCAATTTCATATTTTAGAATTTAAAACATATCTCACAATCCAAATGCTTACTTATTCTATTATATAAGTGGGATCTTTTTGTCCTATATTATGTTGGCTAGTAACTATCCTTTGTAGCTAAATGTGTCTTGTTGCTCCTGCTTACATAGTAGTGACTGAGTTGTTTGTGAATTTTTAAAAATGAAGATATGTGCTAATAAGTCTTGGGTAGTGAACTGAATCCAAAATTCTAAAAATGAAGTTACAAATCTATTATAAAAACTAATAGTCTTTAATATCTGTTCTTAGACATACCACATTTAGTTGGGAGTTAACCATTTCCCTCTTCATTACCCCCCCCCCCAGGAGTATAGGTTTCCTAAAACTCTATTCCTACCAAAACAAATAAAAGCTAAATTTGTTTTGAAAAACTTTAGATTCAGAAATATAGCAAGACTTGACCACTTTGTTGCATTTTATTATCACAGTGGTATACATAATTCCAATGTAGTGAAAACAATCTAAAAATACTTCTCCTGTCTGATGAAATGGTTGATGATCCAGATACTATTACCATTTAGTGGGGTTCTAGGTTTGGGCCTCATTAATTCTTCTTCGTGTATGATCATACAATCATCTGGTCCTATTAGGCATAAGATAAATAGTGACTCACCCACAATTTAAACTTCACATTCACGTGCAGACTATTACTTGCATAGTTCTGCCATAGCCGCAGAAGATATCAACACATAAGCATTGCCAGAAAGCAAGTATCAATATATACAAAGAGATTACAACCGTACCAGACATTTTATACTCTTCTCTTTTTTTTTCTTTTTTAAAAGTATTCATTTATTTTTATGTTATGTAAATAACAGCAGTGCAACTGAATATATGTATGTGCATAGCATGCACATCTGGTACCCAAGGGCAGAAAAGAATGTTAGATTTTCTAGAACTTGGGTTATAACTGCCTATGAGCCATCATGTGGGTGCTGGGAGCCAAAACTAGGTCCTCTACAAGAGTATCTAGTTCTCTGGTTGGGTGTGGTGGGATACACCTTTAATCTCAGTACTCTGAGAGGCAGAAGCAAGCAAATGTCTTTGAGTTCAAGGCCAGCCAAGTCTACATAGAGAGTTCCAAGTCAGCTGAGGTTATGCAGTGGACCCTGTGTCCAAAAAAAAAAAAAAAAAAAAAATAGTGAAAATAGCGCACAGCTAGTTCTCAAAACTACTGAACACTATCTCTAGCCCTTAATACAAGTATTTTTACTCCAATATCTACAGTTGCATAATTTATAATCTACTTGTCTATAAACAGATTTAATAATGTGTTTTTAGATATCAGTACACTATAAAGTAAGTAAGTTGTCAGTTGTTTAATTTTCAAGCATATAGTGTATATACTTGGCTGGGCATATAGCTCAGTGGTAGAGAACTTCGTTCTTTTTTTTTTTTTTTTTTTCTTTTTTTTTTTTTTATTTACATTTCCGATGATTCCCCTTTTCTTTGGAAACCCCGTGTCCCCTCCCCCTCCCCGCCTCTGTGAGGGAATTCCTCCTCCCACCCACCCGCCCACCCATTCCCATATTCCCACCTTGACATTCCCTTTTACTGGGGCCACTAGCACCCTCAGGCCCAGA
>CM052709.1:13683559-13745649 GCA_028551405.1 Uromys caudimaculatus
GCAATGAGGCAGGTGTGGGTGAGTGGGTGGAGGAGCACCCTCACAGAGGCAAGGGGGATGGAGGAGGAAGGGGAATGAGATGGGGCCTTTGTGGAGTGATAACCAGGAAGTAGGATATCATTTGAAATGTAGATGAATAAAATGATTAATAAAAAATACAAAAGAAAACTGTGAAGAATAATATGCAAGAATACTATAAACTTACAATTTTTGGAGGAGGTATGCACTAATTTGTGAAGACATCTTGTGTTCTACACTTATGACTAGCACCCATCTATGCAGTGAAAAGCTGGCTTGTCTTTAAACCAATATTACAGACAGACAGATCACCAATTACTTTACATGATGCCTAAAATTTCCTGTCCTGTATTTATTTCCTCTAAGTCAAAACAGTCTATCCTGGAGAAAGAAGAGAGTCTCATGAGGCCCAGGAAATACACAAAGCTTGCAATAAAAAGGAAGCTCCTAAAACTGAAAATCTAATGAATTATAAGCACCACTCCAAAATTACACAAGCATCATCATTTGCTGTGAAGAAAGATTCTGATATGGCAAAGTACTTGTAAGTAGAACTGTGAATTTGGACTACAGTTTCTGCGTGTGTTCATCCATGTATGACTGCACTTTTTGGAGATGAAACTACTTTTAAGTTTCTGTGCTCCTGTACATAATCCTTCACCTATAGTGTTACTGAAATGTAGTAGTTCATTTGTGGCTAGTGACAAGGGTAAAATCAGGGTCTCCTTTGGGGAATATTATTCTCACTAACAAAATACTTTCAGAATGGACTCAAAAGAGAACTCAAAGACAGTTTTTTGATTGTTTAAAATAAAATTCCCAGGACAGGAAATCTCTAAATCTCAACAGCTGCCCAGAAGAGAGAAAGAAAGAAAACCCAAGTCATTTAGACAGACATAGAGATTATGCATGTTAGACAAACAACAAAACCAACTTTTAAAAAATGAGCATTTAAATAACTAGACCTGAAGTCTACATGTCCTAATGATTTTATATATAATTAGAATAAACATTCTTAAACCTGTGGAACTTCACATTTGAATTCACATTTTCATTATAAGGTGTATTTTATGAATTTATCTTACACCAAATCAAGAAATTCATGATAGATTTAGTACTAAAATATTTTTAGCTTTATATCTTTCTGTCATAACTCTCACCTATTTCATTCTCTGATTCTTTTAAAGATATATAATATTTTATGTATGTATACACGTGTGTGTGTGTGTTTGTGTGTGTGTGTGTGTGTGTGTGTGTGTGTGTGTATGTACCTGTGTGATTGTCTGCATGCCACATGTGTAAAAGGCAAGAGGGGGAAACAGAATCCCATGGAACTACAGTTACATTACAAGCAAATGTGCATTTCCTCAGTAAAGGTAGCCATTATCACAGCCCTATCATTCTGATTTTTGGCATGCCTAAAATGAATTTATTGCATTCACGTTCTTGAAAGCATGTCCCATGGGATATAAAATCAAATTATTAACATCAATAAGGTTTAGAATTCTATATGTCTTGCAGGACAATGTAACTTATTTTCTCTGTATACGGAAAACAAATTAGATGTTAGAGTTTAAGAAACACAAACAGATCTTGGTTACATAATCATGACTTCTCATGACTTCTCAGTTGAATAGATATAAAAGGCAAGTAATAAGATAAATTTTCAGTATACTAGTCCTCATATATTCCACAATAAAACATAAAGTAGCTTTTTTACAAAGGGAGCTTTGATGTGGATGGGTAATTCTATAGAGAAGCACAAAAGTCCTCAATGTGAAGAAAACCTAAGATTTCTCAAAACAATGAGTTATGAATATTTTCTGGAAAAAAACTCTTAATACCCTTTGTTCTGACATTCTCATATTTTGTTTTAGAACCAAAACCTGCTAAATTATTACTTATCATTGAGATTTGTTTTCTTTATGGTTACTTTTATATAGTAGAAGGTCCACAAAATATTACTCTGATTTTTTGACTGGATTTCTCATAATCATCCAGAGTTTTGCAACTACTATCTCAACAATCAGTTAATATTAGCAAAATACTAAAACAAACAAAGAAAAACCATGTTGTTGATACTGAGCGTGTTTAAGGAGCAAAATGAAAGCCAGTAGCCAGTTTAAACAAGAAGACACATAAAGGCATGAGTTTAGCAGGTGCTAGAAGCTACTACAGGACCTCAGAGTCTTCCTACTCTCAAGTCCTATTCAAAGACTATGAATCATCCTAGAATACATTGTAGCATTAATTCAGAGTTTAGGAAATTCTTTTTACAGCATACCTTCAGGGAAGCAAAAAACCAAATGTCTAGACTATTGCTACACTGCAGTTATAGGTTTATTGAAATAAGAAAAGGAGGTGGTGAGAAAATTAGAATTCCTATAGTTCTTCTCTTCTTATTCATTTAGTTATTTGTATGTTGTGTATATATGTGTATGGACATGTATGTAGAGGGGCATATGTTTGTACTTGGTTCTCTCATTTCATCACAGTGCTCTTGAGATGGAAATCAGTCCCAACAAGCTCATTTGCAAGTACCTTTACCACTGAACTATTTGCTGGCTCTCCATATAGATTTTGGAGACATACTATGCTGGATTAGTTGATGAATTTCAAAGAGGAAGAAAGGTAAAATATGGTTTACTATACTTTACAATTTAATGTGAGAAATCTGGAAATATGAATTTGTTTTTCCACGGTCAGAGAACGGGAGTCATGGAAAATTAGAATAAGTTTTAGATATCTTCAGATATCCAAGACAAATGCAAATGATGAGTATTTTAGACATTGTAACTATAGTAACGTTCTTAACTGTAATGTCAGAAATGGTTATGTAAAGGCAAATCAATCCTGGCCATAGATAATATTTAAATTTAAAAGATTTGCTATGATCCCTTAGCAGATCATTATGTAATAATTTAAGTATAAATCTAAATCACATGTGAATACATGAAGATCAAATAAGTAAGGAACCTGAGAAGTGAAAAAGACAGAACAACCAAGAACAAAAGAGAGAATAAATATAATTTTCAAAATTATGCAATGTGTCAAACATGAGTCATGGATTATTAGAGATGAAAAGTTGGTATGAGTCAATCAGCAACAATAGTTAATAATAGATATCCATAATGATAATCCAGTGCATTTGAAAATTTGTACAAATCAAGAGGACATGCAAAGAATGGGAGTTGAAATAGGCATTATAATTACTAGTTATCCAGACAAGTCCTCGAAGCAGGGTGATCAGTATTTTAACTGACATCTCATTAGAAGCATTGTCCAGATATCCTGAGAATCACATTTTAAGAAAATTCCATCATGCTTAAATGTAAATCAGAACTCCTGAAATCCAGGTTTCAGAATCTCTTCTGGGTTTTATGAAGGAAAACAATATAAAGTTGATTGACAGATAAATGTTTCTCATCAGACTAGATGATGGAGACAATCAAAGAGCAACAAAGAAGATACATTCAGAAGTCTTTGAGTAGTGAAGAGAAACAACTGGGGTCCTGTCAGTAGGTAGAGGGACTCACGTGCAGGAGTCACCACAGTCACTACAGAGAAGAAGAAACCAGAGAAGCGAGGACCAAGTTGCCTGTTAATGTTTGCAAAAACCTGGGAATCTCTTTTTCTAAATGAAATGAGAAACAAGCATATCAATAGGGTGTGAGGAAGGCAGCAGAATACGAGTAGTGACGTGAAGAATATTTGTACAGGACATTAAGAGGAATATTGTTTAATATTGGAAAAATTATGTTATGATGCAGGGAGTTTGTAGACAGCACTTGTCTTTGTTAGGGTTTTAATGCTGTGAAGAAACACCATGACAAAGGCCACTCTTAGAGAGGAAACCATTTAATTGGAGCTGGTTTACAATTTTGAGGTTTAATTTACTGTCAACAGGGTGGCAAGCATGGCAGTGTCCAGGCAGACATGGTGCTAGAGGAGCTGATAGTTCTATATCTTCATCAGAAAGCAGCACAAGACTGTGCTACACTGGGCATAGCTTAAAGGTAGGAACCCTCCAAGCAGACCCCACAGTGAAACACTTCCTCCAGCAAGGTCACATAATAGCGCCACTCCCTGTGGGCCAAGCGTTCAAACACCTCAGTCTATAGGGGCCATATCTATTCAAACCACCACAGCCCTTTTATTTAGTGCAGGAGGATTTTAGCTAACACCAGGAAGCATTAATCCTTGTGTGCTTAACTGAAAATAGACTTATAAGAAGGGTTAATTTAGGAGACTTGGAATTTTGCAAAGAGATACAATTCAGGACCCAATAATAAGAATTGTAAAGACATATGAAAGTATCAGAGGTGACACAGCATATAATTTATTATTTATTTAAATAAGAAAATTCATTTTAAGAAGTTTTCAAAGGTAGAAATACAATGAATACTATATGCACTGTTGTTTTAAATAAATGACAAGAAATCTTCAGAATTTTTCATTCTTCAAGGAAGAAGTTGAAAAGGCAGGATAGGGTGCATTTCTGCTGTAGAATGCTCGTGAAATGTAGTGGGGTTGCTTTTCTCAGTATGGTGCCTTAGAATACAGGTAATTTATTTGATATAAATGAGTGACTAAGCATTTTAAAAGATGTGTTCTTAATAAAGTGATAAGTCTTAGGTTGTAAGTAATTATTACTTTTTACTTCAAAACAAAAGATAAATCATATCTGCTTATAACTTTCCAGAAATAACTTAAACAATTCAAATTATGATATTTAAACAACAATCCTATTAAAATCACCTATGTCATTTTTTTAATAGGAATCACAGCAGGGCCTCTAGAAAGCCAATCACCTCTACTATCCTAACATGGCTCATACAAAACGGACAATGAATAAAAAGTGTGTTCCTTTAAACTCCATTATAATTTCAGCGAATACTTTTGATCAATCCTTGAATAAACTATCAAAATGTTTTCAAGGCAGTCGCCTGTGAAATAATGTCGTGCAGCAAGTTGCACAGTTTATTCACATAGATTCATTTAAGCCCAATTTCTTGTAAGAAGAATGTTGCTCTTATACTCAAAACTTAGACCATGTAAAGGCATAGCCTAGTGTGGTAGTACTTTGCCCTTTGTTTAACATGTAGAGAAAGAAATGGTTGTTAGGAGCTCTTTCCAGGGCTTCAAAAGTAAAGCAGGCAACCAACCCAAGGAAACTGCAGAAAGCCAGTGGCTTCTCCATGCAAGATTTACTATAATGTTTAGAGTTTCAAACAGGCAAGAAGAGTAGTTCTCTTTTTAAAAGTTATCAGTTACAGTTTTCTGATACAAGTAAACCTATAAAATATTGATATTCCCACATATCAGATCAAAGAAAAGTCAATTTTCAGCTATTACTTATAAATATGACAACAGTTTTGATGTTGTCTTGCTTATTGTGTTTTTGTGTTGTAACATTTCACAATATAAAATATTAGTAACTAAAATACTTACTGTTACATTTTTAAATGAAGATTTTGCAAATACACTTTTCTACTCAAAATGGCAGGATTATACTAGAATTTCAAGAGAAAGCCCACGTTTCTTTCTTTTTTCTTTTCTTTTTTTTTTTTTTTTTTTTTTTAGTTTTTCCAGACAGGGTTTCTCTGTGTATCCCTGGCTGTCCTGGAACTCACTCTGTAGATCAGGCTGGCCTCGAACTCAGAAATCCACCTGCCTCTGCCTCCCAGGTGCTGGGATTAAAGGCGTGCGCCACCACTGCCCGGGAAGCCCACATTTCTTTACTATTGGGATCTGGACATCTCCCCTCTACTAGCTATTGCAGTAAGAAGCACTCAATTGTATTTAATGAAAGGAAAGCTTATCACACAACTCAAGTTTCATGACTCACATATGAAAATAATACATTTTCTCCTCAAGGTAACAGTAATTCAAGAACACTGAAAATTTCATGGGGAACACAGTGCAATGTCATGCTTGTGTCTGTTAGTGGTTTATGTTAGATGTAGTTTTAACATGAAGTTGATCCATTTCTCATTTCAGATGGTTATTTCATAGTTACATGTTATAGATATTATTCAGAACCTACATATATTGCAAATATGTCATTTCAGTACCTGTAACATCACAGAGGCATCACTCACTAAAGAGAAAGTGTCATACAGTTTAATGAGTCTGGCAATGTTGACAGTTCTAGTTATCAAGCAAGTCTTAGACACACAAAAAATATGAATTTTTTTCTGTAATAAAATTTTCTGAAGACAGAATAGGTAATTACTAGAAATAACCTCATTGTGAAGAGAAGACACTAGATAATTCAAAGTAAATCCAAGAATCAATGTCAAAGCAAGAGATTGAATTGTTGATGTCTACTAAACAAGGAGGAAAAAGCAGAAATACTGCAAGTTATTTGAGAACAGTCTATAATGTGCTATATCTTTAGCTATTGAACCACATCATTGGTATAATTTCATGAAATTAGCACAAGTTCAGGATTTACTATTTAAATTTTATAAAAGCGTGAAACCTGCACTCCCAGGCAATCATAATAGCAGATATAATTCACAACTTGAAATTAGGTAACAATTTTAATTTTTAAAATTTTTAACACTTTATTAAAATATCAGTGACATTATATTTGCCTCAAACATTTTCATATGCATTATTTAATTTCTGATAACTTGAATTATATGAAGTAGATTATAATGAGAGTTATAGAACATTTTGTTTTTTAATAATACTGAATGAAATTGTATCTGTACTTGATATTATTATCTATGATCTTGTCTGCCAAGATTTGACACAGTAAAAACAATACTAGTAGACCAATAGAGACTTGGTCCATACACTATGTGCAGAAGAAATAATTACAGAATTAATGACAGAAAATTGATGAGTTCTATTAAGAACTCTAAAATACTTGAAATTTTTGTAACAATAATAAACTTACAAAAATGCCATATTTATTCATCCCATCAAATTAAACAAATGCATTTGCAATTAAAACATATTATATACTATGAAAAAACACACAAGTATTTAGTATTTATTTTTTTAACCTTTTTTTAATACCTTAGGTCCAAGCATCATATTAGATATATAGCATGCTTTATAATGTAGTTACTCTATTGGAGGAACTTGATATATTCATTGTTCCACATTTGCTTGTTTATTGTATTAGATCAACCTCACTGTGAATCTAACACTCTGCAGCAAAGTATTTAAAAGAAAGAGATATTATGAAGACAGGACTCTCTAAGATATTTTCACCTTGAACTATTTCCTATTGTATTGGTTTTGTGGAGTTCTGCAGATTGAAATCCGGCCTCGTACATGTTATGTAAGCCAATGTCACCAAGCAATGCCTCAGTTGAAGAAATATTCCTAAAAGTGGCAATGTAATGACACAGAAACATCAATCATATTGGACGAATTTAGTCATTTTAACTTTGTGAAATCATTAATGGAAAATAAAAACAAAAACAAAACACAAAAACTGATTTCCTGTATTGTTAGCCCACACTGTGGGTATTTTTTATCCACGTATCCTTAGAACGTTAAAAATCACACACATGCATATATACACAAGCAACCATTCTCTCTCTCTCTCATACACACACACCAGACACACACACACACACACACACACACACACACACACAGAGACAGAGAGACAGAGACAGACAGAGAGACAGAGAAAGAAACAGACAGACAGACACACACACACACACACACACACACACACACACACACACACACTAACTTGGTAATCTTACTCACTAGAATCAATCTACTACTAACTACTTTCTAAGAAAATAATAGTTTTCTCTGATGGAGTTATATAGAGTATACAAACCACATTCATGGACAGGCCCCATGCCCAGTCCTAGAGGGTCTACACAAAACAAGCTCAGGGATATCTTTTGAATTATTTTTGTTATATTTGACTTATTTATTTTTCATGTAAAAGGCATCTCTATTTTTTATTTTTATTGAAAATAGATTTTTTATACAATATATTCTGATTAAGTCTTCTCTCCAACTCCTCCTATATCTCTCCATGTCTTTACCCAACCAAATCAGTTTCTTGATTTCTCTATCAGTGTGCTAGAAAGGAAGTTGAAGTATTCAGAATCCTAAATATAGTAGGTTTAGAGAAAAATCTAAGCCTCCACACTCTCAGAACCAATGTCTTCCATATCTTACTATGATGGTCCATAAAGCCCCACCAAAATCATCCCATAGCGTTCCATATCCAAAGTCCTGAAATCCTCATTCCTTCAGGCAAAAATAAGGTCAGGCCTATCATGGCAATACCCTAGTCTCTGGTACCAGATTCTATTTTAGTTGGTCATCCATTGCTGTAAAAGAGATACTATGACCAAGGCAACTTTTATAAACGACAGCATTAATTGAGGTTGGCTGACAGTTTCAGAGGTTCAGTCCATTCTCATCATGGCAGGAAGCATGGAAGCTTCCAGAAAGACATGGTGCTGGAGAGGAACTTAGAGCTCTACAACTTGATCTGAGGGCAGTCAGAAGGAGACTGCCTTTTCTGGAGACAGCCATGAGGAGGCTCCCTTTCTACACTGGGTGGAGCTTGAGTTTAGAAGTCCACAAAGGCCACCTATACAGTGACACACTTCCTCCAATAGGCCACACAAATTGCAACAAGTCCACACCTCTTAATTGTAACACTTCCAATGGGCCAAGCATATTGAAACCACCATACTAAGGATGTCTTTATTTTCTTAAGTGTTTCTTAGGCATTTGAGATTCTTCTGTTTTAAATTCTCTGTTTTGATATGTGCCACATTTTTAATTGCATTTGGTTTGTTGATGTCTTGTTTCACGAGTTATTTGTATTTTTTCCTTTAATGCTCTATCAGGTGAGAAGTTGGTGAAAATTTTTCCCACTCTGTATGCTGATATTGTGTGTGTTATTTTTTTTTTTTTATTTTGCTGCTGATGTGGGACTATTTATTTTCTTTGTTTTCATAGGTGTAGTTAATCTGCTTGGATTGTAGTTTTCTTTTAGTACAATAGGTAGGGCTGGACTTGTTTATGGATATTGATTAAATTTGACCATGTAATGGAATACCTTGTTTTCACCAAATACGATGATTGGAAGTTTTGCTGATTATAAAAGTCTGAACTGGTATCTGTGGTCATTTAGAGTCTGAAATACATCTGTCTAAGCCCTTCAAAATTTAAGAGTCTCCATTAAGAAGTCAGGTGTAATTCTAAAGGGTCTGCCTTTATAAGTTACTCGGCCTTTTCCCCTTATAACCTTTAATATTCTTTGCTCTGCACATTTAGTGTTTTATATTTTATTTGGCAGGAGGGAGGGAGGGTCTTTCTTTTCTGATTCAATCTATTTGGTATTCTGTAGGCTTCTTGTACATATATGTATATATTAGATTATGTCCACCAAAATATAAGTTGAATTCAAACAAAACAAACAAAACCAAAACAACAACAACAAAACAAACAAACAAACAAAAACTGGTAGGTTTATTTGGGAATAAGCTACTGAGCCAGTTCCCCATCCTTAGCAGATGAGATCAGACAAAGAGAAAAAGTCACAGGCAGACTATGGTGGATAAATATTTTATAGATTGCAGGTGAAGGATAATGACCTGTCTGTCACACTGTTTTTGTGCTAAGGGCTGGGGGGCTTGGGGAGTTGGGTGGCTGGTAACTTCAGTTAAAGGGGGGTTGGGACAGCTGTCAGGAATGTCAGGAATGGGTACTGGGGATTTTGGTATCTTTTTCTGTTCCAATATTTACTATGTGGGTGGAGTTGGAAAAAAAGTGAGGAATGGAATTTGCTGGACCACGGTAGGGAGAGAGGCAAGCTGGAGACTCCAACAGAACAATGCCCATTTTAATGTTAGGAAAATTTTCACCTGTGATTTTGTTAAGAAATAGTTTCTGGACCTTTGAGCTGGGGTTCTATTTTTTTCTATTAATATTATTCTAAAGTTTGTTGTTGCTGTTTTCAGGAATGTTTTAGACTTAATATTTTTTTCAGCTGATATACCACTTTCTTCTGTAGTATGTTCAGCATCTGAGATTATTTCTTCCAACTCTTGCATTATGTTGGTGATGTTTATGTCTGTAGTTCCTGTTCTCTTCCATAGCTTTTCCATCTCCAGGATTCTTCCCATTGGTATTTCCTATATAGCTTCCAGTTCTATTTCCAGGTCGTGAACTGTTTTTTGTTTGTTTGTTTGTTTTGTTTTTGTTTTCTTCACATGATTTGTTTTTTCTTGGCTTTCTTTAAGGGGTTTATTTATTTCCTCCCACTGTTTGTTTGTGTTTTCCTGGAACTCTCTAAGAAACTCATTTTCTACTTGAGGAACCCTATCATCTTCATAAAGCTGTTTTTAAGGTTGTTTTCCTGTACTTTAAATATGTTGGAATATGCAAGGCTTGATGTAGTAGTGCTCTAGTAAGCATCTAGCTATTGTTGAATGTTTTCTTACACTGGCAAGGTATCTGGGTTTTGAATGAATATTGGTCTAGGTGCTGCTTTCTGAATTTATCTTTGTTGGATGGGTGTGTTGTTCCTTGGTTTTTGTTTCTTCTTTGGTTTTATCATCTCTCTTTTTGTTTTCTGTATTTCTCATGGCCAGCATTACCTCTGGTCCAGCAGGAAATATAGGTCAGAGTTAGAGGCTAGACTTCTGGCAGCTAGCATGTCCTTTGATCCATCAGGGAGTCTCTGTTCTTCTTACTGTCCAGACCAACTCCTGAGCAGAGAATATATGCATGTGTAGTAAAATTTCGAAATTTAAGAAAATTTTATTATATTAAGCAAATTTAAAATAATATTTGAATATTATTTCAATAATATTAGGATAGTATTTGTTAGCATATTTGAGAAGATATTAAACATGCTCAGTAACTACAGACATGAAACAGAAGAGGCAATAAGTAACCTTATGCTGTCATGGAATTCTGGTCATAATTGATGAAATCATTTGGGATTAATGTTCAATATATAAGTAATAAAAATACTAAGTTCATAAGACTTTAGTAACTTTATTACAATGAAAAATTTTAGGTAAATTACTATGTACATATTTCTTCAACAGTAAAGAATGAGAACCAAAGACTTGAAATTTATATTTGCTATTATTTCATCTAAGTGAGATAAATAAAAAGTATAGATATTTAAAGCAGAATGCATTATATATTCTTTTGTAAATAAATTTTCATCTATTTATTACTAAAATATAAACTAAAAACCATATATTCCTTCCAATATTAAATGTGATTTTATGTTTAGTAAGCTAACTGCTTTATTTACATATTGACCCAAATCACTGCTTGTTAAAGTCATTTATGATTTCTTATATGAGTCCCAAGTGGGACTATAAAATTTTGATTATTAAGGTTCTTTTTAAAAAGTTCCTTTATGATTTTGTAATTTTATGTCTAAGTTTTCTTTAAATTATGGCCTGCCACAAGATCAAGCAAACCAAAATCCCATATAAGGAGGGGAAACCAAGTCAGTCCCACTCCTAGCTGAGAAGACAGTGACAATAGATGGATGATGGAGAGTTTTCTTTCCTCCTGATAGGGTACCCATGTTACAATAGACAATCTGTACTCATGCATATACTGGAGGTACTCAGTACACTCAGGGGAGGTGTTAAAAATTAGTACAGAATGTTAGGAGGGGAAACTTAGTATGGTAGAACTTGGAGTAGAGAGAATGATGGTGGATTTCATCAAAACATATTATAGTCATGTATAATAATCTCAAAAATGGTTTTTTCTTACATAATATTTTATTTATTATTTGGGAATTTCACATTATACATTCAGATCACACTCACTTTCAAACCTTCCCAGATCTGCTTTACCCCATGTTTATGACCTCTTAGCAGCAAAGGATGAGGAAGAGGAAGAAGAAGAGGAAGAGGAAGAGGAAGAGGAAGAAGAAGAAGAAGAAGAGGAGGAGGAGGAGGAGGAGGAGGAGGAGGAGGAGGAGGAGGAGGAGGAGAAGAAGAAGAAGAAGAAGAAGAAGGAGAAGGAGAAGGAGAAGGAGAAGGAGAAGGAGAAGGAGAAGGAGAAGGAGAAGGAGAAGGAGAAGGAGAAGGAGAAGGAGAAGGAGAAGGAGAAGGAGAAGAAGAAGAAGAAAAGAAGAAGAAAATGGTTCAAATTTTGTTGCCTATATACTCACAGGAGCATGGTCAAACTCCTTGTTGTCAGCCCATGAAAGAAAACTGACTCCTTATGTACCAACACCACTGCCAGAAGCCATTAATTGAATGCATGTTGATATCTATGGGCCATGCTTCCAATAAGGGCCATGGTGGGACCCGTGGTCCTGATGAAGCCAGGGTTCATATTGATGTCCATGACCATGTTACCACAAAATGGCTGACCGATAAATGTTCATGGGCCAAGTTACCATTGAAGGCCATGTGGATGTGCATGGTCTGTGCTTATCTGCTGCCCAAATCCATGTAAATGTCTGTGGGCTAGGCTGCCACCAGGGACCATATTTGGGTTCATGGCCCAAATTGATGTCTTTGGCCTGTGCTGCCACCAAGGGTCATGATGGTATAGATGGTCTATGCTGCAAAGAGGACCATGTTGATATCAATGGTATATACTGTCACCGGAGAACATGCTGAAGTCCATGGCCCATACTGAGGCTGGAAACCATGTATGTCCTTGGTCTGTGCTGTTGAAAGAAAACATGTGGAAGTCCATGATTCATGTATACAATGATTGAAAATGGCAAGGGAGCTATTTGCAATGGCATCTATGACTTCAGACTCACAGTTGAGAGAGATAGACATAGAAAGCTTTTGTGACAATCTCTACCAGTGCTCTCCACCAACAAAAATATAGCAGCAGCTTAGACAGCCATTGATTAGAATTCTCTAAAATTGTGATAAGGATCCTAAAATATGGTTCAGACATTAATTTTTAAGAGTATTTCTTTGATTTTTAAGATTAAATTGTAACTGTGTCATTTCTTCCTTTCCTTTTTTCCCCTACAAACTCTCTTATATATTCTTTCATGCTGTCTATAAAATCAATAGCCTCTTTTTCATTAAGTGTTGTTCCCTATATATGTATATATGTAATGTATGTGATATATATATATATATATATATATACACACACACACACACATATACACATATAGGATATATATGGTTGACATTTTGAGATCAGAATTGGTTTTAATCAAACAAATATATATATATATATATATAATAGATGTATACATACACACATATAGATACACATGCACACACGCACACATACACACAGACTTTTCTCCTAAGAATAAAAACGGATTTTTTATTCTAAAATTTCAAAAACTAGAACAGATATCAAATACCAAAGTTAAGTCAAGATCAGATAAACCATCTAAACAGTCCCATAACCCCTAAAGAAATAGAAGCAGTCATTAAAAATCTTCCAACCACAAAAAGCCCAGGACCAGATGGGTTCACTGCAGAATTCTATTAGACCTTCAGAGAAGACCTAATACCAATACTCTTCAAAATATTCCACAAAATAGAAACAGAAGGAACACTACTTAATTCATTCTATGAGGGCAGTTACACTGATACCAAAATCTCACAAAGACCCAACAAAGAAAGAAAACTTCAGATCAATTTCTCTTATGAATATCGATGCAAAAATACTCAATAAAATTCTGGCAAACCAAATCCAAGAACACATCAGAACGATCATTCATCACGATCAAGTAGGCTTCACCCCAGGGATGCAGGGGTGGTTCAATACTCTGAAATCCATCAATGTAGTCCACTACATAAACAAACTCAAAGAAAAAAAACCACATGGTCATTCATTAGATGTTGGAAAAGCATTTGACAAAATTCAACATCCCTTCATAATAAAAGTCTTGGAAATATCAGAAATTCAAGGTTCATACCTAAACATAGTAAAAGCAATATATAGCTAACCAGTAGCCAACATCAAACTAAATGTGGAGAAACTTGAAACATTCACACTAAAATCAGGGACTAGACAAGGCTGTCCACTCTCTCCCTATCTATTCAATATAGTACTTGAAGTTCTAGCTAGAACAATTAGACAACAAAAGGAGATCAAAGTGATACAAATTGGAAAGGAAGAAATCAAAATATCACCATTTGCAGATGATATGATCCTATACTTAAGGGACCTGAAAAACTCCACCAGAGAACTGCTACAACTGATAAACAACTTCAGCAAAGTGGCTGGATGTAAAATTAACTCAAACAAATCAGTAGTCTTTCTATATTCAAAGGATGAAGAGGCTGGGAAAGAAATTAGAAAAATGACACACTTCACAATAGAAATAAACAATATAAAGTATCTTGGTGTGACTCTAACCAAATGAGTGAAAGATCTGTATGACAAGAACTTCAAGTCTCTGAAGAAAGAAATCAAAGAATACCTCAGAAGGTGGAAAGATCTCCCATGCTCTTGAATTGGGAGGATTAACATAGTAAAATTGGCCATCCTGCCAAAAGCAATCTACAGATTCATTGCAATCCCCCTCAAAATTCCAAGTCAATTCTTCATAGACTTAGAAAGAGCATTTCCCAAATTCATTTGGAATTACAAAAAACCTAGAATAGCAAAAACTCTTCTCAACAATAAAAGAACTTCTGGGGGAATCAGCATCCCTGACCTCAAGCTGTACTACAGAGCAGTAGTGATAAAAACTGTATGGTATTGGTACAGTGACAGGCGGGTAGGCCAATGGAATAGAACTGAAGTCCCAGAAATAAACCCACACATCTATGGTCTCTTGATCTTTGACAAAGGAGCTAAAACCATCCAGTGGACACAAGACAGCATTTTCAGCAAATGGTGCTGGCTCAACTGGTGGTCTACATGTAGAAGAATGCAAATTGATCCATTCCTATCTCCCTGTACAAAGCTCAAGTCCAAGTGGATCAAGGACCTCCACATAAAACCAGATACACTGAATCTAATAGAGGAGAAATTGGGGAAAAGTCTTAAACACATGGGCACAGGGGAAAAGTTCCTGAAGAGAACACCAATGGCTTATGCTTTAAGACCAAGAATCGACAAATGGGACCTCATAAAGTTGCAAAGATTCTGTAAGGCAAAATACACTGTCAATAGTACAAAATGGCAACCAACATATTGGGAAAATATCTTTAGCAATCCAACATCTGATAGAGGGCTAATATTCAACATATACCAAGAACTCAAGAAGTTAGACTCCAGAGAACCAAATAACCCTACAAAAATGGATACTAGAGCTAAACAGAGAATTCTCAACTGAGGAAATTCGAATGGCTGAGAAGCACTTAAAGAAATGTTCAACATCCTTAGTCATCAGGGAAATGCTGAGATTCTACCACACACCAGTCAGAATGGCTAAAATAAAAAACTCAGGTGACAGCAGATGCTGGCGAGGATGTGGAGAAAGAGAAACACTCCTCAATTGCTGGTGGGATTGCAAGCTTGGTACAACCACTCTGGAAATCATTTTGGCGGATCCTCAGAAAAATGGACATAATACTACCTGAGGACCCAGCTTTACCACTCCTGGGCATATACCCAGAAGATGCTCCAACATGTAATAAAGACACATGCTCTACTATGTTCATAGCAGCCATATTTATAATAGCCAGAAGCTAGAAACAACCAAGATGTCCCTCAACAGAGGAATGGATACAGAAAATGTGGTACATTTATACACTGGAATACTACTCAACTATTAAAAACAATGACTTCATGAAATTCAGAGGCAAATGATGGAACGTGAAAATATCCTGAGTGAGGTAACTCAGTCACAAGAGAATGTACACTGTATATACTCACTGATAAGGGGATATTAGCCCAAAAGTTCAGAACACCCATGATTCAATTTACAGCAACTGTTGGACTGAATGTGGGTTCCCTGATGGATGAGTTGAAGAAGTGATTGAAGCAACTTTGGGAGTTTGCTCCCACATGGGGAAGGAGCAACAGTGTCAACTGGTCAGACCCCCCAGTGCTCCCAGAGGCTGGACCACCAACCAAAGAATGCATATGCAGGTGCCCATGTGCTGGCCACATATGTGGCTAAGGAGGGTCTTTTTGGCCATCAGTAGGAGGAGAGGCCTTTGGGTCTCAGAGTGTTAAATGCCCCAGTATAGAGGAATGCCAGGGAGGGAAGACAGGAGTGGGTGGGTCAGTGAGGGAATACCCTCATAGAGGCAGGGGGAGGGGGTTAGCGGGTTTCCAAAGGGGAGACCTGGAAAGGGGAAAACATTCGAAATGTAAATAAAGTATTAAATAAAAAAAATGAGTGACAAAAACATTTAGTTAAAAGAAGAAAAACTCAAAAAAAATTGGCTACTTCAAAAAAAATGGAATGAACAATTTTTTCAGATTTAAAACTATTATTAGAAGAGGTGAAAAAAGGAAACATCTGTTTCATAATATTTAGGAGATGATAGTTGATCAATTAATGTCCAAGTCAGGTGAGGTGTTTCACACCTATCAGCTCTGCATTCACAAAACTGAAGCAGAAAACTATTCACAAGTATGAGATAAGCCTGGCCTATATTGTTAGTCTGCAGGCAATCTCTCCAAAATGAGTCACTGCTTTATAAATATGTTGTTATGTTCATTTTTATGAGGGTCCGCCAAACTGATTTCCAGAGTGGTTGTACCAGCTTGAAATCCCACCAGCAATGGAGGAGTGTTCCTCTTTATCCACATCCTCGCCAGCATCTGCTATCACCTGAGTGTGGAATCTCAAGGTTGTTTTGATTTGCATTTCCCTGATGGCTAAGGATGTTGAACATTTCTTTCGGTGCTTCTCAGCCCTACAAGTTTCCTCAGTTGAGAGTTCTCTGTTTAGCTCTGTTCCCCATTTTTTGATAGGATTATTTGGCAGACCCTCAGAAAAATGAACATAATACTACCTGAGGACCCAGCTATACCACTCCTGGGCATATACTCCAACATGTAATAAAGACACATGCCCCACTATGTTCATAGCAGCCTTATTTATAGAAGCTGGAAACAATCCAGATATCCCTCAACAGAGGAATGGGTACAGAAAATGTGGTACATTTACACAATGAAATACTACTCAGCTATTAAAAACAATGACTTCATGAAATTCACAGGCAAATGGATGGAACTTGAAAACATCATCCTGAGCGAGGTAACTCAGTCAGAAAAGAATGAACATGGTATGTACTCACTGATAAGTGGTATTAGCCCAAAGGTTCGAAATACCCAAAATTCACATCACAGCAACTTTTGGCCTGAGTGTGAAGTCCCAGATGGAGGAGTTGGAGAAGGGACTGAAGGAGCTGAGGTAGTTTGCAGTCCCATGGATGGAGCAACAGTGTCAACTGGCCTGACCTCCCGATGCTTCCTGAGACTGGACCACCAACCAAAGAATACACATGGAGAGATCCATGGTTCTGGCCACATATGTGGCAGAGCAGGGTCTTTTTAGCCATCAGTGGGAGGAGGAGCCCTTGGGCCTGAAGGTGTTAGATGCCCCAGTATAGGGGAATGCCAAGGATGGAAGATGAGAGTGGGTGGGTGGGTAGGTAGGGGAATATACTCATAGAGGAAGGGGGAAGGGACAGGGGATAGGGTGGTTCCAAAGGGGAGACCTGGAAAGATGGAAACATTTGAAATGTAAATAAAATATGACTAAAAGAAATATGTTGTTAAATAAAAATTTGATAGAAATTATTATGACTTCATAATAAGTTCAGCCAGTATTTTCAGTGTGGTTATCTTTTGTCAAACACAGGTAGACATTGATATTCTTATAAACTTATGTAAATCTTAAATATTTTCTATGAAGTAGTCGCTTCTCATAAACTCCGTAATTTAGCTTTAAAGTTAAAAAACTGCCCAAGTTAGGAAAATAGATACCATCTCAGATCTATGATCCTTGTGCTAGGGCGATGCTCTGGAACAATTCTACATTCTGTATACAATATCAATCAGTCATTCAACCAACCAATCAATCAATCAATATACATAAACATTGAAAGTAATCCAGGGTTCTTTATTTTTCTTCCTCATTATCAATAGACAAGATAATGAACCATATAAGATATATAAACTGATTATTTCCCTTAAAATGCATATGTGACCTCAGTTACTCAACAATATTAATTAGTAAAAAATTTAAAAAAATCTCTGTATCATTATTAAGAGCCCCATGTCACTGAATGCATTTTGCAAACTATAAAGCAACCTGGATGAAGTTGCAATAAAGAGATCAAAAATTGTCAAATATCTCAAACAGACACCTTGCTGAATTCATTTCTAATAAATCCCCCTCCTGAGGCAGCAATATCAGAGGTGGTTATAAATAAAAGATGTTCTAGAACAAGACCTCTGGCAATAATTAATTGAAAAAGAAATTACTCGGGGCCAGATCCCAATGTACAAACAGAAACAAGATACTTGGATTGCCCTTTTAATAGTCAGTAAACTCAACAACAGTACAAAGCGGCTTATCCAACTAGCCTCTAGGGTTTTCTCAGGAGATATACAAGCTGGAGGAATAACCAGAGAGTCAAGGTTACTTGATGAACCTCTAAGCAGCCAAAGACTTGAATTGACTTATACCTAATTACTGGCATCAAGTCAGGCCCCTATTTGCACTACTTTCTTTGTAGACCAGTAATAAATAAAACTCTCCCTTAGCACCTAACCTTATTTAGAAGCAGATTAGCTCATGCATTTGCCTTATTCCCACCAAGTCTCCATTTTCCAACAAAGAATGTTTTAGAGGAATCTCAACATCTAATTGACAAGCCACTCTAGTAGTTAGCGTTTCTTCTGTAAAGATGCACAAGGGATGAATTATTTCCTACTTAAGGTGAAGTTCTAGAAAATATACACAATGATGTGATGTTTATAAGAGAATACTAAAAAATAAATGAATAAAGGGTCTGAAGAAATTGCTCCACCATTTGTATTTATTTACATTCCAGCCTTTGCCCCACCTCCCACCAAACCCACTGTCCCTCACTCCATCCCCCCTCCACCTTGCCTCTGAGAGGGTGCTCCTCTCTACCTTCCCCCTGCTATTCTCCTTCCCTGGGGCATCCTTAGGCACATCTTGTCCCACTGAGACCAGGCAGACATCTGCTATATATGTGCTGGGGGCTGTGTATGTTGTGTGGTCGTTGGCTCCCTCTCTGGGATTGTCCCAGGTCCTGGTTAGTTGAGAGTTGAGACTGCTAAAAGCATGTGTTTCCTTTGTAGAAGACTTGTTGGATTGCCAGCACTCACATGATGGCTCACAACCATCCGTAACTACTCCAGTTCCAGGGTATTTGATGCCTTCCTCTGGTGTCAGGGTTCACCAGTATGCATATGGTATATATTCATATATGAAGGCAAATCACACACACACACACACACACACTATATATATATATATATACATATATATATATATATACACACACACATATATATGTTGAATAGTAAAATAAAAAACAATTCTTTACAAATGAATTAACTTTATAGTTGGAAATATATTATATATTGTAATAATACCAGTCAACATTTTACAGTGATATCTTTATACACTAGGCATAAGAGACTTCCAATATTTGTATCAAGGCAAGCAATCTGTCACGTTGTATCATGTATTTATGATGGGAAATTGAAGGAAGAACAATATGTATAAGCTACCTAATTATGTATGCCAAACCCTTATGTCAGATATAGGACCTTGGCTCCCTGAATTTGTTTTTATATTTATTTAGTGGGCATGGGCATATGCATTAGGAAGTCAAAAGTAGTATCTCCATCTACCCTGTGTTTCCAAGGGAGTAAACTAATTTGTAGGCTTACTGGCAAGAGCCTGTACTTACTGAGAAACCCTCCATTCCTCTTTTATTTATTTATTTATTTATTTATTTGTTTACATTTTTGATACGTTATTTACATTTCAAATGTTTTCTCCTTTCCAGGTCTCCCCTTTGGAAACCCCCTATCCCATCCCCCTTTCCTGCCTCTATGAGGGTATTCCCCCACCCACCCACGCACTCCCGTGTTCCCTCCCTGGCATTCTCCTATACTGGGGCCTCTAACACTCTCAGGCCCAAGGGCTTCTCCTCCCGCTGATGGCCAACAAAGCCATCCTCTGCTGCATATGTGGCCAGAAGCATGGGTCCCTCCATGTGTATTCTTTGGTTGGTGGGCCATTCCTTTTTTTAACCCAGGGTCCTATTCCTCTTCTCTGGACCTCCTCAGAGTTGCTGTTTTAACTTAGTCTCTTCATACTTTTGAAATGTAGTTTCTCTAACCTTCTATTTCCATGCTTTTTCTTTTAAACACTGGCAGTTGTAAACAGAACCAATACTATTCTATACAACAAAGCAAATGCTTCCAGTTTTCCTTCAGCTGACCCATCATCAGCACGGCATCTAAAAAGTGTGCTGTGCCCTCTTTTTCTTGCTCCTCAGTATTGATGTCTTTTAGCTGGGCTTCCTTCACAGAGGTCTGTATATCAGGGTTTTGTTTCTAAAGCCTCTTCTCCACTGTAATTTCTATAACTCACATTACCCAGCACCTAAGATTATTTTTCTACCCTGTTATTGTCCTTGATTGATCAGCTCCAGATTAATGAATGTGTATATGATGATTATGTAAACATAATCAATGCAGCTTGTTCTCTAATCACAACTGTTCCTCTCATTAGCAGTGTTCCTCCTTTGTCACATCCATGGTACTATAGTATCTGTCTGAAAGATTTGTTCCCTGAATGCAATTTTACATTAATAATTATAATCATATATGTTTAGAAAATATTTGCGTTACTCTGTGCAGCATGGTAAAAATACGTGCTTTGAATTATCTACCGATGTCAATAGTTTTTATTCATAAAAGGAGACTCGTTTCAGAGTTAGGATGTACATTTGAGCTGGTCATTTTATTAATTACTAATCACTGAATAATTACTAATAATTACTAATTGTTTTAAAATTACAGTTAAAAATCATATCTATGAAGCTAAATGCATATTATAATTCTATACATTTCTCTGAATTTCCAAAGCTTGGGTACTACAGCCCAGCAGTAGCTGGGTTTACACTAAATAAAAATGAAAAAGCATCTCTGGAGAGATGTTCCTGTCAATTAAAAATACATTTTGAATACAATAAAATGCTCATTACATTCCTTCTGGAAAGAATTCATTCTGTAATAATCGCATATTATAAAAGTAGTTAATTAAAATCTTGCTATCTGTGGTACAAAGCAGATACATATTATACAAATTAGTAAAAATATGTTTGAGGAATAGAAGTTTGATACTTTCAGTGTGAAGACTGAACTTTCCATGAAAACAGTTTGCAAGAGCAATTTTGTGACTTTTTTTCTAAATTAATTATTGATGTACAAATGCAATATTATTATGTAAAGATGTTTTCTAGGTACTAAAATAGAACTGTGAATGAAATGGATGATAATCCTTTCCTCCACAAGATTTCCTTCTGGTGTGGGAATATAGAAAACAGATACATGTTTGAAATAGCTGTTATTATTGTAACTCATACTATAATGTGTCTAGGGCAAATAAAGTTACCGGGTTGTGAAAAAGCAAAGCAGAATGAAAAAGTATGTTTCAAGTGGTGGTACAGTGTCCATCTTTAAACAATGAACTAAGGAAAAGCCCAACTGTGCAAAGCAAGAAATGAGACTTTAGCGAAAGGCGAGTAGGAGGGATGATGTCACAAAGGAAAGATGGCCAGAACGTTTAAGTCCATATAGGACATTTTAAGGTGGTACAGGATACTTCCAGAAGAAAAGGATTTACCAGAGAGATATGCTCTGGTTTACTTTTAAAATTAGTTTTCTCCCTCATCCCCACTGCTTGTGGTACAGTGAGGGCATAGTGAGGAACTGGGAGAAAGCAGAGAAGCAGCCGCTGGTGATGTCACGGAGACACTATAGTGAGAGATGTAAGGGAGAGTCAGAGTTTGATTATATTTACTCTTCTTGGTAGAAGAATATGATTTTGGGGCACTCACTTTGAATGTAAGAGAAAAGAGAAGTCAATTAAAAAATACTGCAGGCCAAGACAGCCAGGGCTACACAGAGAAACCCTGTCTCGAAAAACCAAAAAAAAAAAAAAAAAAATACTGCAGGGATTTTAATGTAGCTGAAATGAAGTGTAGCTTCATGGTTCGGGACTGACAGGGGAGGCCGGCTGGACATGGTTCTGGGACATGTGAAATCCCACGCTGATAGAGGGAAGACGTTACGCAAAAATTTATAACTCATTAAGCCTATGAAACACATAATTTACAAGACTTAAATCTTCGAAAGTTACAAGACACAGGCAGCATCTTCCAAATTTTACATTGTCAAGTGCTCAACAATTGCTCCAGAAGAGCAATCTTCAGTAGAACTGCCTCCAGCGTGGGCTGAGAACTTGACAGAAACAAGTAATTTTTAAAAATCATTTTATTCGTTGACATTACAAATGATTTCCCTCTTCCCGGTTACTCCTCCACAAACCCCCTATCCCATCCCCCCTCTGCCTCCTCCCCTTTTCCTCTATGGGGGTGCTCCTCCATCCACTCACCCACTCCCACCTCACCCCTCTAGCATACCCCTACACTGGGGCATCAAGCCTCCACTTAGCCAAGGGCCTCCCCTCCAATTGATGTTAGATAAAGCCATCCTCCGCTATATATGTATCTGGAGCCAGGAGTCCCTCCATGTGTATTCTTTAGTTGGTGGTTTAGTCTCTGGGAGCTCTGGGTGGTCAGGTTAGTTGATATTGTTCCTCCTATGTGATCGCAATCCCCTTCAGCTCCTTAATTCCTTCCCCTAACTCTTCCATTGGGGTCCCTGGGCTCATTCCAATGGTTAGCTGTGAGTGTCTGCATCTGCATTGGTCTGGTGCTGGTAGAACCTCTTACAGCTATAACTTTTGATGTTGGGGGGGGGAGTGGGGGTCAGTAATGTCACTGTTCTTATGAGCAAACCCTTCCCTTGCTTCTCTAAGTCACAACAATGACCACCTCAGTATACCAGTCTAAATTTTGTTGCAGTTTTCTTTGTTGTGACTGGAGTGAATAGAAGATTGGTCATTTTTTTTTCTAAAGGAAATTCATCCAACATATCAGGTCAGGTTCACACCTCACTAGGTTAAGTGAGTGTGCATGACATTTAAATATTTGTGTTAAGGGACAGACTCTTATGAACATATTTACTACATCATCAGAAGGTAAGAAAGTAGACATCTTGATAATGAGGTGAAGGTTCTTCACCTGATTTCATTTTGTTTGTACGCATGCTTATATTTACATGTACAGGTTCATAGGTATGTTTTTGCTTTGCTCATAGCAAAGTCATAGAACAACTGCAGGTATATTTCTAGAGATGTCATTCACTCGATAATTGAGAAAGTGTCTGTCATAGAGCTAATATTACTGTGATGAAAGACCATGAACAAAAGCAACTTGGGGAGGAAAGGGTTTATTTCACTCACAGTTCCATAGAACAGTTTAGTTTCCAGAGCAGTGAGGGCTGCAACACAAACAGAAGGCAGGAGCTGAGAGTAAGGCCCTGGAGGGGTGCTGCTTACTGGCTTGCTCCTCATGGCTTGCTCAGCCTGATTTCTTATAAAACCCAGGACCACTGTCGGAGAGTTTATACCACTCAAAATGGACTGAGCTCTTAGCCATCTAATTAAGAATATGTCTTTCAGGAATCCCTATAGATAGATTTTAGGAGACACTTAGTTGATGAAGCTCTCTCCTACCTTTTGTCAAATTTACCTAACAAGCTAGCACAGGCTACAGCTCTCTCCTCCAGCATGGGGATTATAACTATGCCACTACACTCAACTGTTTTGTTTGAAATAGATGTTTTTAAGTAATTTAATAGTTTCATAGATTTATATGTGGAATGTTAGTTGTTTTCACTCCATTCTGCTTTCTCTCTCTCTCTCTCTCTCTCTCTCTCTCTCTCTCTCTCTCTCTCTCGTCTGCTATGGTGTCCCATGTTCCACTATGCTGTCTATCATGATGATTAGGGACAAACCTAAGAAACTGCAAGCAAATCCCTGATGAAATGACTTCATTTATAAGAAACGTCTTGGTCATGGTGTCTCTTCACAGGAGTAAAACAGTGACTAAGACAACAAAGACCAGGAACAATTGGGAACCGCTGGGTTCTCACAGGCAAATAGATCATTGGTAGATATGTGACAGCTGGTTCTGGGATTTTATTTAATAAGTAGTAGCTTCTGGGACTCCTGCCTCTAGATTTTCCGATGTGAGTGTCTGTCCTGGAGAAACTGCTGAGGCAGAAAAGACGACTTCCACACTATTGTGCTGCACACTATAGTGACTGAACAATTTTACATTTTCAGGAAAGTTTGTTTTCATGATAATAGATGTTCTGACTACAGGAAGATGAACTCTCCGAATAGATTTTCTGTGCGTTGCCCTGATAGGTAGGGACGTTGGAAGGCTTTAAAGTATGTATTAGTCATCTGTTTCTTCTTTTGAGAATTCTCTCTTCAGTTTGAATAGGTCGTTTTCATGTGAGTTGCTTAAGTTTTTTGTTTGTTTGGATTTCTTAATATCATTTTATGTATTCTAAAACTAATCCTTTATCAGATTTGTTTGTTTGTTAAATATTTCTCATTACTGAAATGTCCTGAATTTACTTTGTATTTGTATTTCATATGGCTGTTGGTTAGTGCTTATATATATATATATATATATATATATATGTATGTATATATGTATATATATATGTATACATGTATCAATGTCCTCCTTGAGTTGCTTTTATAGTGTTTTTTTTAAATTGTGACTTCAATTTTCTCTAGATAATTTTCATTGGTTATTACATGATTAATCATTTTTATATTTTGAAATTTAAAGAAAATTACATATCTGCCCCCTTTCCCTATGAAGTCTCATCAACATGTCTGTTTAAACAGGACCTTAGGAAGGAAGAAACCAACAGACATATTAATGAGAAAGGAAAGAAATATTAACCCTAGAAAAGGAACTATAGACAACTAGGTGATACGCTTACTGGAATAAATATTCTTCCCCAGGGAATATTCCTGCAATTGATTATTTGATGCCAAGAGAATTGATCCATATTTTTTAACCTGCAAATTTTATAATTTTATTTTTTTAATTTTTTCCTTTCTTATATGATAAATCTTGACTGCACTTTCCCCTCCCTTCACTCCCAATCCCCCCTCCCACCTCCCCTGTTCACCTGAACCCCTTGAGAAAAGAGCAGGCCTCCAAAGGATACCAACCCACATGGCATAACAAGATACAATAAGACTAGTCACAGCCCATCATATGCAGGCTGAACTATGCAATTTGGTAGCTGAAAAATTGTCTCAAAAGTAGGCAAAAGAATCAGAGACTACCCCCTACCACAACTCCCAATGTAAGGAGTCCAAAAAGAACACTAAGCTAAACAATAATAACATGGATGCAGAGGACCTAGTGCAGAGCCATCCAGTGGGTGTGACAAACCAAGACAGGTCTGACTAAAGGCCTACTGCATTCCACGAGAGGGAGCACACGCAGTACACTGCTTGGATGGCCAGGAACCAAGGCTGCAGAGTCCTAGGATAGAATCAAACGGGACAGTTAAAAAATGTTGATGAAATGATTTCTAATGTTTTACTATGCTATCTAGGTATAGATGGGACATAGCCCAATCCTCATCAGAGAGGCTTCACCAGGCTATCGATGGGAGCAGATATAGAGAATCACAGCCAAATGTTAAGCAGAGCTTGGGAACCCCACAGAAAAAAGGAATTAAGGATTACAGATTCAGAGGGTTTAGAGACACCAGGAGGACCCCAGGAGAACATGGCCTACAGAATCAGCAAAGTAAGGCTCACAGTGGCAAACAGAATCTAAAATGGCAATCACAGAGAATTGACAAATTTTGAAAGAAAAAGGCTGTTTATGTTTTTATGTTCCTTGTGATTTCAAAGAGGGGCAACCTACCCTTCTAGGATAAAAGCATTAAATTTTTCGTTAGTATTGTTCTTAATTCAAATCAGATTCCTATTTCTCCTGGGGGTATTTACAGAATTCCGGAGACATTACATTGTATTATGGCTGAATGCATGCTTTCCTCTTTTGTGGTATTGCTCAGAACGCTATACTTTATCCTCCCATTTATCACTATGAGTTGAGTACTGTTTGCAGTTATTCTCATATTTTAGCAATGCACCCCCTCCTGAGACAGAGTCTGAACTAACTACAGAACTCTTTTTCTTTCCCTCAACACCAATTGTTGGGGTACACTAAAAGGATTGCATATATTAGTATGGTTTTAATTCTATATGTAACTGCTGATTTATAACGAGAAGTCCTAATGGGATTAGTGGTTAATAGTGAATTTCTGAATATGAAATAGAGGAGAGGTACATACATAGAAGGAACAATTGTAGAATCAAACACAAAAATCAAAGACAAAAAGGGAGTGGTTGGAGTAGAATTTTCTCCTTTCCCTGGAAGTTGAGTCATGCAGAGTTTCTAAAGCAGGGTAAGATCTAATGATTTAGAGAAGTAACAGAAAGATGATATGATACAAAGAAAAGAATTATAAAATAAATAAGTAGGAACAGTGAAAGATTGGGGTGGCTTGATGTGTAGACTTTGCACATTTATTAAAACCATAGCATTACTAATCTCTATTATAGGCTTTCTAATCGCTCTAGAACTAAACAATTTTACTCTAAAACTGTCCCCAATCAAAACCAACCCATATTCATCATTTTCAACATCACCAGGATATTTCCCATCAATTATCCATCGAATTTTCCCACTAAAAACTTTAAACACAAGCTTCAAAGTATCATCAACCATACTGGACCTAATCTGATTAGAAAATATCATTCCAAAATCAACTTCCACAATACACATAAATATATCAAAAATATTAACAAATCAAAAAGGACTGGTAAAACTCTATTTTATATCTTTCCTATTATCAATCTTACTCATTGTGTATATGGATATACTGTAAAGAGAAACAAAATAAATACTGGGAACTGACATTTGGACCTGGTTGAACAATGGGTGTGTGTGTGTGTGTGTGTGTGTGTGTGTGTGTGTGTGTGTGTGTGTGTGTTTGTGTGTCTGTGTGTCTGTGTGTCTGTGTGTGTGTCTGTGTGTGTGTGTCTGTGTGTGTTCATGTGGTGAGAGGGGTTGGTTTATAAGTGTAATCTCAAACGTTAAAGGCTGATCAGGTCGCGTGACAAACACGATCTTGACCTAGATATTTTTATATTTATTTATATTTATACAGCTTGCTACAAGCTAGTATAATTAGAGTGGAGGGAACCCTAATTGAGATAATGCCTCTCTAAGTTCAGGTTGTAAGCATCCCTGTAGGATTTTTTTTTTTTTACTAGTGTTTGATATGGAAGTGCCCAGCTCATTACAGATAGTGCCACTTCTGGACAGGTGGACCTAAGTTCTGTAGGAAAACAGGCTGGGCAAGCCTTAGAAGCAAGCGAGTAAGCAGCACCCAATTATGACCAAGATCCATTTGGTCATGACATTTCGACATAGAAATAGTAACTCTAACTAATTCCAAATAGTGAACATAAGCTGGTAAACTCTGTTCCTATTTAAATAAGCATTTTCTGGGGATTGCATTCATGGCCTTATAATTTTAAGGCAAGTACTTTAACAACAGAGCTATGTCTCTACTCCTATTCATTTACTTCTATTCCTCTATATGGCTCCAAGTGAAAATTAGTAGTCCAAATGTCATGTTTCAGTTAAATTTGACAAAGAAAATTTTAGTAGAAATGATCCTCTTGAGTTCAATTTTGTGGCCTAGACATGGATAGACTTCTATTGCCTCCAGCCTTAGGCATGGCTGCTCGTGAAGCTAAGACTTTTAAGAGAAACTCAGCTGCTTTTATAACTGTGTACACATCATCTGACATTCATAAGTGCAAAGCACTTGATTAAAAATTAAAGCTGGCCAAGTAGCTGGAGAGCAACTCAAAGGGTGAAGGGTTCTGCCATTGCTGAGGGCCACTGCGTGCTAAGTCTTGCTAAGCTTCACTGGCTTTGCTGACAATATCAAGAATTATCTAGAGAGAATAGAACGCTACAACCACTGACACATAATTTCCAGATGTTAGAGGCAATAACATAAATGCATGCGAATATGCCAAGAAACACTTTCTCAAACTCATATAAGAATTTAAATAAGAGGAACAGAAATCATGAATTCAAGAAACTACATAAAACTCAATGTCTTTTTTTTTATCCTTACTCTCTTAAGATGCTTTGACTACCAGAATCACTCTACAGCGCTCCTTAACTCTAAACTCTTCCATTTAATATAAATTAAATGAAGAAATGATACCAACCCTTACTTCTAAGCTAATCTCACTTTAATCAAATTTCTACCGTTCTGCATTTTTGTAACCTACTTATATATACCACTCAAGGTGTACTTAACATGTTTTAAATGTATAACTTTGGCATAAAGGCCAATTATCTAAATGGTCTGAACTTTCCACTATTGTACTGATATCTTGATTAAAACATGAAAGACAGAATGAATAAGAATCATGTCTGGACATAACATTACAATATTTCTAATAGATAAAAGATGCTTTTCTCACCAACTTAATAAAAAAGTTGAAAAGAAAATTTGTATATAGGTTTTGCTTCATTAATTGGATACAGAAATGTAAAACAGCAACAAGAAAAAAGTAATAATTTGAAATGCTACTTGTATGACTAAATGTCTTTTATTTATTTTAAAGTAAATAAAAGCCTCAATGCACTTTGTGTACATTTTGAGTTGAGAGGATTAACATTTTGAGATTGACAAGTTTTATTTTCCAGCTTCTTATTGAACTCAGTATCTCTTCCACTCTCTGATTCTCTTCCTCCCTCTCTCTCTCTCTCTCTCTCTAAGCACCCTTTGTGAATACCCATATTTGAATGAAAAGATATATCACTATATAATATTTTCATTAAAGCTTGCGAATTGGGAATAATCTCAAACACATAGTAACATTTTTGCAGTCCCTATTATAAGTATTAAAAGGTAAGAAATAGGTCACAGGAATTTTTAAATTGAAAATTGAATAAAAGATACTTGTGGCATATTTTCATTTTCAACAATTACATGTAAATATATCAATATCTTTGAAAATACTTCTTTATATTATTTTCAAATTTATCTTGAGCTGAACTGTTATTTCCTCTAGTTTGTACAGTGAAATACTACTTCCTAAAACTTCAGAGAGTTCCTGTGATTTGTAGATTTAAAGTATCTGCATGAGGCCATGTTGGGGATCCTTCAGCCAGTAGGACTTTCATCCTTATAGGAAATGTCCAGTGCTTCTGTGTTTAAAGGGTAGACAACATTAGAAGACACCAAAAATATAGTCTTTGCAAGTCAGAGAGAAAACCTGTGACAGAAGCACTCACAGATGTCTTTATCTCAAGCTTTCAAGCTGCAAAAGTGTAAATCTTTTTACACTTAGTAAATCTTTTTACACATAGTAAATCTTTTAGTTAACAGACCCAAAGTGTCCTACTTTGTACAGACTAATCTTATACAAGAGTATGGTTCTGAAGATAGCATTCATTTTTGGTACTTTGTAACCAGAAAAGCAGTGGAAATTAGTAATGTATTTAGCAACAGACTGATATAAAAATTTATAAATTATGTTACTTGAATGGGAAAATATTTAATAAATTCTATGATACATTGAATGCTAAAAGAGAGTTTCTCAACCTAACCATAGTTAGCACCAGCAAACATACACCACATAGTATCATTTATCTTATGTTTTAATGGTAAAATTGGATTTTCTTTAATATATGAAGACCAGTTAAGTGTGGTGGCACATACATTTATAAAAATAAATAAAGTTTGTACTACTTACTATTCCTGTAGTGTATCATACACGCTGGTCATCATTAAAGATCAAATTGTTTTCAGCTGGTTTTGTGTTTATCTTTCTCCTCCAGTAGCATGCACAGTACCTCCAAATGCCATGAGCACTAGGTACTAGCCATCAAGGTCGTAGGTAATCACTAGCTTGACTTCTCCTTGTTCGATAATATACAGAGGTGTTATTTTCAGTAATGAGGCTTTACCATCATATTGTGGAGAACAACCAATAGCTTTGAAAATAAGCCTGAGTTATTTGGGCATTTCCATTGGGTCCTGTTAGTCAACTACTCAGTTAGATATAAACCATTCCTGGTTCTGGGCATTTCAACTGGTATAGAGTGATATCTAGTTAGTGTATTATGTTTATATTTATTTGGTAATTGCATTTAGGTTTCTTTCATCTGTCTACATACTTTTAAAAGTTTCTATTGTAGTAGATTTCCATATAACACCTTAAAGGATGCTCAGTATGAGCTATCCCTTCATTCCTTTCCATGTGTCTTCTCTCTCCCACTTTTTTCATCCTTAGTTCCCAGTCTCACTCTTATTTCTCTCTAAATACATATTCTAATCTCCCTTTCTTGAAACTTCCTATCCTTTCCCCTAGACCATTACTCTATACCTAAACTTTGTAGTTATTCAGATACATTCACATATAACAAAGCATATACTGTATTTGTCTCTTGCGGTCTGGAATACATCACTCAGGATGACTTTTCCTCTAGTCCCATCCATTTAATTGTAAATCCTAGTTCTATTTTTTAACAACTAAATAATATTCCATTGTGTAAATATACCACATTTTTCTAATCCATTTTTGGACATCTAGAATGTTTCCAATTTCTGGCCATCATGAATAAACTTGCTATGCATATAGTAGAACAAGAGCCTGTCATATGATACAGAGTCCTTTGGATATATGTCAAAAGTTGAATAGATGAGTCCTGTGATAGAACTATTCCCAGCTTCCTGAGACATTGCCAAACTGATTTTCATCATAAATTTGCACTCCTATCAGCACTCCTACCAGCAATGGTAGTTCCCTTACTCTACATCCTTGAATCATGAATCATGAGCTGTCATTTATTTTATTGATATTGATCATTATGATTGATATAAGATAAAACCTCAAAGTGGTTTTGAGTTGGTTTTCTCTGGTGACTATGGATATTGACTATTTCTTTAAAAGTTTCTCAGCCATATATGTTTCATCTTTAAATAACTCTGTTTAGTTCTTTATTCTATTTCTAATTGAGTTATTTGTTTTCATATTATCCAGCTTTTTGGCTTTTGTTTTCTATTTTATTTTCATTTTAGTTTTGTTTTTTTTTATATTGTAGATAATAACCCTCCATCAAATATGTAGTTTGTGAAGTATTTTTTCTATTCTGTAGACTGTCATTTTGTCCAGATGATGGTATCATTCAACACACAGAATCTCTTCAGTTTTTTGAGGTCACATTTATTAGTTTTTTATCTTAGTGTCTGTGTTATTGGTATCCTGTTCAGAAAGCCTTCTTCCAGAGAAAATGAATTCAAAAAATTTTCCTACTTTTTAATTTATCAGATTCAGAGTATCTGGTCTTCTGTTAAGCTCTTGATTCTTTTGGAGTTGGGTTTTGAGGTATTCACATTAATCTGAATATTTAGTAGGTACAGTTCTGTGAGTTCAATACCAACCTGCTACATAGAGAGTTCCAGGATAGATAAGGCTGTTCCAGAGAGAGCAACTCTGTCTTAAAGTAAATCAATCAATCAATCAATCAGTCAATCAATAAATAAATAAGCAACAGCGAGAGAGAGAGAGAGAGAGAGAGAGAGAGAGAGAGAGAGAGAGAGAGAGAGAAAGGAGGATGGAAAAAAGACTACAGCCACAGTGTCATCTGTGTGTTATGTAGAAGTACTCATCTGGATCAGTGGGGTAGGGAAAGAAAAGGAAGAATGGGTTATGATTACATTTTCAATTTTCAAGAATGCCTCATCTCAGGGAATGCAAAGATATCAGTTAGTTACAGATTTATAACTTATCTCACTTGTCCTTGATTCGTACCTCCACAGTCATTTTGCTACAAACATAGTGGAACCTCTCTATGTACAGTAAATAGATACAAGGAAAGATTGTCTCTTTGGTAAGGTTTCTAAACAAAGACAATGTTATTTATTCATTTTCTCTCTTTTCTTTTTCTATACTAGAGAAACATACATGATTCTACTGAATTTATGCAACTATGTTCTTTTACTAAAAGTGGAAATGATGGAAAATTCATTTCTGAATATAAAAGCAATATTCTGACAGCTGCAATTATGAATGTGTGCTATGCTTTAATTTTATTGCAAGATTAAAAACAAAAATATTCATTAATGTTCTATATTAAAAATAAGAGCTTCAATTATGATTTTGCGTTAGCATACTTGTGAATTCATGAGTGAACATTAACTCTTAGATGACAACTGAAAAACGAAGAAAGAAGTAAAGGATTTGAGAATCCTGGTATGTATTTAGCATACAGTATATAAATAGCAAGTAGCTTCTTTATTATCATAATTATGTTGATAATTACAAAAGTAAAGTGTTTATTTGAAGTTACTTGTCATACGGTATTTAAATATATAATTCAAATTAGCATATAATACTTTGACAAATCTTTATTTTTTAATTTTGAAGAACACTTCAGGCCTTTCTCAAAACTGTGGATAATTATGCAAATAGGGGGTGGAATATTACTTATACTATGATGCCAGAGATTCCATCCTAGCTCCAACAATAGAAACAAATAATAAAGTAAAACACAAAGAGATGGGGTATCTTTGGATTGCTTCCTCCAATCAAAAAGAGTGGAGCATGAAGTTTACTTGGACTAAATAATAAGAGAATAGCCCAAAATACATAGGCTCAGTATGGTTTAGTATTCCAAATTATATGAGTAATTTTTAACATAGAAGGATTATCACTTTGGATTTCACATTTAAGTAAATATTTGAGTAAAGAAAAAAATCTGCATTGTTTTCTGTCCATATCTAGCTTGTCTTCCAAAAATACCATTTTCTTTCAAAGTTATTTTTCAGTTGTTTCAGGTTCTTATATATATGCTTACAGTATCAAACCCAATCTTGCTCTGTTCCTATTTTCTCATTTCAATGTATCAAATCTTACAAGTATTCATACACATAGAATCACATTATAAAATTAGAAGTGATGTAATGTATCTGTCTTGACTAGTTAAGGGACATAAAGGATTGAAAATTTTGTAAAATGCAATAAACTTTAACAGGGTCAGTAAGTACTAATAATGGCATACAGGATAACTCAGTATTTCAGGTAGAATACCAGCACAGTTTAATATAGAATTGTACAAAGGTATGAAAGTTTCAAAACAAATATAAGACATTTTAAACAGAAATTAGAGTGGGGATATTGCCAGAGTTGCCACATATTGGAAGCAAAAATTGTTGTTCCCTATTGACTTTTAATTTCATTAATAAACATGACAGTCACTAGCAGGAAAGATATTCTTAAAGGTACAAAATGTTATATCCACAAGACCTTTACAACCAATAACTGCCCAATAATTGTTCTCATGGTCCACTAAATAGGAGGTAAATCATAGCTAGTATTTGAAATTCAGTCAGCTTCCTGGGGCAAATTGTGTCATAGATCTTAGAACAGAATCAATGTCAAATACTTTACAAGACCAGCATAGTTGCTTATTAAAATCTAAACCCTTTATACCCACCGGTAAGTGTAGCTATAACCCCTCATTAAAGAAACATCTTTCACAGCCAATAGAGACTATCACAGAAAACACAACTGACTAACGTGCAGAGATCAACAGATCATGGGGACACCAATTCAATACTTTTTATCTACATTGTAGTTTCAACTAATGGCTCAGGAAATATCACAGAACAGAAGGCAGGAAGATTGAAACATCCAGAAGACCAAGAAATTCTGCTATGAAACAGTTTCTCCTAGAAATGTTTGCATAAGCAAAACTGGAAAATTATCATTGTCATAGGACATTTCAGTGTGGAAGGGGAAAACTCTCAAGGTGTCCTGTCCCTAGATAAGGAACTAAAAGCAAATGTTCACTCGTGGAAGGAGGATATTATCTTCGCCCATAGATATTCCCTTTAATTTTTGCTCGATTCAGAGTGGTGAACCTTAAAACCATATATAGGACAAGGGGGGACTCATACATATATATGTAAATCTGTGAATGAACATAAACATGCTCAAATGTATATGTAAATACAACACACATGTATATGCATGCACGCACACACACACACACACACACACACACACACATATTTAAAGAATTAATTCTTTGATGACAATTATATTAGAGTTTCAAAGATAAAATTCCTCCCAGCATGGGAAGTGGGAAACTTCTGTAGCTACCTGGAAGAGAAAGATGGGGAAGACAAAGATTGAAAGGCATGCCATTGACTTAAGGCACATGAAGGTCAGTTACATAGTAGAAGGGTAGCTACATTGCAGTGAAAGGAACTATAGAGAAACACCAAAGCAAAAATAATAATAATAATAAATTAAAAAAATAGGGAAAGCAAGCATAGAACATAAACTGAAGAAAAGGAAAAATTATGATGCTCTGAGTGATTCAGAAAATCTTGCAGACTTGTAAAGCTGTATGGCTTTTGTTCTGTAAGGAGCAGAACTAGGGGCAAGGCTTCTTGAAGGAAAAGCTCCTTATTGCATTTAAGAAATAATTATTTCTCCGATTTCTTTAACATGGTTCAGGATGAACACACATTGCTGCTGCATGGGATCTCTTAACCAGGTGATTGTTGGCTCTACTGGGTAAATTCTACAGGAAGGAAAGATAACAGCATGGATCCATACAAATGTAGATTCCATTGTTTTTAAAGTCAAGCGAGAAGTGGGTGATTAACCAATGAGCTTGAAATAAGGAGTTGAATAAATACTGGTGTAAGTTTGAACTTCAAACTGATAAGTCCCAAACAATACTTAGTTGAAGATGATGGTCAATGAGGAGAAATGAGGTTTGTCTGTGATGGACATCTTTCATGGAATAAGTGATCTTCACTCACATATATTTGGTGAATAATATTGAAGAAGCTGTTAGGTCTTTGGTTAAGTTACTTGAATGTGTCAATGTAAGGTTTTCTAAATTTTAAGAAAATAAAAATCTGTGTCATTTGAGGTACTGTTTTAAAGCTGAGTAAACTTTCCTGTGAATATAGTTTGGGAAATACAGTTGATAAGAGCAGAATTCTTGTGATTGCTTAACTATAACTTTCCATTCTCTCTAATAAATACTTTCTACAATCTTCCAAACTCATTCTTTTAAAAAATCTTTTACTTCTGAGGATATAATTTTGCCATGTTTCCATTCCCTTTTTATGCCCCGAAATATTCCCAGACCTCCTCCTTCTCTTCTTTTTCAAATCCGTGGTTTCTTTTTTGTGACTTGTTTTATATATATATATATATATATATATATATATATATATATATATATATATATATATATATGTGTGTGTGTGTGTGTGTATATATATATATATTTGTGTGTGTATGTATATACATATATATATGTATATATGAATGTATATATATTCATATTCCTAAATAGATGAGTATATATTCCCAAATAGATGAGTGCACCCTGCCTAGTCTGTATAATATTACTTCTGAGAATGTTTTCAGAGATGGCTTGGATGACCAATTAGTATACTCTTCCCTGGAGAAGTCAATATTTCCTACTGTCAGCATTCTTTGGTTGCCTGTAGTTCTTTTGAAAGGATGAGGCCTCATGTTTCTTCCTCCATTACCATGTCTACTGTAGTTATCTTTGCTCAGCACATATTTAGGCAATAATGTTGGAGATGCTTTATGATTGTATCTTCTGGTATTTCTAGGAGGCACGATCTCACAGCAAACTCCTTCATCCCCTGGCTTTCACAATCATGTCAACCTCTTTTCATAATATTTCCTGAACTTTAGGTGCTTGGGGTTGCTTGGTAGATGTATTACAACACTAAATTTTGATTGAGAAGAAATGGGGGTAGTTGACATCCCTGAATCATTCCTGACATTTGTAGAATTGCTTCAATTTTTTCCCCATTTAAGATGACGTTGAGTGTGGATTTCTCTTTTATAGCTTTTAGTGTTTTAAGGTTTTCTTTAGGCCTCCATGCCCTAGGATTTTATCACTAAGACCTGATATATTTTGTTTCTCTCTCTCTCTCTCTCTCTCTTTGTGAATGTGTGTAGAAGATCAAGTGATTTTTATCTTTAAGTACATTTATATGGTTTACTATGTTTATTGACATGCATAAGTTAAACCATCCCTATATGTCAGAGATAAGGGCAACTTAGTCTTTGTGGATAATATTTTTGATAAGTATCTGTATTCAGTTTTTAAGTATTTTGTGGGAGCATTTTGAGTCCATTTTCAAGAGAGTTATTAGCCTATAGATCTCACCTTCCCCCCTCTCTCTTTTTCTCTCTCTCCCTCTCTCTTTTCCCCCTCTCTCTTGCTCTCTCCTTTTTCATTTCCCCTCTTTTTGATATTGTTATATCATGTGTGCCATCTTACAGTGTGGATAGTAGAGGGATATTTGCTTCATAGAGGAGTCTGGGGATTGGTGGTGCTTACACTATTTCTAGTTTTTTGAATAGTTTAAGAACAACTGGCTATAGATTTTTGAAAGACAGAAAGAATAGTGCTGTGAATTCATCTAGCCCTGGACACTTTTTAGTTGAAAGCTGTGGGGCAATGGTCTGTGGCAAGCAATCTGGCACCTGATTGAGCACAGGCTGAAAACTCTGGGCCACCCAGTAGAGGAATTTGCAAGGGACTGGAAAACATTTTTGCCAATGCTCCTAGGAGGCTCTTTTCAAACAGCTACAATCTCCACAGCCCCCTGCAGAGAGGCCTGTCATGTGAGATTTGTCACGTAGAAGCAACACCAAGCCCTACCACATGCAAATAAGGTGCCTTTAAGCTCTCAGACCAAGCAATGGGAAGTACCTGTTGTCAGACCCCTGACCCCTCCCCAACAGTATATTAGACCATCCCAACCTGTGTAGGAGAGATCCCCATCCAGAAGGAATAAAGGTGTGAGAACTACTCCGTCATCTGAGAGCTTCTATCATAAGATCTGTAACTGCTGCTTAGGAAGAGATCTGCTCTCCTGAACACCACCAGAAGCTTCCCGCACTCCTCGCCGGCTAGTCAGCCTCTCTTGGGCTCAGCCCCGGCCCGACTCAGTGCAGGGCAGTGGGTGCAGTGTCTTGGAGCAACCGAGGGAGGCAGCAACTGTGGAGATGGAGGTGGAGGAAATTCCATTCCTGCTTGTGCTCTCTCCTTTGCCTGAACCCTCGCACTTGGCTGGGCCAGAAATCCCTGAGGAAGGCTCCCAGCACGCAGGCACAAGAAAGCCTGTTTTGTTTTGTTTTGTTTTGTTTTGTTTTGTTTTGTTTTGTTTTGTTTTGTTTTGTTTTGTTTTGTTTTACCGAATTCTGTTCTCAAGTCCTGAATTGTTTTGGTCACTACAATCAGTCTTATGTTTTTGATTTTTTAGATATCACTCAAGCATTTATACTCCTTAATTAATTTCTCCTAATTTATTGTGTTCTCTTTACATTCCTTGAATTCTTTGATGATGATTTTAATTGTTCTTCTAAATATTATGTCCTGGTGTTTATCCAGTTAATTCTCATTGGCAAATATTTCTATAGAACGAGTAGGTTTTGGACAGATGATATTAACACATTGTTGTAACTTTTATGATGACATCCATTTTGTTTGTTTGTTAGTTTTTCGTTAGTTTTAAGTCTCATCTGGACAGAATATGATTATACAGGAGAGAGATTATGTAGGCAGATTGGGAATAGAAATGAGAAATGGTTTGAGTGGAATGAAGTCAGGTAAACTAAGGGGACCAGACTTGCGTTCAGGATGTTTCCAAGGCCAAAGCTGCAGGGTGGAAGTTTATCTGTCTGGGTGAAAAGATTGGGTGTGGAATGTGGCCTGTTGGTTGAGAAGTAGGTAGATAGGTTCTCAGCACATGCCTGTTCAGTGCAAGCAGCATGAGCAGACACGCATTAGGCCCTGGATATTGGACCCAGGCCAGATCTGGCAGATGAGGGAGAGTGCAGGGATAGAGAGAATCAGGGTAGGCTGTAAGGCTAGATGCTGTAGAATTATGCATAAGGTCTGGCTCTGCTAAAAGCACTCTTACAAGTTTCCTATTGAAGCTAAAATTTGTCATTGCCATTGATATATATTCTTATCCAGTGTGAAAAATGTGACATGTATCATAAATAATATAAAATAACTTTTGAGTGACTGAGCTAAAGAAAGCAAGGGTAGCTCCTTTGTCAGAGATCAAGTGACCATAGGTGTGTGGGTTCATTTTGTGTCTTCAATTCTATTCTATTGATCTACCTCAGTGTCTCTGTAACAATATAGTTTTGGGGTGTTTTTTTTTGTTTGTTTGTTTCGTTTTGTTTTGTTTTGATTTTTTTGTTTTGATTTTTTGTTTGCTTTTGTTTTTGTTTGTTTTTTTTTTTATCACTATTGCTCTGTAAAACAGCTTGAGGTCATAGATGGTGTTTCCCCCAGAAGTTTTTTTTTTTTATTGTTGAGAATAGTTTTCACTATCCTGGGTGTTTAGTTATTCCAAATGAAATTGAGAATTGCTCTTTCTAAGTCTATGAAGAATTGATTTCGAATTTTGATGGGGATTGAATTGAATCTGTAGATTGCTTTTGGCAAGATGTCCATTTTTACTATATTAATCCTGTCAATCCACAAGCATGGGAGATCTTTTCATCTTCTGATATCTTCTTCAATTTCTTTCTTGAGAGACTTGAAGTTCTTGTCATACTGATCTTTCACTTGCTTGGTCAGAGTCACATCATGGTATTTCATATTCTTTGTAACTTTTGTGAAAGGTGTTGTTTCCCTAATTTCTTTTCAGCCTGTTTAACTTTTGAGTATAGGAAGGCTACTAATTTGGGTTAATTTTATATCCAGCCACTTTGCTGAAGTTGTTTATCATATTTAGGAGTTCTCTGGTGGAATTTTGGGGTCATGTAAGTATACTATCATATCATCTGCAAATAGTGATATTTTGACTTCCAGAGCTCCCAGGGAGTAGACCACCAACCAAAGAGTACACATGGATGGACCCATGGCTCCAGCTGCTCATTTGAGCAGAGGATGGACTTGTCAGGCCTCAATGGGAGGAGAGGCCCTTCACCTTGCAAAGACTTGATGCCCCAGTGTAGGGGAATGCCAGGGTAGGGAAGTGAGACTGGGTGGGTAGGTGGGGGAGCACCCCCAGAGAAGGAGGGTAGGGAGGATGGGACAGGGGCTTTCTGAAGGGGAAACCAGGAAAGGGGATAACATTTGAAATGTAAATAAAGAAAATATTCAATAAAAGAAAAAGTAAAACATTAATTAATTAATTAAAAGGAAAAAGAAAGCAAGGATAGGGAAGTTAGGAGAGGAAAGTGTGTCGGATCCACGGGAGATGTGGTCAGAGAAGTAAGGAAGTATGAGGTAGGATTCTGTTGCAGTGTGAACTTGTACTGCCACTATGGAAATCAATACAGTGTCTCTTCAGAAAGTTGGGAATTCAATTTACCTCAAGAATCAGGCATACCACTCTTGGGCAATAATTCAAATGACACTTCTTCCTTCCAAAAGGACACTTGTCAACGATGTTTATTGCTGCTCTATTAATAGTAGAAAGGAATTAGAAGCAATCTAGATGTTTTTCTCTAGAAGAATGGATTTAATAATGTGGTATATTTACACAATGGAGTATTACTTGGGTGTTAAGAAAATGGCATCATAAAATTTTTCAGGCAGATGGATGGAACTAGAAAATATCTTGAAGGAGGTAACCCAGATCTACCAAGGGAAAGATAGTATATATTCATTTCTATTTTGATATTATCCATTAAATAAATGATAATAAACCTATAATCCATAGACCCTGAGAAGTTAGGTATAGAGACACATGGATCATCTTCAGAAGGCAAAATGGTTGAATGAAACCAGATCTTGACTCTTTATTATTATTATTATTATTATTATTATTATTATTATTATTATTATTATATATTTACTTTATTTACACTTGATATTCTACCCTCTCCAGATCTCTCCCTCAGAAACCCCCTATGCCATTCCCCTTCACCCTGCCCCCAAGAGGGTACTCCCCCACCCACCCACTCCTGTCACCCCTCCCTGGCATTCCCCTACTCTGAGGCATCAAACACACTCAGGCCCAAGGACATCTCCTCCCACTGATATCCAAGTAGGCCCTTCTCTCCCACATATGCGGCCAGCACCATGGCTCTCTCCATGTGTATTCTTTGGTTGGTGGTCCAGACTCCAGGAGCTCTGGGGAGTCTGGCCAATTGACATTGTTGCTCCCTCCATGGGGCTGCAAATCTCCTTGGTTCCTTCCTTCCTTTCTCCAACTCCTCAATCCGGGACCCCATGCTCAGTCCAATGGTTGGCTGCAAGCATCTACCTCTGTATTTGTCAGGCTCTGCCTGAGTCTCTCAGGAGATAACTTATTATCCTTCCACCAGCAAACACTTCCCAGCATCCACAATTTGCAGATGATATGATAGCATACTTAAATGACCTGAAAAACTCCACCAGAGAACTGCTACAGCTGATAAACAACTTCAGCAAAGTGACTGGATATAAAATTAACTCAAACAAATCAGTAGCCTTCCTATACTCAAAGGATAAACAGGCTGAGAAAGAAATTCGGGAAATGGCACCCTTCATAATAGCCACAAACAATATAAGGTATCTTGGTTTGACTCTAACCAAACAAGTGAAAGATCTGTATGACAAGAATTTCAAGTCTCTGAAGAAAGAAATTGAAGAAGACCTCAGAAAATGGAAAGAACTCCCACGCTCATGGATTGGCAGGATTAATATAGTAAAAATGGCCATCTTGCTGAAAGAAATCTACAGATCTTGATTCTATTCAGAGTATCAGAGTGGATGAGAAATGTGTTAAGAGAGAAAAGCAGGAAAAGACAGCTAGAATTGATGGATATTTGAAGTCTAATATGGAAACCTGGTGCAGTGAGAAATTCCTAAAATATACCAAGACAATGCTAACTGAAGTCTCCTAATGGTAGTGCTGATAATAGTCCCAAATGGCTGTCTCTTGTCATCAAATAAGACTTTCAGTATCAGAACTGGGTTGCATTCAGTTGAGATGTTGGCTATGGGTATCCTGTCAAAATCACCTAACAACCTAAGCTATTGCTAAGACAATGGATTGCTCTCTGCAAATTGACTGCTGAGTCTCATTGCCAAAGACAATACCCACACATATCACTGAACATGGAGAAGTTGAACTGGTGACTACATGGAGCCTTCATTTCTAAATTCTAGTCTCTGATATAGGAAGGAACTCTACATGGACTCAATGAAAAGAAGGGAAGGAGGAAGAAAAAAAGCAGAGGAGGAGGGCCAGGAGAAGGAGGAGCAGGAGGAGGGGGAGAGGGAGGAGGGTAGAGGAAGAGGAGGGAGGATTAAAAGGAGGAAGGAGGAGAAGAAGGGGGAGAGGGGGGAGCAGGAGAGAGAAGGAGAAAAAGATAGTGAAGGAGAACTGGACCCAGCACCAGCAAACTTGCTCAGTTGGAGCACCAGGCTTCAACAACAAAATCCAAGACTTCCCAAGGTCTTCGTCTGCTATCCAGTGACTCATTCAAAACTATCTTACTATCTAAGCTCCGGAAAAGCCAGTATAAAAAACAAAACTCCACAAATCCTTCATCTGGGTTTCCATGTTGGTGCCAGAAGCAGGACAAACATTCTACCCTCCTGTTTCTCAATGGGATATCTGATTAAGCTACTTCTCTGGTCTTTCTGTGGCTGCATTCCAGACTCTATTTGAGAAACCATCTTCTTATATGGTTAGCATCTAAATATGCCATGCTTATTACTGTCTATTAGCTAAATGATGTTGTATTAATTTATTAATTAATTTTGACTGGACAAATGAAAATGAATTTAATGCCATGCAGGGTGTCTTACACTGGTGTTTTCTAACCATGGTCTGTTACATTTGGTTGATAATAAACATTTTTTCTTGTATCCTTAAAACATCATTTGAAATTTTACATTGACAATGCTGGAAGGTGAACAGAAACTAAGGATATTTCACTAGGGAGTCCTCCGGATTGGAGACAGACAACATCCACCAGAAAATCAGCTCCAGTGCATGTTGATACATTCTTTCTGGGACCCATTTCTTCTTCTTTTACTCTAAGCTGTTTGATTGTTTGCTGCAGGGATTTTCTAATACCATATATTTGCTACCTCTTGTTCCTGTGCATCTATTTGATGCCTCCTTACACAAGATTTCATCAGAATCTTTGCTTCCTTGCCAGCATAGAGGCATTCACTTTACTTTTAATTCTTCATTATCTGCATTTGTAATTTTTTTCTTCATACGTGGAGTCAGTACAACTTTGTCCCTGTTCTACAAAAATTTCATACATGTTCGATTTTATAGATGCTGGAAAAGTTATTCATTCCACCTGTACCAGGATAGTGGAATTTTAAAGAGATCCTTTGATATTGAATGCACCCACAGGAAGCCCTAAAATATAAAGCTTTGTCCTTCTCCGTGGTATGTTAAGGAAGATAAAGGTTGATCAATGTCTTGAATCTCCAAAATTCATCCTTCCATAAGTATGACGTACCCAAGATACAGTGTGGATATCATTTCCTGGACTAAGCACATTCGGAGCTATTGTCTATGCAGCAAAAGAATCAGGTGGAAACCCAGTATCATTCATCTGGCAGAGAAGTTTGAAATTTCGTGATAAGGTTTACTATGGCTAAAATAGGAGACAGAAACTCAAAGGTGGAAATGTTTGCAGTGCTCCAGCTAACTGGAAGTTTATAATTATAGCACTTGGCTTGGAAGAGTCTAGAAAAAGTAAAGATGTCTTGTTTTAAAAAATGCAACTCAGAAAATCTAGGTAATTGAAGAAAATAAACACACTTTTGTGGGAACACGGAAGTCACCAAAGGGTGTCACAGACAGACTAACCGGGTTTTGGTGGCTTGGGGCGCTGGGCTAGCTGCTTAGGCTTGGGTGAATGTGTATCATCTGGGAGCACTGGGAAGCCCTCAGTGAGAGATTAGACTTGGCACCTTAATCGAGGGTCAGATCCCTCGCTTCCCAAGGCGGGTCCAGATGAAGAGACAGTCCATAATTCTAAGATGTTTATTTTCATTGTGTGAAGTGGCCTGGATGGAATTGTACCCTTGCCTTTCTGGGAGAGGGGAGGCAGATATAGTAACTGGGAGGAGGTGTGGCTAAGCCTCTAGGTGTCTCATTAACATGGGGATGGCTTGGAGCTGTGTAGCTCTACCTGAGGAGGGTTGGTATATGACTGTGACTCAAGCCAAAGCCTCCCGGGAGCGTTGGCATAAAGTTTTCTGATCCCTCGAGGATTATTCCACGGGGCTGCCCAGATTTTATGCCTGTGCTCAACCGGGTGCCAGATTGTCTGTCACAGATCACGGCCCCACACACTTTAGGAGAACTCTGTGTCTCAAGCATTCCTTGGTCAAGAGAGAAATGTCCTGAAATATGGCCAGGAGGCTGCATCCTTAAATTAATATTCTCTTTTCCTTTATTATTTTTACATGTATACACATATGCAAAAATGTATAAAGTTAACCTACTAAATCTACATTTTGTGGTTTGTCTATGTATAATTTCAGGGCTCTAAACCTTGTATTAGGTAATGGGTTGTGGGCTCTTCTCTAGGAGAGGGTGCTTTCCCCTCTCTTAGCAGTCCATTGTTGCTTGTAGCTCTTTGTCTAAGGATGAGACCCATAAGGTGCTAAAGTGCTAAATATGAAACTATACAGGAAAATTCTCATAAGGCAATGTTCTAGTGTGTTCACTATCCTTCTGTGGGATCCTATTTTAATGTCAGCCATTGAATTTGATCTCTTTAGTCCTTGCATAACAAAACTGGAATTTCCCCTAGAGAGTAGTCACTTTTGCTGTACTCACTAAAATATGAAAGAAGGAAACAGGGATTAATTATTTCTTTAAATGTCAACCATTTAACATCCTATAGTGTACATGCAGATCACGATATTGTTAATTAATGACTATTAATCACACAGTATTAAATCGTAGCAGTGTAGAAACTCTTCCAATATTGAGCACATTCTCTTTTAGCAAAATACTAGGTACATTTCAGTTCCGAGTGGTACCTATTTTAGAGACCATAGGTTAGCATATAGAACCTAATGAATGATGTGATTTTAACATCTTCCATTTTTTTCAAGTTCCTCTGAAATTCCAAGGTGATATCAAGTACTTTCATAAACACCATTCGGAAAATGCTCATAAGTTGAATGAATAAATTAAAACTACTTTTCAGTTCAGATGTAAAAAGTCACAGGAATTTCCACTGCCATCCTCATGTAACAGGAGAAATATAGCTAAATCAACAAACCATGCTATAGTACAGCAGAGAGCTGATTAAACAAAGAATTTAAATGAACTAAATTACTGGAAGTAAAGCGAGTGCTTATTTGAGGCAGGGAACTTAGTCTGTCCTTTTTGTTGTAGATCAATTAGAACAAGAAAAATCTATTATAGACAGGAGCGAGGAGAAAGGAGACACTCTTCATAGGTATGTGTGGTTGGTTTGATGGAGCGCTTCTTCAGGATCCCTAGTGTAGAGGCGGTTATTTCCACTTGACTTTGATTCCCTGTGGTCCCTCGAACATTACAGCAGGAGAGAGTGAAGACAGATAGGGCCAGGTTTGACTTTTTAAGAGGAAGCACCTCTGAGGTTCATAGGCCATCTAACTGAATCTAACTCAAGCCTGTCAAGGTGAGGTACATCAGAGCAATCCGTAAGGGTAGCATTGGTGCAAGTAACCAATTAATATGGTGAAAGGCACAGTGATACCTCGATACTTTATCTGATGAAGTCACTTTGGGTTCTCTGTGATTAATGCTTTGTTTGAAAAGCTGTGGGTGGAAGTGGATATGACCAAAGTACATTGTATGAAATTCTCAAAGAATTAATTTTTTAAAAGAAAAGAAAACAAACAAACAAAAAAACCAACCCATATCTTAGCATAAAAGATGTCTTTAGAAATTGGTATTATTTTCATGCTGGGTGTGCAGTGATGGCTCACTGAAATTGTGTCAGTGCTAAGTCTACAGAAGCTACCAGAGTCCCTTGCACAGAATGAACAAATTAGGATAACACAAACTGGTCTTGGAAGTCTGCATTATATATTCACCCATTTTAACTCCCATTCATGTGCTATGATGTCTCACACAGTATCTTTACATACTCCCTTACTAATACCTTAGAAGAAAGTTAAAAATCTCTTTACAAAGAACAAACTGAGGAGAAAGTTTCATCCCTACCAGCAGCTCCTCCTGGTGCCTTCAATGCTGTTCTCATGCTTGTCATATTAAAGTCATTCAAACAGTGAAGGTTTCTAATACCCTGTGGTTATTAGAGAATCAAAGAACAGCTTGGCCATGGCCTCTTCCTTTCACTACTTTCTCTTTGTCCTGGGAGATGCAGAGTCAGGAGAGCAACTAGTACTGTCTGACCAGAGATCTAACTCATTCTGTGAGTTCCACATTCACTGAGAGAACCTGCCTAAAGGACTAAAGTAGAGAGTGGGTGATGAAGACATGCCATATCAACCTCTGGTATCCATGCATGTACATGGACACACAAATAGTGAGATACATACACAAATACTAATACCCTCATAAACCACACATACTCACACACACACACACACACACACAGAAACACTAATACCCACACACACACATATCACACACACACATACAGAAACACATGCACACACAAACACAAATAATTGCATACACACATACAGCAGACACCCACATATAAACACATACACACAAACACACACAGATATATACACACATTCACAAATACATACATACATGCCTATCATATATACAAACACACTAAATGAATAATTTAAAAAAACCAAATGATTACAAAATTACTACTGAAAATTTAAAATCTGAATTTTATAAAAGTATCTTTTATTCAGCCGATGTCATTGTCATCTCAGAGACTTGCTGTCATATAAACTCACTCTTCCTACTTCTGTCTGAACTCTGGCTGGTTGGTTCAACTCAGCTGTTCGGGCGCAAACTCCTGTAAAATCTGACTCATTCAATATGGCTTCTCTCAGCTTCTGCTGAATTGCTCTGCTTAGCATCAAAGTAATTCTGGCAATTTGTTCTATTCTGGTAGTCCTTGTTGTTTTCTGGCTGCAACTGCCTCTACTGGCCTGTACTGAGCTGTATGAATTCAGGAACAAACTCCACTTTACTCATTGCACTGATGCCACACTGACTGCCTCTCTCCATTACTCTTCTAAGTCCCCTCTTTTACTTGTGCAGTTCTCATGAGAGTTGGGCTTATCCTATCTCCAACTCACTCTGTCAAATCTTTCTATGATTCATCACTTTGTCCCTCAGTTAGATACCACTCTCAAACATGGATGTTTCCTTCTATAAACTAATTTTACCTTAAAGTTGTGTTGTTGCGGGAAATATTAAAAACACTCTCCATATACCGCACTACGCTGGGCACCAGCAGGTCACATGGTTACAGCGGGGTGTTCTCAACTCGGCAGTCTCTCTCTGGCCTGGAGTTCCTGAAAGGTCTGGACCCAAGTCGCTAAGTTCCCTTGGTGGGTTGCTGCCACGCCAGCCCCATACAATCTCTGCCCACTCTGAGATCAGTCGCCACAACACCCAGCAACTTGGTAGAAACAAAACTCTAGAGGCTTATTTATTATTAATCAGTCAGATTTATATATCAATAAATTCTCAAGTCACAGGATGCCCACACAGTTAATTCATGGCCAATTGATAATGGTACAAGCTGCCCACCTAGATTAGACAACTTACCCTAATTATTCTATCCCTATATGAAATTACATCTACCTGTGGCTATTTAAAACCATGCAGAATTTGAATTATCCGGTTCATCGCCCTCCATCTTTCTTCCTTCTCTTTCCCTACCCAACCCAAAGTCCTGACTGCTCGCCCAGTGATTGACTCCCTTATTCATTAGGGGATGGTCCACAAGAAGTCACCTGTGTGACTCATTCCTCCTTTGCTGCCCCTCCATGGAGAGCTTAATTAGCATCAAAATACAAGCAACCCCAGGGCTGTCCACAACATTGTGTACTAAGGGCCTATCTGTATTCCTGTCAGAAGAACTAAAGGTTTGTTTCATGTCTGCATTCCAGCCTGATCATGGGGGGATAGGTCTTTGGATGTGATCCCTTGCCAGAGCAGCCATATTGCTGGCTTAAAATTCTTCTACAGAAATGTTCCTATAATTTTGTGATATAATTGGCCCAAATATACTGTCTGAAACCTTCCAGTTACCTTCATACTCATATGATTTATGAGTATCACTAACTTTTTAGGATAAACAAAAGTTCATTCTCAAAAGTATAATGTGGGAAGATTTCTACAGCAAATAGAAGGCACAGTTTTAATCAGAGGTTTATTTAATAAATCATAAGAATTCTCCCCATATACAAAGCCTGAATGTGTTTAATATTAAATAGCTGAGCTGATCACTGGACTGATTACAAAATCTATCAAACTGTAGCTCTATTTCTATTAAACATATGTTGGAATAGAAGAGAATAAAACATTACAGAACAACTACTTTATAAAGTATGATATGAGAAAAAGGTAAAATTTAAATAAAATTTTATTTAAGACATGAATTTCTCAGTGGTAAAATAACCTTAAACAAATATGCTTCCTAAGCCTTACTCACCAAGATAAATTTTATGTAACAATATCTTTGAAGTAGATTAATTTCAAAGAGAAAATTATGAAAACCAGGGGGAAATGAGCAATTCTTTTAAAAGTGGTTTGATGTGAAAAGGCACCATTCTCAGTTTCCATGACTTTGATTCATTGCAGTGTAGATGGTGTTAAACTCAAGATAATACTGAAGGGTGTGCTAGCTGTTAGCTTCCCTGTGATTAATGGCAAGACAAAGTATCAGGCATTGAAGAGTTGAGAAAGTATTAACTTGAAAGGAACCTCAGAAAGCCAGAGGGAAATAGTAAGTCACAGGAACAGAAGGCAACAGCAAAGCAAGACATTGTTGCTACATGCATTCTGATACATCCCTGAAGCAAGGCTAACTATCAAAATAAAATTCAAATCTGTGTTAATGTATTCTTAATCTAACCATGAATATGAACTAAACCTGTAGAATCAATACAGTAAATTTTGAGAAATAATGTTTATAACATTACAAGTAAATCTTCCTTATGATGATTACAGAATATAATAAATTTTAGCTCTCACAAGATTCAAATACTTTTAAACAAAACTTATAAAATTAATAGAGAATAATGCCAAATAAATACATACAGAACTCCCTAAGTAATGTTTTATAAGTAATTGAGAACTACCAGCATTACCAATTAGGTTTTAGCATTGTGAAATCTATTTCAATTCTTACACCATTATGTCATAAAAATTATTTCAATATTCAAAGCCTAAATTTGTATAATATTAACTGACCGACCTGATCAATGGACTGGTTATACAGCTATCAGATTTTTAAGTCCATTTCTACTAGGTGCATAGTAGGGTATAAAATACAGCACACCAACTTTGAGTGATCAATAGTTTCATAATGTGTGTGTGTGTGTGTGTGTGTGTGTATGTGACCTGAGCGCATATCCTAAGGTTTATTTATATTGCATTTGTTTGAATTAGGGTGCCATCTCCCAAAAACTGAAAATACTATTTTATTTAAGATTGTTCTTTGGGGAAAGTTTAACTTGGCCATCGCTATTCACTAAATTCCTAATAACATTGTTTAGTCATTTCAACAAAGAGAAAATGTTCTCACATACCCCCTTTCTTATGGCATTTCCAAAAGTCAACTAAGAGAATTGTTGTTCCACAAATGAACACTTAAACTACATCAAGGGCCATGGAGTCAACTGATCTTTACTGGAAAGTGTAGACAAAAAAAGTTGCTGCCTCAAATAATCACAGAATTAATCCACTACAGAATCTTATTATACTATGTTTGATTATATTTAAAATATGATTTCTAAGGATAAATAGTTCAAACTAGAAGCTACCAAGAAAATATAAAACAACTTATTAAATATCAGTGAAGACTCAGTTACTATACATACTAGATTTTAGGATTTGAATGCACAGCACCCTATCATCCACATGATAGTGTTTCTGAACATATTTTTTTAACACTTTTCAAAACATTACATATATATATATATATATATATATATATATTTCCAGCAGTATTGCTATGCTTATATCTTCCCTATTGTAACATAAAATTTGAAACTTAGCAGACCGTTGAAGTGTGCTAACCGTATTGGAGGATTGACCATGTTATAACACAACATGTGTTCCATTATCTCTCAAGCAGCATGGCTTAAAACATTTATTTTTGTTCTTCAATGAAATCAGATTTGCTCCCATTTTCTCCACTTTTCTGGCTTTATCACTTCATTGCAATTGATCTAATGTATATTATCTGGAAGCAGTAGATCATGACTCACTGATTGACAGTGAAATCTTTGATTAGATGACAGATTTATTGGTCTGATTCTTAAAAAATTTTCACCTGCATCTAAATACACTAGATGGTAACACCTGAGGCACTTATGATTCATAATATGCTCTGGCCTGAGAAAATATTCACAGAATCCAAAAGATTCCTGATCATCTGCTCTACTTGGCCTAAAATGCTTTATACTTACTAAAATATAAGTTCATAGATACTTGGAGTGACACTTTTTTACTAGTAGTTATTTAGATTTTCTTTAATGAAACATTCAATTAGAGCCTCTGCCTGCCAACAGCTTAGTTAGCCGACCAGGACACACACTTTATCAGGTTAGTTTGCTGTACATGAAAAACTTGATTGTAGAATTTTTGAGCTGGCAACTTAAAAATTAATAATTTCAATTCTTTCTGATGGCATTTAGGGTTTCAGTCCTGTTCCCCCCACCAAATACCTGACCATGTTCCCCTCTTTCACTCCCTATCTCCTTTCCCTCCCAGGTCCCTCCTTCCCTCCCACATTATGTGACTGCACTCTTCTCCCCTCAAGTGGGATTGAGGCATCCTCACTTGGCCCTTCAGCTTGTCAACCTTCATGAGTTCTGTGGATTGTATCCTGGGTATTTTGTAATTTTTTGGCTTGTATCCACTTATTAATGAGTACATACCATGTATCTCCTTTTGGGTCTGAGTTACCTCACTCAGGATGATGTTTCCTAGTTCCACCCATTTGCCTGCAAAATTCATAATGTCCTTGTTCTTAATATCTGAGTATTATCCCATTGTGTAAATGATCCACATTTATTGTATCTATTCTTCTGTTGTGGGACATCAGTGTTGTTTCAAGCTTCCGGCTAATGCAAACAAAGCTGCTATAAACATAGTGGAACACATGCCCCTGTGGCATGGTGGTGGGAGGTTGGAGGACCCTCTAGAATGTACCAGAGATCTGGGAGGTGAGAGACTCTCAGGACTTAAAGAGAGGGACCTTAGATAAAATACTCTACAGTGGGGAGAGGGAACTTGTAGAGCCACCTCCAGTAGAAAGACAGGGCATCAAGTGGAGGGATGGGGTTGCCATTTCACAGTCAAAAACTCTGACCCAGAATTGTTCCTGTATGAAAGAACTGCAGGGAAAAACAGAGAAGAGCCTGAGGAAAAGGAGGTCCAGCAACAGGCCCAAATTGGGATCTAGCTCAAGGGGAGGCCCCAAGTCCTGAAACTATTATTATGCGATGGTTTGCTCACAAAAAGGGGCCTATCTGGAAGACCCAACAAGCAGGTAAAAGAGTCAGATGCAGATATTTACAAACAACCAATGGACAGAAACTGGTGACCCCTGTAGTTGAATTAGGGAAAATCTGGAAGAAGCTGAGGAGGAGGTCAATCTTGTAGGAGGACCAGCAATCTCAACTAACCTAAACACCCGAGATCTCTCAGACACTGAGCCACCAGCCAGGTAGCATACACCAGCTTATAAGAAGTCCCCAACACATACACAGGAGAGGATTGCCAGGTCTGGGCTCAGTCAAAGAAGATGCACCTAACCCTCAAGAGACTTGAGGCCCCAGGTAGTGGGGAGGTATGGTGGGGTGGAGGTAGTGGAGTAGGGACATCCTCGTAGATACAGGGGAATGGGGAGGAGATATGAGATATAGAACAATGGGAGGGCAGACCAGGAGGGGGATAAAGACTGGTTGTAAAATAAAAAAAAATAAAAAAATAAAAAAAACCATTAAAGAATAAATAGATAAATGAATAAATAGAAAAAAATTAATATGTTAATACAAATTTCCAAATATGTCATAATCATTAAAAGCAGTGCATTGTTAAGTGTTTTCTTAAATGTTATAGATTTCTACTACAAAAAGAACAAAATTAAGAGTAAAATCAGGATGTTTTATTGGTTTTAATTCTAAACTACTCAAAATAGAAATCTACGATTAGTTGATTCGTTCTTTTCCTTGACAGGATTCAATTATGAGGTAAAAGAGAATGTGATTAAAAAAAACCATATTCCATATAAATAAGCAAGTAACCTCCTCCACATCCCTTTATATCAGTGATAGTAAAATACTTTTCTCTAATAGGTGCTTTTTTAATTTTCCCTCTCTGTCCCCATGTCCATTATTCGGTTCTGGCCCTTTTTCTTCTTTGAAGAAATTTCTTCCTTTACTTTGGCCTCTCTCCACATTATCTCCCTTATTTTTTTATAACAACCTTTCTGGAACCTGTTCCACATCGTAGGTGCTAATTAGCACTTGCAAATTGAAAATTTAAAAGCCGAGCATCTTACTCACATTAACACATCACAGAATTCTGTGATCATAGCCAGATTTCAAAATAGTGTAAAACTGAAGATGGTAAATGCTAAGAGATCTGGCTTTCAAAGAAAGTGTGAAAAACAGGACATGTGTCTAAATTTTACACTTCTTTCCCCAGTGCGTGTCTAATTTCACCATTGCTGCTGTACAGTTTGAAAACAAACCTCACTTTTGTTGGGTACTAGTTTGTGAGGATACCGTCATCAGAATATTGATCTAGCAATTCTTCAAGGGCAGTACAGATATCACGGAATTTATTATAATCTCTTCAGGTTTCCGTATGTATGTACCAATCATTCTCACAAAAATTTGTTGTGCATAAATTTAGGTAACTTAATCTTGACCATTTGGAAAAACTAGCCTATTCTTTACCAGGTTAAGTTTCAGGGATCATATTTATATTTGAACTTCATTTTGAAGATGTTATAATTTGTATTTTCTCAGTTGGATGTTAAGGCCAAATTTAGTGTGTAGGAGGGAGGAAAGGAAGTATCCTGGACACAAGTAGGAGGTCTTCTCTATCAATTATCTGGACCCTGGTTGAACTATAAGTTTCTAGAACAAAAAAGGACAATCAATGGTGTTCCCATGAAGGGTAAAGCTGGGGCCTTTAGACTTACCACTCTGACTGAATTATCGGGTACAACCCTAAGAAAAGTGATCTTGAAGCTTCTCATCCGAGGCTGTCCTGACAGGCCCATTAGGGCTCCAGAGACAAGGGAAGTACATCACTTTTTGAGGGAAGTGGAGAATGCATTTGCTCATTCATCATCGTAGAAGTGTGTCCCATCCTTACAGATTTCATGATTAGTATTTGAAATCATTAACACACGAAAATTTGACAAACTCAAAGATTAAACTGATCTGCTATATTTTATTTTATTCAAAGTATTCTTTAACTTTACTAAACTTTTAAACTTCAGTGATTTTTTTTTTGTGTCTACCTGATTTTATTTCCCCTGGGGAATATGCAATTTATAAACTAATGATAATGGTATTGATATTATTGGGCTCACTATTCTTTGCTATGTTCTACATATTATATAAAAATAAAATTACAAATAAAAGATATATGTAGCTCTATACTGGAGTGAAAATAGAAACTGGGGCATGCCCAAACTTACCCTATAGTGATTATCAGTAGCAACTGATAAACATTTGACAATAAATGAAAAAATCCATCCCATTAATTAGCTCCTCTACACCTCTTCTCCTATACTTGGCCATGCTCAATTAGCCTGGGGAGGTTTTTTGTATAAATCAACACCAGTTTTCACATCAATAATCACTTAGCTGTGTCTCTAGCACCTTCTTGTTCTTTTGCTGAGAGTGTTCAACAGATTTATGAATGAATAATGAGAGATATTTGGAGTTATGGTGATGCACGAACTTGGCAGATTCTTAACAAGAAAACAGAAATCCTTGTTTTAAATAGACTTTATTTACAAAAGATAAACAGTAAAGTTAGAACCTGAGAAAGTAACTCAGAGATGCACTGATTGTCTAGCATACAAGAAAGCTCTGGCTTCATTCTTCATTAGTGAATAATACAACATAAAACAAAATAAAAAATAGAAAAATAGATATATTTATGTTTTGATGACACCTCCTGTGTAAATTTTTCTGTTGTTGCCAGAAAGAGAACTTATTATATTGTAATTACAATTATTAAATATTAATAGTGATTTCTACTTTGTGATGTTAGATGTCAAATTAGATATGTGTGCAATCCTTTTAGTTCCCTGTTTTAAATGGATGTAGGAATATGGTCAAAAAAATGATGTATGGCAAACAATGCCTTGAGGAACTGTGAGGTCTCACACCAGTCAGAATGGCTAAGATCAAAAACTCAGGTGACAGCAGATGTTGATGAGGCTATGGAGAAAGAGGAACACTCCTCCATTGTTGGTGGGATTGCAAGCTGGTACAAGCACTCTGGAAATCAGTCTGGCAGATCCTTGGAAAATTGGACATAGTACTATCTGAGGACCCAGCTATACCACTCCTGGGCATATACCCAGAAGATGCTCCAACATGTAATAAGGACACGTGCTCCACTATGTTCATAGCAGCCATATTTAAAATAGCAAGAAGCTGGAAACAACCCAGATGTCCCTCAACAGAGGAATGGATACAGAAAATGTGGTACATTTATATAATGGAATAACTCAGCTATTAAAACCAATGACTTCATGAAATTTGCAGGCAAATAGATGGAACTTGAAAATATCATCCTGAGTGAGGTAACTCAGTCACAAAAGAACAAACATGGTCTGTACTCACTGATAAGTGGACATTAGCCCCAAAATTCAGAATACTCAAGATTCAATTCACAGACCATATGAAGCCTAAGAAGAAGGAAGACCAAAATGTTAATGCTTCAGTGTTTCTTAGAAGGGTGAACAAAATACCCATAGGGTGAAATATTGAGACAAAGTGTGGGGCAGAGATTCAAAGAAAGGCCATCCAGAGACTGCCCCACCTGGGAATATATCCCATATATAGCCACCAAACCTGGAAGTTTTTGTGGATGCTGGGAAGTGCTTGGTGATGGGCATGATAAGCTGTCTCCAGATAGGCTCAGGCAAAGCCTGACAAATACAGAGGTGGACGCTCAAAGTCAACCATGACTGAGCATGGGGTTCTGGATGGAGGAGTTGGAGAAGGGACTGAAGGAGCTGAGGGGGTTTGCAGTCCCATGGAGGGAGCAAGAGTGTCAACTGGCCAGATCCCCCAGAGCTCCCGGAGACTGGACCACCAACCAAAGAATACACATGGAGGGACCCATGGTGCTGGCCACATGTGTGGCAGAGGAGGGCCTTGTTGGCCATCAGTGGGAAGAGAGGCCATTGGGTCTGAGGGTGTTAGATGCCTCAGTGTAGGGGAATGCTAAGAAGGGAAGTCAGGAGTGGGTGGGTGGGTGGGGGAGCACCCTCGTAGAGGCCGGGGGAAGGGGGAATGGAATAGGGGGGTTCCGAATGGGAAAACATTTGAATTGTATATAAAGTAAACATCCAAAAAAACAAAAAACAAAAAAAAAAACAAAACAACAACAACAACAAGGCAGAAGGCCTTTTACTTTAGTTACATTCATTTAGTTCCCTGGATAGTTCTTGAATGTGTTTTCATGCTTCCTGTGACAAACATTTACGTTCAATTCCTAATATATACTTAGTCTTATTGAGTGTCGGAATATAAGCATCAAAACCAATGTGGCCAGGACCCTGAATCTGGATATGACCTTCTGCCTTGCTTTTATGCTTTCCCAGATAATATCTACAGTATGTGCCTGGCAATTGTGTTTAAAGTGGTCTTTCCTGAGAAAATTCTGGAAAAGGGCTGCTCTGTTGATATTTAGTATGTGTTTATTGGCATTCATTTATGTATTTTTCTGAGCCCAAATAACATTCTTGAATCATTCATTTTTTGTTAAATTCATGTATAAAAGTATACTGGAATTGAAGTAAGGTTATCTACAGAATTAGACTGGAGTGTGTCCCATTCTTTCAGATTCTTAGATCCCAGGTCCAACGGACAAGATCTGCATAGGTTGGCTAAGAAGTCAACAATGGGGGTTAATATTAACAGAAATGTATCTAATCTAACAAGATTGTGAGTCTATAAAACATATTTATTATTTATATGGAAAATTATATATTAATCTAAAATAAACATGTATATCTTTTAAAGAGTGACATAATAAGCTGATTTATCTTACTAAATTACCTTTTCTAAATCAAATGAGATATTGTAAAGTTGAGCCAGGTTTTCCACTTGAAATAATTAAGCTTCTTCAAACATATCAGATGTTTATAGAAACTACTAATGTAAGATTAATTATATTGCACCTAGCCATGCATTACCTCATTCAGGATAATAAGATGTAATTAGTTGACTTGACTGGGCATTGTCAAACTATATTTCAGAGAGTGCACCATATAATTGAAAATGGCATATGTCTATAGTCAAAATGTCATTTAAAAGATTTGTTGTCTACAACCTGAATGGAAGGTCATTGCTCATCCATAAACTCTAAGAGAGTAAACGTAATATGGAACTTCTGTACATTAGAATTTTGCGTTACCAATATCTTTCTACTATAAAATTTTGGTCTCATGGATGTCTCTGTCATATATTAGTGTAATTATACATGTCATATATTTGGCCCCATGTCAGCACTCATAGAAGTGAAACTGTTGAAACTAAGTTAAGTAACCAGTTGGGCACAGTCAATTCCACCTACAATTCCAGTATCAGATGGTGAAGTAAGAGATGGGACTGTCAAGAAGAGAAAGACTTGGAACAACCTGGGCTGCATAGAAAACTAGACTACAAAAAGGAACTAGTCTAAAGCTGGGCTATCGCATTGGTCATGATATATGTATAAGACAAAATTTTGAATGACATATGTGATTTTATTTGGAGGTATTTTATATGAAGTCTAATAATAGTTTTCTTTCTGTTTTTGTTTTTTTTTTTTTTTTCAAAAAATAGACATCATCTGTGGAACTTCTATACATTAGAATTTTGCGTTACCAATATCTTCCTACTATAAAATTTTGATCTCATGGATGTCTCTGTCATATATTAGTGTAATTGTACATGTCATATATTTGGCCCCATGTCAGCACTCATAGAAGTTCTGTATCCAAAGTTCTCACACATGCATATTGAGCTTTTTCACACTTAACTGAACAAATTATACGAGTATCATTCTACATAGCTGTATGCTAGCCATTTCATAGCGCATTATATATTTTATTCTAAAACCATCAATATTATCACTTTATGGGTGTAAACATGAAGTGGTTGGTCTGAATCTCAAGACTCCTACTTCAAATCAGTTGAGGACCTCGAGTTGCTTACTTTATTTGCATCTTGAACACATGCAAATATTATAGTGTTCCTTCAACTTTTTAGATTAGATATAGTTTAGGATTGGTTTAATTCTCTCTCTCTCTCTCTCTTTCTCTCTCTCTCTCTCATGCACACACACACACACACACACACACATAATTATAGAAGCTATTAAATGCTAGTGGATATTTTTGCAAGTTTATAAGTTTATCTTCGTATACAGAAAGCACATCAGGCTGGCTCATATGCAAGGATGAGCTATTGAATGTCAGATGGGATTTCAGTTGTTCCCATATGATAAAATGTAAAGTTTAACTAAATTTTCATTATTATATGTAGTTGTTGTATATGAATGTGTGCATGTGTTTTTCCATGAGTGTGGAAGGACATATGTGTGCATCTATGTGTTTATGCATATGGAAGTTGACATCGGATGTCATCTTTGATGGCTCTCTATCTTATATTCTGATAGTTGGCTACCTTGCTCCAGGAATCCCGTTTCTCCTAACAGAATACTGTAATTACAGTAAGCTGGAAGACTCACTAACCTAGCATTTGTATGAGTGCTGAGTATCTGAGTTCCAGTCCTCATGAATTTATGGCAAGTTCTTGGCCCACTTCATACTACTTCTGCTTATTATTCACTGCTATTGTTTATTCTGCTACCCTGACATTCCCATCATATTCTAAGGAATGGAAAATGTCCAAACATATTGTGTGCCACAGTGTCAGTGGACTAAGCCAAATGTTTTTATAAAATTGATAATACCAATCAAATCCAAACATGCATATATACTCTACTCCTAAATAACTTAGTGTAAATTTAGGGGGAAAAAAATCTCAATTTTGTCAGCTTTTATAAGCAGCCAACTGATGGCTCAGCCTTTTTGTCCTGAAACTGAAACTATCCACTCGACTTTCTTCACTTTGGCTGCATTCCTTGCTTAGATTATTATATAACTACTAGCTGAATCACATTGATGCTAAATTTATATTTCTGTATCTGTTTTTCATTTACAACATAGGTGTTAAGTATGTGTTGGAGACCAGGACACACAGATTTATTGTAACCTAAATGCTGAAAGTTCCTCTATTAATATCATTAAATACATAAATTTAAAATTCCTGCCTGAGTATGAACAAATACTATTAGGGAATGCTTATTGAAGGGCCCATTAACTCTTTAACCATTACGTTGACATCATACATGTAACCTCTTGGAATAATTTGTCTCCCTTCTCCATCAACCTAAGGCATTTCTGAAAGCTTAGATTATGGGTTTCTTTTTGATCTGCAGTTATCTTCTTACCCTAATCCTCTTCTAGTTCCCTAGATAACCTCAGAAAGAATTTTAATGATATTCCTGCAAGTCATATGGGAGTAAAAGTAAGAACACCTGAAATCAGCATGAGCTGTGCTGCTTCAAATTAATAACTCTCCCAAATGCTTTAAGAAATTTGTTATTAAATTTCAATTACTATTTATGATGTTAATGTGAACTAAAGTCACATATTTTGTATATAAATTGTTTCTGGTATTCATCAAAGATTTGCAGAAGACTACTTCAGAGGTAGTACATGAAAAATCTGGAATTCAGAGTATATCCAATTTAATTAATGTGTGTTTTCATGTCCACAAAGCACACATAAAATTATTTCTTTATAACTCTTAAAAATATCTTTTTAAAAGAGATTAAAAAAATTATTGCCAAGTGGAAATGCCACATTATGTAAGACTCCGAGGAGATCCGCCGGGCAGTGGTGGCACACACCTTTAATCCCAGTACTCGGGAGGCAGAGGCAGGCAGATTTCTGAGTTTGAAGCCAGCCTGGTCTACAGAGTACGTTCCAGGACAGCCAGGGCTACACAGAGAAACCTTGTCTAGAAAAACCAAAAAAAAAAAAAAAAAAAAAAAAAAACCAAACCAAACCAAACCAAAACCATAAAAACAAAAGACTCCGAGGAGATACACTTTCAAATTAAACAGCATTGTCTGAGTTATTTTAATTTCATACTTATCTGAGAGATGTTTGTATGCATTCACATATAAACACTATATGTATATTTACCAAAATACAGTAAGATAGAGATCATGGGGCTGTAGAGATGGCTCAGCTATATAACCTGAATTCAGTTCCCAGCACCATTCTTGAGTTGCTTGTCAAACCATCTCCAGGGTATCCAATGCTTCTGTCTGCTCTCTACAGATACCTACACTTGCATATACCCCCATAGAAGAACACATACACATAATGACAATAGAAGTAAAACTGGAGGAAAGGGGTAGGGGAATGTGAGGAGGAACTGTGGAAGTGGGAATTGAGGGGGGCAATGGCTGGAGTGTAAATAAATAAGATAACTTAAATTGAAAATATTAAAAAGGGATACTCTTGGTTATAACTCTAAAGACAAAACTGTACATGCAAAATAACTTCACCAAAGAACACTTTTAAGTACAAAAACGTTTGTATTTTCATGAAGTTGATGGTTAAAATTTGCTTTTAAATGACTTGGGTGACCCCACAGGAAGACCAGAAGTCTCAATTAACCCAGACCCCTAAGATCTCTCAAAAACTGAGCCACCAACAAGGCAGCATACATAAGCAGGTCCGTGGCCCCTGACACAAATACAGCAGAGCACTGCCTGGCCTGGTGTCAGTGGGAGAAGATGTGCCTAACCCTTGAGACACTTGAGGTCCCAGGAAGTGGAAAGATGGGTGGGGGTTGCATTCTTTTGGAGGCAGGGGAGGAAGAATGGGATGAGGAAGAGTCAGAGGGTGAGCAGGGAGAGGGGATAATGACTAGACTGTAAAAAATAAATAAAAGTAATTTTAAAAAATAAAATAGAAAGAAAGAAAGAAAGAAAGAGAGAAAGAAAGAAAGAAAGAAAGAAAGAAAGAAAGAAAGAAAGAAAGAAAGAAAGAAAGAAAGACAAACTTGAGAGAAAAACTTGTGCTCTGATGGAATTATATGCACAGTTGCCAAGAACTGATAAAGACAGCTCCTGCTAGGTGAACTTTGCTAAAGTTAATTGAGCAAGGCATAAGTACTGATTTGAAAGGCCAACTGAAAGTCTACATGAAAGAGTAAGGCAGAGGGTGTGCTGAGTATCTGTCAAAGAGATTGGGGAACGCAGGTAATATGTTCACTTAGTTGAAGAAATAAAGCAATAAATGTTTCAAGAGAAGCTTTAAATGACACTGCTATCGATTGAAAATAATTTGTCATTATTTGTGATTTTTCAACACAGAAAAACAGGGTAACCTAAAAACTTTTCCATTTAAATATATTAAATAAATTTCAAAAAAATGACAAACATGAGATAGATGGCTAAGGAAACAAGAATGGGATCTTCCTGAAATAATCTTCAAAGTATAGAAATTATTAGGAATTGACAAGCCAGGCATGGATTATATTGGTATTTTGGAAATAATAGAATAATAGTCTACTAAAATCATAATAATCAATCAGTTGCCTGTATACACACAGTCACACACACATACACACACACATAGACACACACACACACACACACACACACACACACACACACACACACACTTATATAACAGGTACTAAAGAAATGGGCTATTAATTTGAGAGAGCAAAAATGAGTACATGAGAGGGTTTGGAAGTAGAAAGTGAAGGAGTAAATGTTTTAATTAAATTATAATCTCAAAAAAATTAATAAGAGAAAAACTATAACTTATAGATAAACTCTCATGAAATTTGAGCACTGACATCATCTGTAGGAACTGACTGGAAAAGTGCAGCATTCAGCTGAAGATCCTGATTGAGTTTCTCTGCATGGCTGTACTTCTTATTGCTTTTTACCCTAGGTTTGACTTACTGTTTCCTTCTTGATCTCAGAGTATTAGCTCATGGCTATACAAGAGGTTCTATAGCAGAGCCTGAGATAATCATGCCTAAGTCTGAAATGCTGGGGTAACTCTACTTCCAGAGTAAAATTTTTTGTAAACACACAAAAAACATGAAAACTTACCAATAGGATGTATATGAGCTGCAAGTGGTTATTTTATTGCTGGCATTGTTTAAATAGAATGCATTCTATTGTCTTCTGGTATATAAAAGAGACAACCATAACCTCTGCATACTGATGATACTAGTATCTCCTTCACAAGAGCTGAAGTTCTTACACCTTTTAGGTATAATTTAGAAAAAAAAAGTGTGATGATATATTATTCAATTCCTTATAATTTTGCGTTTATGAATGCAAAGAAGAGTGAAGAAAACTGATATTGTAGTAAGGAACATGTCATGTAAGAACTCTCACCTACAGCTGACCGTCTGGAAATCAGCTAACAATAGGGTAGTGGGGCGGCGCCAGGGTGTCTCTGGGGGGACTCTAGCTGAGATTTCTAGCAGTAGGGGATATAAATCCTCATATGGACGTTTTCTGTAGCCAGGTAGGTCTTCCAGTGGAAGCACAGCAACCCTCCGACAAAACCTTCAACTTGTATCCTGTCTACAAGATGTCCAGGGACAAAGATAGAGACCAAGAGAATGGCCAACCAATGACTGGCACAAATTGAGACCCATCCCATGGGCAAGAACCAATCCCTGGCACTGTTAATGCCAGGTACTCGGGTATGCTTGCAGATAGGAACCTAGCAAAACTGTCATCTGAGAAGCTCTACCCAACAGCTGACTAAAATAACCAGTGGGGCACGCTCCCTTCTCCAAGGAGAATGGGAGGTAGGTAGGAGAGAAGATCTGTATAATGGGTACAGGGAGGAGCAGAGTTAATATTGGGATGTAAAGTTAATAAATACATTTTTTCCTCCTTTTTTATTTTTGATACTTTATGTACATTTCCAATGTTTCCCCTTTTCTGAGTCTCCTCTTTGGATACCCCCCGTCCCCACCCCAACCCGCCTCTAGGAGGGAATTCCACCTCCCACCCACCCCCCGTCCAACCATCCCCATATTCCCGCCTTGACATTCCCCTTTACTGAGGCCTCTAACATCCGCAGGCCCAAGGGCCTTTCCTCTCTCCCTGATGGCGATCGAGGTCATCCTCTGCTACATATGTGCTCCAAACCATAAGTCCATCAATGTGTATTCTTTGGTTGGTGGTCCAAACTCCAGGAAGACCGGGTGGGGGGTCAGGCCCATTGACTCTCTTGCTCCCTCCATGGGGCTGCAAATTCCCTCAGCTCCTTCAGACCTTCCTCCAACTCCTCCATCTGGGACCTCACTCTCAGTCCAGCGGTTACTGTTAAGTGAAACTTGGGCATTCTGAACTTTTGGGCTAATATCCGCTTATCAGTGAGTACATACCATGTTCCTTCTTTTGTG
>CM052709.1:13746149-13783907 GCA_028551405.1 Uromys caudimaculatus
TCTCTGAGAGGTGTTTGGGTTTGGAGAGCTGTCCCTCAGGGTCCGCTCTGGGGTGCAGAATGGAATCAGAAGTATCTTGTCCCCAGCTGTCCCTTGGTTCCTATGCCCCAAAGGTTCTGTAAAGGTCTCTCTTGATCCAGAAGTGGTGGTTTTGCCTGTGCTCAAAGGTGTGTCAGCACTTCTGGGATTCCCTGTTCACGTGGAGCCTTGTGGCTCAGGCTGAGGTCCCCAGGCACAGGTGTAAACCGGAAAGTTCACAGTTTTTCTGTCCCCGGGTTCTCAGGCCCTGGATCCCAGCAGATCCAGGCGGGTCTGGGTGAGAGGTTCTGCTCCCCTCAACTCCACTCACGACCCTTCCAAGCTCCTGGGAGGTTACCTTTCTAAGGCGCTTGTTTGCTAAGGTCTTCTACTGGCCCAGTCAGAGGTCCCCAGGCACCAGTGTAAACCGGAAGGTTCGCAGTTTTCTGTCCCAGTGTTCTCAGGCCCTGGATCCCGGCAGGTCCGGGTGGGTCTGGGTGAGAGGTGTTGTTCCCCTTAACCCCACTCACGGCCTTTCCAGGCTCCTGGGAGGGCACCCCTCTCCGGTGCTCGTTGGCTACTGACTCTTGGCGGCCCAGGCAGAGGTTTCCACCAGCAAGTGAAATCTGGAAGTTTCCTAATAAATACATTTTTAAAAATTAAAAAAGAAAAATAAAAAATGTTGCACATGGCATGATGATGGAAATTGTTTAAATTATATTTATATTATATTCCACTGGATTACATATTATTTCCATACATTTTAGAAATCATTTTTATGAAGTGAAACTAGATATTTTATTCTCATATTATAGCTACTCCTTGATTTTATTTGGGATTATTAAATTCTATAGCATTTTCATAAATTTATGAAAGGGTCGATATGATGTATATTGTTAGTTATCATGCAACAGATATCTGAAGTGGTAAGACACATAGCATTCTGTGATTGTAAATATGATGTGTGTCAAATTTTAAATTTTTGCGCATTCTACTTTTATTAAGCACTCATCTCTGAAAATGTTTCTTCTATGGTTCAGTAATCAATTTTTTCTCTCCATTTGAAAATTTTCAAGACAATATTATGTCACAAAAAAATTTAAGCTGAATGATTTAAAGGTTTGGTTTGGTTTGGTTTGGATTGAAGTGGTTTGGTTTGGTTTGGTTTGGTTTGGTTTGGTTTGGTTTGGTTTGGTTTGGTTTGGTTTGGTTTGGTTTGGTTTGGCTTGGTTTGGTTTGGTTTGGTTTAGTTTGGTTTGGTTTGGTTGGATTTGGTTAGGTTGGGTTGGGTTGAGTTGGGTTGGGTTGGGTTTGGTTGGGTTTGGTTTGGACTGGTGGATGGAGACAGCCTCACTAATTACTTCATGTTGGTTTTTCAACCTCATAAAAGAGTTTTAATGTTTTCTGTTCCATTTTCTTGCCTTCAGCCTTCCCATTATTTAATCACATGTCAGTTGACAGACTTCTCAAACTTGGCACAGCACAGTTTTACTCAAAAATGCAGGTGTATTTTTTCTTGGGGCTTGAGGGACAGCATTAAAACTTGAAGATCACTGGGGCTTGAGCCTTCTTGCTTTTCTGAATTAATACTTTAAACTTCTACTCTTCTAATTATACCACAGTCACATTTTATTTTAAATATATCTCACTAGTTAATTTTTGTCTAGACATTTATTTCCTAAACACCTGCAACATCTAATTGCTGTTCCTCCTTCAAATCTTCCTGGAAGAATTTCTATTCTCCTGACAAAAATATCTCATTGAGATTTTGAAGCAGCCCTTAAGTGGATTTCATAGATTATAAAGCTGTATGGTTCTCTAGGAAGAGAAATATAGCACTGAAGTCTGTTGGTTAAAAAGGGACGAAGAGGATAAGGAAGCACAGAACAATGGGAAGTGAATGTGACCAAAGTATATGTCTGATAACACATGTCTCGGTAAGACTCACTCTTCCTGCTGTTATTGTTAATATGGAATAATAATATTTTAAATGCTAATATTAAGTAGTATAACTAACAATAAATTTTCAGTATATTTAGTAATCTGTTTCTATATACGGTAGAAATAGAATTTGTGAGTGCAATGGAGAATTATTATTTTTACACTTTAAATAATTCTCTGAATTGAAAAAGTACAATTAATGTTGAAAATCCTTTTTATCAAGGCACAAGAAGCAAACAGAAAAACAAAGAGATTATACCAAGAGAAAATTCCCTTTAGATATAATAAAAGCACTAAATGTACAGAACATAGGAAGAATATTAAAAATACAAGGGGGAATAAACAAATAGAATATTAAGGCAGACCTATTAACATAATAGCTGGTTCTTCAAAGAAGACTCTAAAAGCAAAAAAAGCCTGAACTGATGTTCTATATCTTCTAAGAGACCACAGCTACCATTCAATTATAGTAGATGGATAAAATAATAAATTACATAATGAACCCAAATTTAAGCAACACATAAACTCAGCACTACAGAATGTACTAGAAGGAGAATGCAAACCTAAAGAAGTTAATCACATCCAAGAAAACACAAGGAATAAATATGTCCAGTCCATCAAACCATCAAATCAAGAGTGGGGAAATCACCACAATCACACACACACACACACACACACACACACACACACACACACACACACACACACAAAGACAAACACATATACACGCACACACACACATACTGCCATCATCTCCACCACCATAACAAGACAACTACAAAATAACAGAAATTACCAAATAATGCTCATTGATATCTCTCGTTATCAATAGTCTCAATTACTCAAGGAGGAATTCCCTCACAGAGGCGGGGAGGGGGAGGGGACACGGGGTTTCCAAAGAAAAGGGGAATCATCGGAAATGTAAATAAAGTATCAAAAAAAAAAATCACAGAGTATCAGAATTGATGGGAAAACAATATCTGCCTTCTGCTATATCCAAGAAATATCCATTAACAAGATTGTACATTACCTTGGGATACAATGACTGAACAAGATATTTTAAGCAAATAAATTTCAGATACAGGTAGCTATCACTATTTTAATATGTGAGAAAAGAGACTTCAGACCCAAACTATTCAGGATAGGAAAGGGCACTGTATACTCAGCAAAGAAAAATTCCATCAAAATGGCATTTCAATTCTTATCCTCTAAGTCCCAAGACAAGGGCACCAACATTTATAAAAGAAATATTACTACAGCTTAAATCACATTATTGACCCACACACTGGTAGTGAGATGCTTCAGTACCCAACTTTTGCCAATACACAGGACATCTACACAAAAAGTAAACAAAAAAAATTTTTAGCAACTATAATTTTTAAAATGGAACTGAAAGGATATTACAGAAGATTTCACTGAAACAGAAAATAATATTCCTTCTCTCAGAACCTCATGCAACTTTCTCTGAGTTTGACCACATATCCAAACACAAAATAAGTCCCAGCAGATATACGAAAATTAAAATAACATCCTGCATCCTATCTGACCTCCATGGATTAATGCTGAATATCAACCTCAAATGAAACAATACAAAACTTACAAACTCATGAAAACTGAACAACTCACTACAAAATGAGAAATTGATCATGATAGAAAATTAAAGACATTTTAAAATTGAATAAAAATGCATATACAGCATACCCAATTGGCACAGAACAAAGGTGTTTCTAATCATCAAGTTCATAGCACTAAGCGCCTAGAGAGAGAGAGAGAGAGAGAGAGAGAGAGATTGAGAGATCATGCTAATAACTAAAAAGCACACTTGAAAGCTTTGAAACAAAAATAAGAAATTAAATTTAAAATCATAGAAACCAAGAGATAATCAAATATAGGGCTAAAATTAATACAAATCAATACAAAATACAAATAAAAACTACAAAATATAAATGAGACAAAACTTTGAGAAAATTGATATGATTGACAATTAACATATTAGATTAATAGGCAGAGAAATAATGTGTAAATTAACAAAATTAGAAATAAATTGGGGGACAAATCAATAGACATTGAGTAAATTCATAGACTCCTTAGGACATAGTTTAAAAATCTGTACTCCATCGAATTGGAAAATCTAAAACAAGTGGTTAAATTTCTCAATACATACAACTTACCCAATAAAATAAACATTAGATAAGCAATTTGTCTCCCATGGGAGGTGGCATGATTAAGAGTTCTGATCTTGATGGAGTTGGTATGGCCTTACTGGAGGAAGTGCATCACTGTGGGGGTGTGCTTTGAAGCTTCACCCAGTGTGCAAGTGTCAGTTTCTCCTAGCTGCAGTCAGATCAAGATACAGAACCCTCAGCTCCTTTTCTAGCGCTATGTCTGCCTGGAGGCTGCCATACTTCCTGCCATGATTATAATAGATTGAACCTCAGAACCTGTAAGCCAGGCCCAATTAAGTGTTGTCCCTTAGAAGAGCTGCCTTGGTCATGATGTCTCTTCTCAGTAAAGGAAAGCTTAATGACGACACAATTGAAACTGACCTAACAACACTTGTGAAATAGCAGCAGCCACCAAAGACTCCCAGTCAAAAGAAGCCCAGGGCCAGATGGTTTTAACCCAGAATTCTAGCGGACTTTCAAGGAAGATTTGATGTCAATATTCCTTTAGTGAGTTCACATAATAGAAACAGAAGTTACAGTTTCCAATTAATTTTAGGTGGCCACAATTCCACTAATACCTAAACCACATAAAGAACAATAAAGTGAATTAATAACCAATTTTCCTCATGTACAGAGAAGCAAAATTTCTCCTTAAAATACTTCCAAAACTTAACCCAAGGCACAGTGAAAAGATCATGCACCATGATCAAGTACATATCATCTCAGAGATACAGATACTGTTTGACATACAAAAATAAACTAATGTAACCCACAATATAAACAAATTGAAAGCTGAAAACCACATTATCTCATTAAATGCAAAAAAAAAAAAAAAAAAAAAAAAAAAACCTTGCCACAATCCAACAGTCCTTCATAACAAAAGTCTTAGAGAAATTAGAGATGCAAGGGACATACCTAAACATAAAAAAAGGTGACATTAAATTAAATGAAGAGAAACTTGAAGAACTTCTTCTAAAGTCAGGAATAAGACAAGGTTGTCCACTCTCTCCTTATTTATTCAGTAGAATACATGAAGTTGTAGCTAGAACAATAAGATAACTTAAAGAGATCAAGTGAATACAAACTGGAAAGGAAGAAGTCAAAGTCTTGCTATTTGAAGATGACAGGAAATTATATATAACTGACCCTAAAAGTTCAACTCAAATTCCTAACATGATAAGCACTGTCAGTTATTTAGCTGGATACAAAATTAACTCCCTCCTCCCCCTCCCTTTCTTCCCCTTCTCTCTCTCTCTCACACACACACAAACACAGACAGACAGACAGACAGACAGACACACACACCAGTAGCCTTCATATGTTTAAATGACAAATGAACTGAGAAAGAAATTAGGCAAACAAGTCCTTTTAAAATAGCCTCAAATAATGTAACCACTACTATGGTAAGGTTAAGCAAACATGTGAAAGGAACACTGGTATGACATAAATATAAAATACTGAAAAAATAATTTGGAGAAGATATCAGAAGATGTAAAGACCTTCCATACTCATGGATTGGTAGGATTAATGTAGGCAAAATGGACATCTTACCAAAAGAATACACACACACACATACACACACACACACACACACACACACACACACACACACACACACACACATACAGATTTAACATCGATCATTTCCACACAATTCTTTACAGATTTTATAGAGATCCAGTAAAAGACCAGCACAGTTCTGGCGCGCGGGCGTGCGCACACACACACACACACACACACACACACACACACAAAGACATGTTGAAAAATGGAATAGAATTGAAAATCCAGACATGAATCCCGACACCTATAGACACCTGATTCTTGTTAAAGAAGTCATAAATATAAAATTTAAAAATGATAGCATCCACAACAAATGGTTCTGGTCAAGCTGGATGACTGCATGTCAAAGAATCCAAATAGATTTATTCTTATCACCTTGCACAAAACTCAACTCCAAATAGATTACAGACTTCAACATAAAACTAGATACAATGAGGCTGAACCTGATAGAAAAGAAATTGGGGAATAGCCTTTACCCGACTAGCAAAGAAAAAGACTTTGTAATAAAACACCATTAACCCTGACACTAAGATCAACAATATGTGGAACCTCATAATACTGAAAAGTTTCTGAATGCCAGAGGACACCATCATTTAAACAAAGTGACATCCTACAGAATGTAAATATTTGTTTTTTTTTTTTTTAATGTGTGTTTTTGCCAAGCATCCAATAGAGGGCTATTCTTCGCATATATAATAATTAAAAAAATAATAGATTTCAAGAAACCAAATAACCTAATTAAAAATGAGTTCAGGTCTAAACAGAATTCTCAAAAGATGAACTCTGGGCTGGAGAGATAGCTTAGTGGTTAAGAGCACTGACTGCTCTTCCAGAGGTCCTGAGTTCAATTCCCAGCAACCACATGTTGGATCACAACCATCTGTAATGGGAACGATGTCCTCTTCTGGTGTGTGGTAAAGACAGCTACAGTGTACTCATACACATAAAATAAATAAATAAATCTCAAAAGAATATTTAATCATGTGAATTTAAAAAAATACAAACTCCAAATATCTGAGAAATACATACAAATGATAACCATATTTAACCATCAAGGTTGTGCAAATCAAAATGCTTTAAGATTTCAATTTTTACCCTTCAGAATGGTTAAGATCAGTAAACGAAATCATATCTCATACTGTTGGGAATATGGAATAAGGGGGATGTTTTCCAATTGCTTGTGGGACTGTACACTGGTACGACTACCATGGAAATCAATGTGGGGACACCTCATGAAAATGAAAATCCTTCTACCTCAATATTCAACTATATCACCAGTGGTAGTTTGAATAAGAGTGGCCAATATAGAGCTTTTGTCCTTGTGGTCTTAGGCTTGTGTGACAGTAAGTCACTTGCCATGCTACCAGTGAAAAATATGAATACCCATTGATCTGTAATGGGGTTCTGCCTGTAAGATATGATAGAGTAATTAATTGTGCACAAAGCTTGTGGGATTAACCAACTAATTTCTGATTTGACTTAAGGCCTACTCCATGAGATGGAACTCACACTGAACACTGCTTGAATGACCAAGGAAACTATATATCCCAGGGAACTAGAGTAAAACCAAATACTAATGTTCTAAAACAAAACAAAGCAAAACAAGGAATAGAAAGATTACTAATAACACCTTACTATACTCATAGGTCATTTCGTTTCTCAGTCAGAACCAGAGGAGCTGCCCTCTGCAACAGAGTATAGCAAATGAAGAGTGAGAGACTTTGGAACACTCAGCCATAATTAGGATGTTTCCATCAAATTCCCCCACTCAGAACTTAGAAATTATGTTGAAGAAGGAAGAAAACGAGTGAATGGGCCCCAGGGGATAGAGGACACCAAGAAAACAAGGCCCTATATATCAATAGTAGCAATGCACATATGAACCCACAGAAACTTAAACAGCTTGTATAGAGTCTGCAGTAAATGGGGTTTTTGAGCTGAAAGGAAGATTGGACACATGCCCCGATTCTTAACAGAAAAGCAGTCTGCAAATGATAATCACTTGCATATGAATATTTAGTTTTCTACAAGGGATCCTTCCTGGGCTAACAAACTCCTTTTAAGTGTAGGGTGCAGACTCAGTAGTAAATGGACAAAGAAAGTGAATTCAATGGCATGTTTGGAAGTTTCTTATCTCACAATATTGTATTGATGCTTTTTGTGTTTCTTTACCTGTCATAGTTTTTAATTGTTATATATATTCTGATTCTCTTTTTACCCTACAGCTTCTTTGCATATATTGTCGCCAGATTAGTATTGTAATGGACTTCCTGTGTGTGTGACCAAGTAGGGCTCTGTGTAGATCTATTTCTTGTGCCGAATTTTTTGCTCTATCTATTCTTGTTCCCTGATTTGTCCTGCTCTGATGGCCTAGCTTTTGTTTTATTGTATTTTATTTTAGGGTATTAATATCATTTAGAGGCTCAGCTGTTTTTTTAATGAGAGGTAGAAAGAGGGTAGCTCCTGATGGGTGGAGAGTTGGGAAGGAACTGGGAGAAGAAAAGTTTTGGGGCAAGGTGGTAAGAATGGAGATATGTATCCATTTGTCCTTTTACTTCTAAAGCCTCATTGAGTTCAGATTAATGTAAGCCCCGTATATATTTTCTGTCTTTGTGAGTTCATATGTACATTGAGACTATTAAGGTAGAGGGCTTTGCTTTCTTGGAAATATATTACTTGAGGGAAAATCTATTTACAATAAAGAAGAGGACCGATAAAGCTGATAAAAGTATAGTTATTTCAGGGGAAACTTTGAGATAGTATTGAATTTTCACACAAAAATATACCCTTTTGAAACAAGTAAATGTAAACGATACATATTTATTTGACATTGAATTTTCCAGGAATATAATATACTCAAGTGTTCTGTCCTCAGGTATGTATGATCTAGTTTTATGTAAAAATAAGACCAGTACTCAATATTGAAAGAAAATGTACACTTTCCCCTACTCAGCACAGGCACAGGAATTGTTTTACTTTAAAATGTTTTCTTTTTTTTTAATTTTTAAAATAATGTTAAGGTTCTGTTTTTCAAGGTGAACATTGGAACATATCTCCATTGGTGCTCGTGAATCATATTCAGCCAACTAACCATGAGCTAAAACAGTTCACGTTGAGAGGCAAAGAATTCAAGCATCAATGGATCTCTCACTGTCCTCAGAGAATTTTCTTCCTCAGCTATACATAGCCTGCTATTCTGCCAAGCATCTGCTGAGGAAATGATGTCAGTAAATTTCCAAAGATTTAAATCCTCAGCTCAGTTTAGAAATTACAGCATTGCGCTGAGACATAAAAATCTCACCAAAATGGCACAGACATTTTCCAGGTGGCCTTGCATAATTTACTTATAGGTTTCAAAACTTGTCTGTATTAGAAATTTAAAGTATTAAATAAACCTTACTCAGGAAACTGGTGCTTCTAGAACTATGTTTATTGATACTGTCTTTTCTAAAATGTGCTTATTTTAAAGGAACTATGCCCAGTAGAAGGATTTATGCTAGTATCAAAAATTCAATATATAATCAAACAAACAGACAAAACTGAATATAGTATTATTCTTTGAAAATATTATTTCTATGACTAGAAGTTAGTGTATTTGACAGCATTTTAAAATCAGGCAATATTTTCATATTTCCTCATCTCTCACAGGTATGATGGGGGAATATAGCAAAGGGTAAATATAAAGTATTGTTTTGAAGTTTCACTATGAATAATTCATGATATATAGTAGTGACCATGGTACCAGTATTTAGCAAGCAATGAAGAGACTACTATTATTGATGTTATTTTATATATAAATTGTTTTAGAATTGGTGACACTATATTCCTTGATACAAGTTAATCAATCTTATTACATACTATGTGTTTAAAATATATACAATACAGATTTAAATATTTGAAGTGAATGTGCTTACAATTTGTTTAGAAATACAAAACCTTTTTCATTGTTTTAATCAATTCAGATAATATAAGAATTGATGCTTTCTATAAAAACAATTGAAGACAGCTGAATGAATCTCTGGTATCTGAAGTATAGTGCTATTAAGTACTTAGGGAGAATGGCTCACATTCATCTGGGTACTAAATTCAGATAAAAAAATAACATTGACCCCCTGTTCTGATCTGACTATAAAGATAAAAATGATGAAATAAAAAGTTTTTAAGAACTAATAAGAAAATGAAACTGAATGTGAATTCTAAAAATATAGATATAATTTAATTTAATTTAATAGGATAAATTTGGTCTCAACATACTTCACTATCAGTGCAGGTTTAATTGAAGTTGATTAGGATTCAGAAAAACATTAACTACAAAATTTAGGAGGAAAATGTTAATATTTTCCTGAGGCCAGAACAACTAGAAAGACAATTGTTTTAGCCATAGAATGAAGTTCATGGGAAATGTACTCAAAATTATCTACTGTGATCCTGCTCAAAATTAAAAGCATAATTACATAAATTACTATTTCACTCCAATAAAATGATATAGACTACTTCGTTTTGAGTTGTAGTGGCTGTGACATCTTGAATTGTATATCTCATAAAACTTTAGCTTTTATCTGAATGCTAGATAAGTCAACCAGAAGGAAAATATATGGCAAAACTAGAAGATATTTATGAATTGCATTGTCCTTTACATGCTTGATTTATGTACATGGCAAATACGTGAGATATATTTATTCACCACAGATATTGTCCTGCTTCAAATTACCAAGTCCACAAATTACAATAGAACATCATACCAACAACTTTATACTATATTGCTGGTTTCAAAGCACATCACATTTAGTCACAACATATGCTGGAATATGTCTTAATCATCTCCCCAAATTATGAATACCATTGAAAAAGAACTGTATAATAATATGGAAATCTAATATTACATCATTGTATATATTTTCAAATTTGAATAAGAAGTAATTTTTAGTAATATATAATGTAATATATTAGCCCTAGAAAAGGCCAGAAGATCAACATTTTCTCCTGAAAGACCGTGTTGTGATTATTCCCCAAAGCAGTATTTTAAAAATAAAAATTGTAAATTGAATTTAAATATCCATGAAAAGTAGTACCAGCATTGGCTTTTGGAAATATCTCTTAAATGATTCATAAGCTTTTGTGTAACATGCCTTGAATTTTCTGCATAGTTCTCTTACAAATAATCTGAATTGTACCAAAGAACCATGTTAAGTCTTGTAAATATAAATACAAAGACCAGGTGATATACTTTAATAAAATAATTTTTTAATAGTTGTAGAATATCTAAACAGGTTATGTAGTCTAGGCAAGAGGAAACTAGCAATAAATGAACTGAATTAGTATTCTTGAGAACAATCACACCATTTGATTAAATCATTTCATTTTAACTTACTTGAGTTTTTACATTAAACTTGCTTCAATTCAATTTCTAGGTTTGGTTATATTTTACTTCATGCATTTGAACTGAGGGAATCTTTACAGATTTCAGGCAGGGAAAAAAAAAACTGTGAAGAGGTGAAAATAAAAACTGAGCTCCTATTGACCTCATTAATCTAGATCAAGACTTCTTAAGAATCTGATACCAGGTAGGTCATTATTAACATATATCAAGCACAATACAATCTGACAAAAGTAATATAATCCCCTGTGCAAATGAAAGGGCAATTACATTAAAACTCATCTCAAGGTACATGTCATTTCTCCTAAGAATATGGAATCTAGAGGTAGGCTACATATATTTTCTTAAGGTTCTGGCCTAGTCTCAATCATATAGGTAGTATAGAGGTCATTTGGGCAATGAACTACCTCTTGTTCCTGGTTGTAGAAGCTTGGTGAGCTCCTGGCTGAACAGGACCTTTCTATTACTAGCCACCTCCAGTCCTGGTTGTAGGAGCCTGATATGGCATGGTCCAACACATAATGCAGATCACATAGACTGTTAATTACTTTGAATTCCTAGCTTTCTGGGTAGAAGAATAGGTTGAACAGGGTTTTCATCTTTCCCACTGGAAAGACAATCCTTCCTGCTTAACATTGCTGGTTACTCTGAATACCTGTGGCAGAAGGACCTTTGTGCTGTTCTCCCAACATTGATAAAATATTGGTAGTTAGTTCCTTATTTGGCTTAAATTCTAATTCTTAGGTCCCTAGAACAAATGATATATAGCAAGCACATGCAATGGGTAATGTTCTCAGTAGTCTTTGTCTGGTCCATTATTTTCAAAAATCAAAATGCATATCAAATGGAAAAATTGAATATTGCTAAATGTATCTAAATATATATATCAACCTTTGGACAAATATTTTAATTCAGAATAATACTACTATGAATATTTACATAAATAAATAAAACTGGAGACATTGGAGGGAGGGAGATGAGCTGATAAATAAGAAAAATAGGTATTCTATAATACTTTGTAAGTTCTGTGGAGAGATAAAAATAATCTCCTGCATAGAAGCCAGGAGAGAGGTAGAAAAGAAATGCAGTGTTCATACAAACAGCAAACAAAGAAACAAACAAACAGTAAAAGACACTTTGACAAACTTAATAATATTTAGATAATCAAGGAAGGTACAGTTTAAAATCTAGAAAATGGTAAATAAAAACGTATTTATGCTGCAATGTCTAGAAGATTTAGCTATATTTTTTAAAATGACAAAATGTTGAGATATTTTTACTCTAGTCGTAAGTCGACTTATAGTAGAGAAGACATATAGTCTAAGTAAGGCAAACATAAATAGAGATAGTAACATATCATAAGACAGAAGTATCAAATGTTGCCTTAGAAAAGTCAAAGAGAACAAGAGTTAGGTAAAATAATGTGGAAGGTTAATTATTCTAGAAGCTAGAGACAGTATTTTCACTCTTAACTGAAAGTTCTAATTAATATACAACATATGAAATGTGTTTGTTTTTTCATCAGTTACTGTGCATGTGGGACAAGACACACACACACACACACACACACACACACAGAGAGAGAGAGAGAGAGAGAGAGAGAGAGAGAGAGAGAGAGAGAGAGAGAGAGAGACTCCAACAAAAAATGTAGTTTAAACATATTTGTGCCCCATGTCTACTTTTCCCCTGCTGGCCCCAATTGCATGGGTGTAGGCGAGCTGTCAGCCTGAACAACTCAGCTAGCACTCAGGCCAAGATCAACCTCTTTGAGTCATCCCAACCCATCATCTATGAGCAGATGGAACATGTAAAGAGACAAGTCCAGTGGAAACAAATCAAACAGGAGCTTTATGACTTATGGCAACAGTAGGATATTCAAATGGAATATCGGTCATAGAGGAGAAACATGAGGACAGTGAGAAGGAAACATAAAATCACTGGCACATATATTAGAGATCAGGGGTATGGAGCTTGACATCAGACTTTTAGAGAGATAGATGTCTGCAACACTTGTCTAGCGGTACAATTGTCATTGTACAGGGAGAAACGTGGCTCCTTATGCACTTTACTTAGTTGGACATACAGGATTTTTAATTTGTTTTCTTTTATAACAAACTGAAGAGAAATCTTTTTATAAGCAATATTTATTTTCTTAATTGGTTATTTTTATTTATATCTCAAACGTTATCCCCTTTCCCCATTTTCCCTCCACAAGCCCCCTATACCTTCCTTCCTCCCCCCACTGTCTCTATGAGGTTGCTCCCACACCTACCTACCCACTCCTGCCTCAGTGGTCTAGTGTTCCTTTATCCTGGGTTATAAAGCCTCCACAGGACCAAAGGGCTCCCTTCCCAGTGATGCCGGATGAGGCAATCCTCTACTACATATCCAGCTGGAGTCATGGGTACCCCCTGTGCATTCTTTGGATGGTAGTTTAGTCCCTGGGAGCTTTGGGGGTTCTGGTTGGTTGATAATGTTGTTCTTCCTATGAGTAGTAAACCCCTTCATCTCCTACCGTCCTTGTCTTAACTTCCCCATTGGGGTCCCCACACTTAGTTTAATGTTTGGCTGTGTATATATATCTATATATAGATATCTGTATTGGTCTGGCTCTGGCACAGCTTCTTAGGGTACAGCTATACCAGGTTCCTATCAGTAAACACTCCTTGGCATTAGCGATAATAGTGTCTGGGTTTGGTGTCAGCAGATAGGATGGATCCCTAGGTGAGCCAGTCTCTGGATGGCCTTTCCTTCAGTTTTTGCTCCACTCTTTCTCTCTGCATTTTCTTTTGACAGGAGGAATTCTGGATTAGTATTTTTGAGGTGGGTGGTTGGCCCATCCCTCACTTGGGAGCAGTGACTATCCACTGGATACGGTCTCTACGGTTTCTATGTCCCCTTTATTGTGTATTTCAGCTAAAGTCCTCCCTGTTAGATCTTGGGAGCCTCTTGGATCCCTGGCATCTGGGATTTCCTAGTGGCTACCCCCTGTTTACCTCCCCCACTGCTACACACCTACTTTCAAATTCTTGACCCTCTGTCCTTCTCCCCATCTCCTCCCATATCTGAACTGCCCCCCTTCCCTCCCCTTCCTCTCTCCCTCCCATAGATTTACCTGGATTTCACAGCCTGAAAGGAAGGTACTCTGTGACGAATACCAAAAACAGTTATAACACTTATTTCCAAGTAATCTTGGGCTTCCAGACCTTCTTCCTTTCCTTCAATCTAAATATGTTTTGCCATCCACTTCACTAAAGGAATTCTAAGTGATGACTGATGTCTTCTGTTTCTCAGGGTATTAGTAACAAGAAAATAGTTAGGGTAGGAACAGCCCACTTTCTCTCTTCTTTTCTGTGTGTTATGAAATTGTTTGGGTTGTTGTTGTTGTTGTTGTTTTGTTTTTGTTGTTTTTTAGGATGCTCAATTGCATTATCAAAAGACAGACAGAATAGAAGTCTTTTAACTAACACCCCAGATAACTTTTCAGCTCAAAGGCAGCATCTGACCAAGAGAACTGCAGGTGATTCTAACATCCAGTACTTGGCACTCCCAGTGTCAACAAACTGGGAAAAAAAAAGAATGAAATTGCTAGTTCATGAACAGAAATAAATATGATACCCTTTCTATGCCACTAAATTCAGTGTTGTTTCATTAAGAAACAGGACATCAACATAATCTTTGAAAGTATTTGTAGGTGCAAGTTCATAATTACTAAAGGAGCTGATTCATCAGCAGACCCTGACTATGAGAAAGGAGCAAGACTGGTGAAATCTCAATACAGTAGTTTGACTGTAGCTAACAGAAATGTACTGTATACTTATGGTTTTACCATAAGTAAGTAATGATATTTGAGCAGAGGTATATTTTACTTTATTTAATATCCAATCATTATACATTATTCCATTTTACTAGTCTCTTTTCCATTATTAACAACACCAAGAAAAAGACCATTTACAGAAGGGAGAGAAATTTAGATTATGATTCCAAAAGAATGAGAATTCACATTTGGGGGAAAGCACGGGAGCAAGAAGTAGAAAAGAAGTAGCCAGAGCAAAAAGTGGGTTAACAACTTCAGCTATAACCAAAATCCTGAATCTTCCCAGCATAGTGCCGAAAACTGAGGACCTAGTATTCAAATGCCTGATAATGAGTGGGCTTTTCTCATTCAAATTGGCACGTTCACTAATGTCTACTCTTGTATACTTTTATGTGTCCCCAAAATTAAATTTAAAAATTACATTTTAGTAAAAATAAACTTTCCTGGAATAATTACAGTGTTATGTATTCTAGTTAGAAAAATATTATCTAAATCAAGAATATCATAAGCCTGAATACATGATTTTAGAAAGCTAAAAGTTACACCCGTGCTTTAAAACTCACCACATCAGGTAGAATTTCTCGTTACACAAGTTAGAGCATTGAGTTAAGAGTATTGAGTTAAGAGACATTGAGAGGTACAAAAGGTGAGGATTACTGTCATATTGGAGTTACTTTTGTGCCTTGCCAGCATGTGGGTATGATGGGAATAGGGAAAGGTCATTTCCACACATGCCTGCCCTGAAATGAATCTTGGCATTAAAAACAAATGGCAGGTCAGCTCGCTTTCTGTAATGCAGGACATTAGTTTTAGAAAATGGAACTAGGAAAGGTGCTCCAAAGAGGTCATGCCTGGGTCCACCTTGTTATCAGTGCTCTCATGTCAGATGAACAAAATATCTTACTTTACTTTTCATTTTTACCTTACTGCTCTGGTGATTACTCATTTCTATACCTTATTATTTTTAGTTATTTTTATATTTAATGCAATAATTAAACCATGGCTCAATTTAATTTAACATGAATTAGCCATTTCCGAGTATTTACAGTTAATATGAAAGTGCTTATTTAGTAAGAGATTATAAAATTCGTTTTGAAATTAAACAATATAGAATTGATTGGATAATTCCCATGAGCTGTGCATCACAAGGAAGAATGCAGTCATCTGGAATCTGATTGCACTACTCAAATAAACATGTTACACAATCAAATATGACTTTATCTACATACGGAGATTTCTGTTCAAAGTGCATGGTGTTTCATAGCTGACATTTAAAATGGGCATATCAGAACAATAGGATAATAAAATTTTCTATAGATAAAGATAAAATCTTTTGCAAATTTAGTTTTTTAGATTTTCACTTTCAAACTTGTATATTAAATTTTTTGAAGCCATATGTTCAAAGATATTCATGTGCCTGAAAAATAGGCTTATGACATTTTCCCATAAAACACATTTCAAAGTCCCAAGATGGAGTAATTAGGAAAATGTTTCATCGTGGAGTTCTGTAAATTGCCACACCTGTGTAGTTGAACAAAGAATGAAAATATGCAGACTTCACCAGAATTCAAAAACCCATTAAGAGGCTTTATATTTAGGCAACAGAAAATACATAATATAAGGGAAACATCAGTCATTTTTTTCAAGCAAATTGGAAGTGATTTTTAAATCACCGAAACTGACAAATCAGAAGTGGAAAATTATCACAATTATATAAGTGGTATTTCTGCAATGTATAGAACATCTGTCAGAATTGATAGGCCATTCAACTTTTAGAAATGGAGGCTTCAGAGTCTCCCGGATTGGAAGGCTAAAAGTAGTGATATATTTCATCATATTGAAAACAAAAACAGCAATAATATAATAAATTAAGTTATATTTATATTCAATATACTGACATTCAATTATATTTATGTTCAATGTATTAAATCTAAACATAATCTTAAAAAATAAGGTTTTTATATTTTCCTTTGGTCATTTGTATCAAAACCATAGTTTTGCAATTTCAAAGATGACAAAATTCTCTCAGTGTCATAAAAGTCCAGTAAAACACAGACTTGTGATTCTTTTCCTTTGATTATGGCATTAATAATACAGTGTTCTCAAATATAACCCTGTGATAAAAGATTGTACCTATTTATGCACTGATTCTTTCTTATTTTCAATTACATTTGTTACCAGAAAATTAAAACACTTAGAAATTAATTTTAGAGTAATAATATCTCATTGTCTCTTTAACTTTTAATTGTCAAACATTTATTCCATTGTGTGTATGTGCTACATATTGTAGCTGTTCATTCTGGTAGATCAGAATTCTTGTAAGGACATGTAAATTTGTAAGAGTAGTAGAAGTTGGGGCTTGGAGAAGAGAAGAAATGAGACTATAATCTTTAAAATATATAAAAGAGAAACAAAATATTGAGACTGTGAATGTCTGTATTTTAGTGACACAATCACAAGAAAGGTTTGATTACAGAAATGGTTGCTGGTTTAAGAAAATATTTAGATACCTTTATAAATGTGGATTGAAGCCAATTCAAGACACATGGGATTACTGGACTTGACATTATCAGCAATATTAAAAAATCAACATAAAATACAGAGATATTTTGTAAAATGATCAAAGCTAGCAATATCTAAAAATAATTTTTCAATTATATCTTCAAAAAATAGGGCTATAGTGGACTATTTCAATAAAAGAAATAAAACAGGCATGGAAATACTAGAAAAAATGTGTTAGAGGGTATGCATTTATTCCCAGCACACACATACATGTTAGCTAGCAACAACAGTAACTCCAGGGCACCTGACATTCTTTTTTGCTCTATGTGAGCATTGCATAAATATGGTGCCTATATAAATGTGTGTGTGTGTGTGTGTGTGTATGTGTGTGTGTATGCAGATAAAGTACCCATTTAAATAAAATAAAAATTGAACAACTCTTTAAAAGGAAGAATAAGGTTTTAACACTGATCTTTTTCACAAATTACAAATTATTAGAACATTAAAATTTAGAATCCCTCAATAATGCTAAGTAATAAAATCTCTATGAAGTTGAAAAGATATCATGACCCTGTGTTATAAGACTAACTCTAGGAGTAATACTTCTGGCCATTTAAATGAAGCTTTTTTTTGCTTCATTTAATTTACTTAACAAGCAGGGAAGGTATACTAACTTCTCTCACATAAGTAAGGAACTGCTTGAAAACTACATATTTCTTGGAAGAATGAAGTATTATGAGAGTATTTCGCAATATAAAATAACTTTTAAACAGATATGTTGAAGTGCTTGCTTACAGGAGCCTTATATAGCTGTCTCCTGAAAGGCTCTGCCAGAGCCTGACAAATACAGAGGCAGATGCTCACAGCCAACCATCGGACTGAGCACGGGGTCCCCAGTGGAGGAGTTAGAGGAAGGACGGAAAGAGCTGAAGGGGTTTGTAGCTCCATAGGAAGAACAACAATAACAACCAACCACACCTTCCCCCAAGAGCTTCCAGGGACTAAACCACCAACCAAAGAGTAAACATGGAGGGACCCATGGCTCCAGCAAAATATGTAGCAGAGGATGACTTTGTCGGACATCAATGGGAGGAGAGGCCGTTGGTCCTGTGAAGGCTTGATGCCCCAGTGTAGGGCAATGCCTGGGCGTAGAGGCGGGAGTGGATCAGTGGGTAGATGAGCATTGTCATAAAAGTAGGAGAGGTAGGATGGAATTGGGGGTTTCCCGAGGAGAAACCGGGAAAGGGGATAACATTTGAAATGTAAATTTAAAAAAATCCAACAAAATATTCAAGTTACTCATAGTGTATAAAGATCTTTGAGACAATAAAATACCTTTATCTTTAACACTTAGTTCTACATTCTTCCATCTACAATCTCTAGGCATTATTGGACTTACTGCAGCTGCCTCAAAGACATCTTTGAATTTCACTTTTCCATAATTAGCATGATAAACAGAGTCAGAGCTACTTTAGATTGATTTTGATGCTTAATTGCACATACTTTATTTTAGTTCATCAAAAATTTCATCTTTGTACTTCAGCTGTTCTATTTAGAGTCAGTGACAGAGTACTTGTTAAAGTAAGCACAAAGAAAATTTAAAAAAAAAACTGAGCAAGAAGTAGAGAGACTAAGAAAGGAAGAGGGAGGGGGAAGGGAAGAAAGGATGGAGGAAAGGGAGAGTAGGGATATGAATTGTATAAATATTTATGAATTTTCATTGGTGTTTAGAACATAAAACTATGTGAAAACACATAAAATATCAAATATTCTGTTTAAAGTTCTTATAGAGTTAATAATACCAAGCAGAATTATATAGCATATATGAAATATATAATTAATTATCAAGAATGTATCTAATACGAAGACTAGGGAAAACGTAGAAAAGCACCAAGCTTAAATGAATAAATCTTCAGTCTCTATGGGCTCTACTACACATGCAGTCATGTATTGCAAGGGGAGTAACACTTTGGCATCCAAATTACTTTAACAATAATAGCCTAAAATTTCATGAAGGATGAAAAAGCTGGTTTTACAAATGAAGGAACTTAGGCTATCTCAGTGTAGACTAAGCCAAAAATTATGATCAGACTCAGTTTTATCACTCTTCAGAATATGACAAAATAAATCAACAATCATAAAATATATATTCATTTAAATAATAATATAAATGAAACTGACTATGAAATCAATAAAAGCCAAAATAAGGTGACAAGCCAATGAATCAATCTTCATGGTAAATTAGAAACAATAAATTAAAGTAAGTAGAATTAAGACAATAATTAATAAGTATGATAGAGGTGATATAGAAAATTGGCTATGTCTACATTTGTTTAATTAAAATAATCAATTATTCTTATTAAATACTGAAAAGTTGATTAAAGAAAAAGTGATAAAATGTAAATTATCAATATTGCAAAATAAGAGAAGTTATTTCTCATATATGCTCTTAAAAATCAGTAGAAAGTTTGGACCCATTGTCCATCTAAACTGATACAGAATGATAAAATTCCCTTGCAAATAACTACACCCAAATGTGGAAGGAACTAAAAATCTGAATAACTTTACTGTACTAATGTAATTCTATTGCATCAAAAAATGTTTTAATAAATACACTTCAGATGATTTTAATTTACTAGTGGATAAAATTAAATTATTCCACAAGAATAAATGATTAATATTCTGTATGTATATTGAGAAAATGTCTACCTAAATTTTATATTATGCACAAATTCTGGATAATATAAAATCATTTCTTAACATGGTATATGAATCCTCATAATCTTGTAAATATTTTATTGCATTAACAAATTTTATTTTGTTACTTCACATAGTACAGGAAAACCAGCTCATGAAATGGCATCTGATAATGGGAAAGATTTTCCAAAATTTATGAAAAGAAAAAAGTATCTTTATGAAATTTCATAGTGATCTCTTGGATGAGAAAAGAAAGCTGTTTTCAGAACCATTGGGCCTCTTTTCTTATTTGCCCCGGAGGTGTAGTCAGGGACAGCCCCATTGTAGCAGCCAAATTTAGCAGCGCAGGCTGCTCTGCTTGCCCATTGGTGTCTTCTCTATTGCCCAGTTCATCATGTGATCCTCATTAGTGGGCAAGACCTTGGTGATCAGTTTGGCTGCCTTCACCTCACCTCAGCTTGCATGAACTCTGACTCTTGCTGCTCCTCAGTTCCCATCATAGATCTGTCTCTCTCTCCTTTCCATTGGTTGGTTGCCACTGACCCTGTGCAGTCTTTCTGGAAGGTCAGATATTTCAAGAATGTATCTGCTAGGGTGAAGCCAATGTTGCTCACTCTGTGATCTCTTCAGTAGTAAAACAAGCCACAGGAGAATTTCAATGGTGACATGACAGCAATGGCTGATCATTATATTCAGGTCTCTAGTGCTGTTGTAGATCTAATGGAATATCAGGATTAAAAAAGGATACTTAGTCTGACACTGGGTTCTAGAATTAATGAAAAAAAATATGACTGTTAAGCTCTAGGGAGTCAGGGAAAGGTAATTATTTTCTGTAATTGCAAGATGGAAAAGTGAGTCCCCTTGCATTCCAGAGTCCTGTTATTACCCAAACATTGTAAAGACTGGATAGCGCTGTGACTAGCATCTCCATAACATGGTGCAGAATTCACTAGGTTTCTGTGATGGACAGTGTCAAACTGAATTCTTTCTTTGGGCTCAAATACCTTGGGAACCATATTAGCCTCTGTTGGATCCGTTCTCACTTACATCTTCTGACATCCACATGAATTATTGATCCAGTCCTGCACTCCTTCACTGGCTCCTGGATATTTATACAAAGAAAAAACTTACTACATTATATAATGTGTGAGCATTTTAAAAACATAGACTAAAATCATGTATCCTGTAGAAGACAGACAGAAACAATTCCTTATTCTTTGATAAGTTGCAGGCATTACCTGAAGAAGACATAATGCCAATGAAACCAGTCAATAGTGAATATATGTTCCTAAAATGTACACTTCTTCTCCTGAAAAGAAATGGATCAAAGGCAAAGGCTGAAATCAAGATGGAGGAGAAACATGTACTATACATATGTCAAAAACGATCTCTGTACAGACTGCAAATCAATAAGGAGAAGACAATTTAAAATTTCAAAGTAGGTTAGTTGGTCCGTAAAGCCTTCTATTGTAGTGTGAACAGACATTCCTCAACCTGCTGCCTCATCAAGCCTTTAGTTGACTCTTCTCTGAACAAACCAAAGTAAAGACACAATATGACTGCTCAGGAGGAATCTCAAAATATTAATCTAAGTTATAATTCTGTTTCTGCAACATCATCAAGTGGTAAAAGAGGTTAACTTTTGCACATACAGGATATGCCTGCATTTTGGTCAGATCACATAGACCTAGAATGTCTTCGGATGAGATCCTCTGCCAGAGCATTCATACTGCTGAATTAAAATTCTTCTACAGAAGTGGAATAAATAATACTTGGAAGCATTTTTTGACCAATCAATTTCTAGAGACCTCAACACAGTAGAAGAAGACACATAGGAAGCAACATGAAAGTTTCACTTCCTTATCTGGATGAAGTAGACGAATGAAGGAAGTAATTTTGATAGAAGTTTGATTTAAAACTTTACTTATACCTGTTGCGGAGAGGGAAAATCTGTTACCACCAACAAAGTGACACTGGATATATCAACTACTCCAGAACAGTCCTAATATTTAGTCATAATTGACCAACATATAAATTACTCACCAGATACAGCTTTGTACTTTATATTTTTCTTTAAGGTGGTGGCTTTATTTTGCTTTCTTTTTTTTCCCATTGTGTTATGTTTCTGTTTATATTTTTTCAGTAAGAACTTCAAGTAAGGAGGGGCAGAGGATCTGGAAAGACTTGTAAAGGCGAGGAATATATTTAAATTTTAAATGTTTTTGCATATTAGAATATATAAGCAAATATGTTTTTCACTATTGAAGACATCTTTGTGCATTTTAAAATAGGTTTGGTTAATTTATATAAATATTTGCTATATTTCAATTTCTTAGATTTTAGCATCTGAGCATGCTTAATATACTCCTGTATGCTTATCAGCATGTGTAACTAATATGTGTTAGTTTCACTTACAGAAAAAGAACTAGTTTAATTCTTTACATGGCAGGGGCCAGAGCTAAGGGTGAATTGACTAAGATTAATTTTCAAACCTCTTACTGAAATGACTCTCAAAATAGGATTAAAGTTCAATTACTGAAAGCAAAAAAAGGTGTTATCTGATTTAGCTCCTGCCAGCTCTCCACTCCAGGGACAATATTCTATTCTCCATAAATTCTGCCCATGGTGGGGATTATGCAAATAGAATACTTTACTTTGTATTGGCAGTTCTTCACCTACCCTTGGATTTAAACTCATAACTAAATGCTACTCTTTCTGCTAGTCAAATGAATATTGGGTTTCCTGTCACTACATTCCGAAAATAAGTCATCCATTCAAAGCAATGTAAGTTGTTCTTTAAGTCACACAAGTTGAGTGTAGAGATTCCAGAATGTCTTGCAAATAAACCTTCCTTAATCATGAAAATAATGCCCTACTTTGTAACTTAAGTTTACTTTTGACAGTCACATGTTTTTCAACACAGTCATGTTTGAAAATAAATATTAATAATTATCAATATGTAGCAGTAGCATCTATGTTAACATTTTATTAATTTATGAAAAAATTTAAATTGTTTTGCACTATATTGCTTGAAGTTTTAAAATTATGCTAAATTACTTTTTAATGGATATATTATTCCTATATAGCATTTTCAAATCTGTGGCTACAATAAGGAATACATTTTTATGTAATGTATTAGATAAGGGTTTTGATTCTTAATATTACATTATAATGTCTAAGATTTCTGTCTGACTACAGCTAATTATTGTGATTAATAATGTATTTTAGAGTATTTGCATTATCTAAAAATTTCAGAATGTATTTCTCCAAGGATTCATTCACTGTATGTGTTCATGACTGGGGAGATTAGAGGAAGTTATTCAGCTACATTTATTTATTTTCTTGAGACAAACTCTCTCACTGGAGGAAGCTTCTGTGCCTCTCTTATGCTTGCTTAGAGCACTGAACAAGACTGATCTATGATTGTAGCAGAATGTCACTAGGAGTCTTTTAATTGCTGTGATTCTCTTGTGAAGTATTTAGTTTTACCCTCGGTCCCTGGGCCCCTGGGTCCCTGGGTCCCTGGATCCCTGAGCTATGTAGTCTCAGGTTCTTGGTCATCCAAACAATGTCAGGTGTAGGTGGTATCTCCGAGTGGGCCTTAAGTTAAATCATATGTTGGTTGGTTACTCTGACAAGCTTTGTACCATCATTGCACAAGTGTATCTTGCAGGCAACAAAGCATTGTAGGTCAAAACATTTGCACCTGAGTTGGCTTGAATTCTCAGTCAGTGAGTTGTATTGGTGTTATTTTTAACAACAGACCCTTGCCATCAAAATGTGAAGAATAATCTTTAGTGTTTATAACATCTTGATTTGTGTGTGAGCAAACAAATTGATTAGATATAACCCATTCCTGATAATGGAAACTTAATTTGGTAAAAACTGATGACCAGTTAGATAAATTATATTCCTCATTACTATCCTTACAATTGTACCTTATTTTCTGTACAACTTATCTCACAATTCATGTGATTTATTATTAAAGCAAGTATCCGCTTATTGGTACTTATATTTTCATGGATATAAGAACCTGTACTGAACTATGGATAACCTCTCAAGAGTTATAGCCTTAGAGAAGTCTGACTCTTTCTACTTCAGAAGCCACTCAGATGGCAGTTGGGTTCCCTGAGCCCTTCTACCATGCATACTAGGATCTTGGTTGGCTTGATCTTGTGCAGGTCCTATTCACGCTGTCACAGCTGCTGGGAGTTGATAAGTGCAACAGTCTTATCATCCCCAGCAAAAGTAAGTGCATATTCCCACAACTTATCACTCTTACAATCTTTCTATTTTCTCTCATGGAATAATCTCTGAGTCTAGTGGATTGGGGTTTGATATAGTTGTCCCATTTAGTGTTGAAGACTGACATGTCATCTTGAATTTAAAAAAAAAATATATAAAGCAGAAAATATTGTTAGAATATATTGTAAGGTAGATTGTGATAAATACTATAGTTCAAACAAAAACTATATTTTCAGGTTTGCAAATAATGTAAAACACTCAGTAATAGAATGGATTGTGACAAACTTACAACTCGGGGGAGGGAGAAGGTGGCACTCAGAGAGTGCTTTTTATTTCTGTTTTCCATTAGGGGAGGAATGTCAGCAATATTTTCCTTCTCAAAAACCATTGGGATTCTAAGGATCCCTGTGAGAGTGCTACATTGAGTAGAATTTTCAAAAATTTGGTTGCATCTTACAAAACATAAATATGCTTTCTGTCACAAATGTACAACTTGGTAAACTAGGCTACCCATCAAAGGAAGGTTTTAATGATTTTTAAATTATATCTAAAAATGTAGTCACTCATATTAATATTAATGTGCGAAGTTAAAAATGGGATGCCTGTGTGTAAATCTATAAGTTTTACAGTCATGTTTTGGAATAAGTGCCAACGTTTGAGATTTTTCTTATATTTAATAGACAAATCCATGTGGAGAATACAATCGTAATATAACTAAGAGACCTAAAGAGCTACGGCATGTAAATTTCACCAAAGTTCAAAGGAATATGGAATGATTTGTTTTTTAAAGATTGGGAATTGAATCTCAAGAACAGAGTCACTAAATGGAATAAAATTGAGGTATATATAAATATAATATATATACACACACACACATATATATAATATATATTCATATATATATCATATGTAAGTATATGATACATTCATTTCATATGTTAGCTTTTCAGTAACTTCTTTTAAAATTAATATGCAGCAAATATGATTAGTATGAGTTTGCATGTATGCATGATACTACTGTGGGAGAATGATCCAGGGTAAATGTGTAATAATGAAGATAATTTGTAGACACTTCAGCACCTTAACCTACCAGCCATCTCACTAGCCCAGGTTTTATATAACCTTCTATTAATAGATTTTCTTTTGAGACTGTCAGGGTTTTAACTGTACCATCAATCAGTCTTCAACTGCATATATGATGAAAAGACTAAGAAATTATATTAATAATCTCCAATTTTTGAATCATAGATGTAACCATAAAGAAATTTACTAGTACTTTATTAAAGGTTATAAAAGAATACATTGAAAATTATTTACTCTAGGAAAATAAAACCTCACAATATTAGAGGTAAATATGGTTGAACATAATTACTGTTTTTTCTGTATTCTTTACTGGTTATTTTATTTATTTACATTTCAAATGTTATCCCCCTTCTCTGTTTCCCCTTTGCAAACCTCTGATTCAATGCCCCTTCTTCTGCTTCTATGAGAAGCTCCCTAAACCACCCATCCACTCCTGCCTCACTGCCCTAACATTCCCCAACACTGGGACATCGAGCCTTTTCAGGATCAAGGACCTCCCCTTCCACTGATGCTCAATAAGGCCTTCCGCTGCTACAAATGCAGCTGCAGCCATGGGTCCCTCCATGTGTACTCTTTGGTTGGTGGTTTAGTCCTTGTAAGCTCTGAGGGTCTGGTTGCTTGATACTGTTGTTCTTCCTATGGGGTTGCAATCCCTTTCAGCTCATTCAGTCCTTCCCCTAACTCCTCCACTGGGGACCCCGTGCTCAGTCCGATAGTTAGCTAGTCAGGCTTTATAAGACAGCTATACCAGGCTCCTGTCAGCAAGCCCTTCTTGTCATCTGCAATAGTGTCTTTGTTGGTGTCTACATACTCCTTTACAATGCAGTGTTGTAAGACAAAGACATTTAATTTACAAAATTAAATCTTTTCCTTCAGAGCTCAGGGAACTCTACAGATACCGATGGAGAACACCAAGAAAACAAGCTCTTAAACCAACATGAGCAAAGCTCAGATGAACTTATAGACACTAAAGCAGCATCCACGGGACCTGCAAGGATCTGCATAAGATCCTTGATGTATATATTATGGCTTCGACTGTTTTTTTTGGATTCTTGTGTGAACTAGTAGATCTCTGATCATTGTGCATTTTCTTGAGCTCTTTTGTTTCTGTGGTTTGTGTTGTCCAACTCTGAAATGATAACTTCTGTTTTAGCTTATATTTTCAAATGAATGAATGCATGAATGAGGGAGTGAATAAATGAAAACCAAACCCCTAGGGAAAAGGTTAACAACTGAACTCTCCCTTATAGCTGCTTGGATATAAAAAGTCTCTCCCATTCAGTGAGATTGTGTGTACACAGGCTTCATGGTCAGGAGTAGTTGACCAAGATATAATGGACTCCAAGTGTTTGTGTATACTTCTATTTGGTTATAGTTTTTGTTGTTGTTGTTTGTTTATTTTCTTTTGGGGTATTGTTTTATTCCATATTCTTGGTTTTGAGGCGTTTGGCTGTTATCTTGGGTTTTGCTTGATTTTTGAGTAAGAATTTAAAGATGCATGGATAGGGAAGGGGAGAGGATCTGGACGGATTGAGGAAGAGAAAAATTACAATCAAAATATATCTTAATTTTAAACAATGTTTTAAATAATAAATAATAAAAAATAAAATTAAGATAGTAGTTTTATTTCCTTTATGGTTGCCTTCTAAAATCAATTTATTAATAAATCGTTGTTGTAAGTTCTAAGTTGTCATACAAAATAATGAGTTTTATATACATGTATGCTCTTGTATTTTGTTATAATCTCTTGATGACTATTTTTCTCTTTCACCCTACAGGACATCACTGAAACATCTGTATTTGATATATAATACTATGATATAAAACATGCCACAGTTTTATTGCTCAGCCAACTTTTTTGACTGAATAGCAGTCTCCATTTCCATTCATTTTTAAATAAATGATAGAATTTTAACTTTGTTCTGTTTTATTGCTTTATAAAAGTTCATATTCTATATGTGTGTATCACGTTTTTAAAAATCCACTCATCAACTTCCAAGCACGTAGATAATTTCCATTAGCCTGAATATGTGGCTCATACAAAAAGAAACATAGATGTACATGTATCTCTGTGTATACTTATATTGCTTTGCTAAGTGACCAGAGTCAACTGGCAGTTATGCTTTAGTCTTCTGATAAAACACCTAATTGACCTTCCTAGTGGGTTAACTAGTTTACATTCTGAGCACCAGTATATGTTTCTTATTTCTCTCCCTATATTCCAACCATCAATTGTTGTTACTAATGATTAAATATTTAAATATGATTTCTTCCTATATTATTTACCTCTATTGCTCATAATGTCCTCAGTAGATAGGTTTTAGTGACTACATATGCACAGTTCTTGATAAAATACTATGGATCATAATTTATCTTCTACACTATACTTAAAAGATAGGCTTGAGGAACCAATAATTTGAAGATATTTCTTTAAGCATATTTGCAGTTCTTACTGCCTGCGTAGGGCTTGCCACCCTTCTTTCTAGAAATAAAGATCCATCTAATAATCAATAATTTTAACCATCCACTTAGTCAGGTAGAAAAATATGAACAGGAAATATGCATGTGGACTAGTATTCTTTGGGCGTTGGAAGAATTTTTATTTCCTCAAAATATGTTGTCCCATGAACCATTTTGAAGAGTTTTAAGCTGAGACCTAGAGCAACTTCCAAGAACATGAAAAAAAAAAAAAAAAAAAAAAAACGTAAAAAAAATTTTAAAATTTGATGTAATGGTCTAAAGATATTCATTGAATATTGGGAGAGGTGAAATCTTGACAGTCTCAAAAGAAACTGTTAACTTGAAAACTAATCTAATTTGAATTAACATCATTTGAGAAGGATTCATAAAAATTACTGCCTTTAAAAGTAATTTTGTATTTTATATTTCTAAAGGAACAAGATTAATATAATAAATTACTGTGTAATTTAAATGTGATAAATGTGCCATTTATCAATATTTTTAACTGAAGAAGAAAAATTATCAAGGTGAAAATATGAACTGGTATTTATATTATCCTTATATTTGGGTGTATTATAAATATAATCATTGAATTAAATGAAGTTAATTAATTAAACTAATTAACTCACTAACATTTTATTTAACCTATGAAACTGAATTTTGGCAACAGTTGAGATTACTGTGAAACCTCATGACCAGAGTTTGATTCTCCAGAGAAAAGAACTCACTTCCTCTAATTATACTGTGCCCACTACAGAAGCATATGTATATGTATCCACATCATATGTACATATCATACACCCATGAAATAATGAGAACAAATGATAAAATAAATGATTGCAAACAATGAACAATAAAATTTTTGTTCCTTTACATATATTGGTATACATTTTCATGTTAAAATATGAATCATATTCACATATGAAATTACTTGTACTAGATTTGTCATTCAGGTAGAAATTAATTTGTATTTGATACTGGTCAATTATTTCTGAACAATTTCTGCATGTAAAAGTGATAATATTAATTTTCAATAAAATTAAAGTTACTACATTTCATCTAAAGCATTGACTTTGGACATTATTTTTCTCTCAAGTGTTTTAGAGTCAATAATAATTAAAAAATAATTTTGCCAACCTCTAAACTCAACTAACAACTACAGTTATATTTTGTTTTACAAGTTCAGACAAGTTACTTTTTATATATGACATTATCTCTTGGAATCACAAATCCTTACTGTACTATTAATCATTGTCTGTTTTGATGACAGATTTTATTACTTTATGCATTAACATATACTGGTAACAAGGCAGTATCAATCTACAAAGTGACATGTTTTGATATGCATTGTTTGTGATCATACCTCACCCGAAAGGAGAAATGATTGACTGAATTTTCAGAAGCTGGGTAAAAGTCATCAATTCTACTTCTCTTCTCTTGCTATTATACTAAGTTTATTTCGCATATAACATCATGGCTCCTATTATCATATATTGGGTAGCCCAACCGATTTATCCTTTATATATTTAATAATCACATAATAGCTTCAGTAGATGAATATGCCTAGAAAATCACAGGGCAGGTCACTTGGACCCATGTTGCTATTAAGTGGTTGAATATAATTTGATAATATGATTGTCCTCCTGTAATTGAGCTCTTAATTTAATTCATAAGAAGTTTCACTTTCAAATTCTCTATATACTGACCTTTCTGCTCTATTAGAAAAATATAATTTTTCATTCATCTACAAATAACCTCAACACAATAAAAATATAATTAAATGTAATTATTCCCCTAAGTAGTATCTAAACACAAAACTAATTTAGTAGCAGACTATTCAGTAGTTTACTACCTATTTCATTTTTTTTCTTTTTAAGTTTTATGGACTATGTGTATTTCTCAAAATTGTTATGTTCTAGTCCTAGCTCCTAGTGTCTTTTAGCATGACATTATTATTGTGGTAAAAGTGTATTAAAATTAATTATGACTCAATTATGAAATTAGGATAGATTGTAGTTAGATTTGATCAATATTCTTATAGAAAGAAAGACTTCTGGACACATCTACCTGACTAAGGAACCATATAAAGACACAGGAAGACATAAGTGATTCATATGCCACACAGAGACCTCAAAACCTTTTTGACATTCTTTTTCTTTATTGTTTGATTTTTCGTTTTATTTTCTTGTTTGTTGTTGTTTTTGTTTTTGTTGTTGTTGTTGTTTTCAGGGCTGTGTAACAGCCCAGGTTCTTGCTTTGCAGACAAGACTGGCCTCAAACTCATAGAATTCTGCCTGGATCTACTTACCACATACTGGTATTAATGGTGTAAACCATCATTCTTTGCCTAAGGTTTGACTTTCAGCACTCTAAACTGGAAAAAAAATAACTTTATGTGGTTAAAGCCATTCAACCCATGGTAGGTTTTTAAGACAATTACCTCAAATTAACACAATGATCACTGCCAGTTTTTTTGGTAATAATAAATATATGGGTATATTCTGAGATTTAAAAAAATTATTACTTAAAAAGGCATAATACTTTTTTAAAATTACATATATATTGTTTGTACACACATACTATGTAGCAAGCATTTAGAGGTCAGAGGACAAGTTTGGAAGCTTCAGTTTTCTCCTTCTACCATATAGATCCTAAGAAGCAATCTCAAATGTTTAAGCTTTGGGCAAATAAGTTTATCTGCATATGGTATCTTACCCGTATACAAAGTACAGCATTAAGAACATAAAACTAAGTAACGTTTAGGTATTTTAACAATGTTCACAACTGAATGACATATATCCCCATAGATATTTTTAGAATATATTATCAAAAATGTTGACAAATAAACAAACCAATGCAATGAAACTTCAGAGTTTTACTTGGGGACATAGACTATAAATAAAAGAAAACTAATATTATGATATAAATCAGATATTTAATAATTATGTATTTTTTAAAATGTATGCTTTCAAACCTATTAATTAAAATGACCTATCACTTATGAAAATCAACAAGTTGAGTGCTTTTTTTCTTTCCTAAGTTACCATCCTTAATTTTAATTACTTGAATTAACTCAGCTCACCAATGTCAGTAGAGTTAAATGAGACCATGATCTTAAGTATGGCAATACGATCAGTGAATATTGCTAGGATTAACTTCTGTGATGACCTTGGTACTTGACTGCTATAGGATCTATAATTACTCCTTGAAATTGGCTTAGGTGAATTGTAGATCTTGAATGGCTAATAGAAGACTTCCATCCAGCTTTTCATAAACTCTCAAGTAAAGCAGCCCTTCAGTTCCCACTTACACCTTGTCTAGGATAATTTATGTTGTGGTTTAGATTGCCTTTGCTCTCATTTCCCATTAGGATTATGAACACATTGTCGGCTTGCCATCCTTTCTCCTCTATCCACACTGATAACCACAATGAAACTTCTTTTATCGTACAATTACTTTTACCTCTCCAACTATGTCAGGATATGGAATGGTTTTCCTCAAAACCACTTAGTTTATTATGTTGTTCTCCTCACATACACACAAACACACAATCAGACACACTGATCATCCACCATGATCAAGTAGACTTCATCCCAGAGATGCAAGGTTGATTCAATATATGAAAATCCATTAATGTAATCCAGTATATAATCAAACTCAAAGAAAAAATAATATAATCATCTCCTTTGATGCAGAAAAAGTGTTTGACAAAATACAGCACCCCTTCATGTTAAAAGTATTAGAGAGATCAGGAATTCAAGGCCCATAACAAAACATAATAAAAGGAATATACAGCAAACCAACAGCCAATTTCAAATTAAATGGAAAGATACTTGAAGCAATCCCCCTATAATCAGGGACAAGACAAGGATGCTCACTGTTGCCATATCTATTCAATATAGTACTTGAAGTTCTATCTAGAGAAATATGACAACAAAAGGAGATCAAGAGGATAAAAATTGGCAAAGAAGAAGTCAAGGTATCACTATTTGTGGATGATATGAATATATATATATATATATATATATATATATATATATATATATATCCCCAAAATTCAACCAGAGAACTTCTACAAATGATAAATAGCTTCAGAAAAGTGGCTGGAAATAAAATTATTCAAATAAATCAGTAGCCTTTCTTTATACAAATGATAAACAGGCAGAAAAAGAAATTAGAGAAACAATACCCTTTGCAATAGTCAAAAACATTATCAGGTATCTGGAAGTAAGTTTACCAAACAAGTAATAGATCTGTTTGATAAGAACTTCAATTTTCTCAAGAAAGAAATTGAAGAAGACATCAAAAAATGGAGAGATCTCCCATGCTCATGGATTGGTAGAATTAACATAGGAAAAATGACCATCCTACCAAAAGCAATCCACAGATTCAATGCAATTCCCATCAAAATCCCAGTACAATTCTTCAAAGACATGAAAAGAACAATTCTCAGGTTCATATGGGAAAACAAAAAAAAATCCATGATAAAAAATACAATTCTTAATAATAAAAGAAATTCTGATGGAATCACCATCCCTGATCTCATGATATACTACAGAACAATAATGATAAAAATGCATGAAATTGGTACAGAGACAGACATGTTAATCAATAGAATAGAATTGAAGACCTAGAAATAAAACCACACACTTATGGACACTTGGTCTTTAAAAAAGACACCAAAAATATACAGTGGACAAAAAACATCTTCAATAACTGGTGCCGGTCTAACTGGCAGTCAGTATATAGAAAATGTGAATAGATCCATATTGGTCACCTTACATAAAGCTCAAGTCCAAGTAGATTAAGGACCTCAACACAAAATCAGATACAATGAATCTAATAGAAGAGAAAGTGGGAAAGAGTCGAACTCATTGGCATGGGGGGGACGTTTCCTGATCAGAACTCCAATGGCTCAGGTTTTAAGATCAAGAATTAATAAATGAGACCTCATGAAACTGAAAAGCTTTTTTAAGGCAGCGGACACAGTCAATAAGACAAATTGGCAATGTGTAGATTGGGAAAAAGTCTTCACTAACCTCAAATCTAATAGAGGGTTAATATCTAAAATATATAAAGAATACAATAAGCTAACCTCCAAAAATTCAAACAACCCAATCAAAAAATAGGATATAGATCTAAACAGAATTCAGAGCAGAGGAATCTCCAATGGCTGAGAAGCACTTAAAGAAATGTTCAAAGTCATCAAGGAAATGCAAATCACCTGAGACTCTACCTTACACTAATCAGAATGACTAAGATCAAAAACTCAGGTGACAACACATTAGTGACAGTGTGGAGAAAGAGGAACACTCCTCCACTGCTGGTGGTATTGAAATTGGTACAACTATTCTGGAATTCAATCTGGAAGTTCCTCAGAAAATTGGAAATTGATCTACCTGAAAACCCAGGTATGCCCCACTATGCCACAGGGGCACATGTTCTACTATGTTCATAGCATATTTGTGATATGCTTATTTGTGATAGCCAGAAGCTGTAAAAAAAAGAGCCAGATGTCCCTCAATGGAAGAACGGATACAGAATATATGAGTAATTTACACAATGGATTACTTTTCAGCTATTAAGAACAAGGCCACCATGAGTTTTGCAGGGAAATGGATTAAACTAGAAAATATCATCCTGAGGTAACTGTAGGACCCAAAAGAACATGAATGGTATGTACTCACTAACAAGTGGATATTAGCCAAAAACATACAGAACACCCAGGATACAATCCACAGAACTCAAAAAGGTTAACAAACCGAAGGGCCCAAGTGAGAATGCTTCAATCCCACTTGGGAAGGAGAAGAAAGAGTCATGGAATGCAGAGGGAGGAAGGGACCTGCAGAGGGAGGAAGGGACCTAGTTGGGAGAACGAGGGTGAAGGGAAAAAAGGGAAACATGATCAGGTATTTGGGGGGGGGGGGGCAGGGCAAAAGCCCTGAGGCCTAGCAGAATGAATGGAAACAGGCAACCTTGGAAATTGGGATGTGGGGGGACCCTCTCGAATGTACCAGAGACCTGGGAATTGGGAGATTCTCAGGACTTAAGGGGCATCTTAAATGAAATGCCAAACAGTTGGGAGAGGGAACTTGTAGAGTCCACCTCCAGTAGAAAGACAGGCCATCAAGTGGAGGGATGGGGTTGCCATCCCACAGTCAAAACTCAAACCCTGAATTGTGCCTGTCTAAAAGACCTTTACGAACAAAAAAATGGAGAAGAGACTGAGTGAAAGGAGGTCCAGTGACCAGCCCAAATTGGGATCCATCTTAAGGGGGGGTTCCAAAGCCTGACACTATTACTGATGCTATGGGGTGCTTATAGAAAGGAACCTAGCATGGCTGACCTTCGAGAGACCCCACATGTATATGACTGAGAATGAAGCAGATACTTAAACCTAACCAATGGACTGAAGTCAGAGACCACTGTGGTTGAATTAGGGAAAACCTGGAAGAAGTTGAGGAAAAGGGTGACCCCAGAGGAAGACCTACAGTCTCAACTAACTTAGGCCCCGAAGATTTCTCAGCCACTAGACCACCAACCAGGCAGCATACACCAGCTAATATAAAGCCCCCAAAACATATACAGCAGATGGTTGTCTGGTCTGGCCTCAGTGAGAGAAGATGCACCTAACCCCAGAGAGACTTGAGACCCCAGGAAGTGGAGAGACCTGGCGGGGTGGGGTGGAGTATGGGGGGTGTTGGGATATCCTCTTGGAGACAGTAGAGAAATGGAATGGTATGAGGAACTCTTGAGGACAGACTGGGGGGATAACAACTGTAATGACTAAAGTTAATTTAAAAAAGTAAAAAGAAAACCTACATCTTAGTGCTTGTAATAATAGATGTTTGATAATTGAAAAAATTGTCAAAATAAATAATAATAAAAGACGTATCTCCTAAGAGTACTGTTTAGTTACAGGCATGCACAAAAATTAAAATTAGATATTTATGTATCTATCACTCTGCACACAATTAACTCCAAAGTAAGTCAGATACCTAAAATATTGGAAATGCTAAAAGAAAACATTGTCAGTACCATGGAAGATATAGGTATAGGAAAACAAAACAAATCAATATCACCAACAAACAACAACAACAACACAAAACAAAACCCAACTTTTTTAGACAGTCTTCATTTGCCCAGGAATTAAGGCCCAAAACTAACAAATGTCAAAGCAATAAAACTAAAAAGCTCCAAATAGCAAAGGAACGAGGACACTCATATTGTGAGAAATATTTTCTAGCTATATGTACAATAGAGAATTAACTTCCAGAATATATAAATAAGTCCAAAAACAAGCAAGAAAAAATAGAACCCAACCAAATTAAAACTAGGTTATGATTCTCTACAGAGAGTTTCAAATGGCAAAACATTATAACATTATGTTAAAAAAGTTTTCATACATATTTAAATTCATAAATGTACCACATTTTATAAATATATACCTGTTTTAATCATTCATTCACATGTGTGTAAGTATTTATGTATTTTAATAATTAATATTTACACACTTAAAAATCATGAAGTGACAATGATCCCCCTGAGGACTATATAATAGTAAACAAAACACAAATTCCCTGGTATAGAGAATATCTCTTCAAGAAGTTTAGAAGAATATGAGACTCTTCCAGTACAAAACGGGCTATGTTGTTGTCATTAGTTTCCTTCCAGTCTTAAAAGCAAGAGCCCGAGGCTGAAAGCACTCCATGGTTTTCTATTCAGAGGTTATAGTAATTGAGCTTGAGAGGACCTGGAGGACTCCTTCCTGTGGACTGACCCTTATAGTATCAGAAGGTGTCATGCAAGTTGCCAAAGGAGAGGAGCAATCAATAGTTTTATCCAACCATAAGTCCATAACAATTATAGAACTTTTAAGATATTTCTGATGTTGAATGAATTGCATTGTTATTTTGGGTGTAACCAACTGCTGTCTAATTGGACTTAAGGCCCACTCAGTAGAAAACAATTCATCCTGCTACTGTAAACTTGCTAATTACCAGCTGGAGAGATCATAGAAAGGAGAAACTGACACAGTCATTTTTGTAAAGCAATATAATTTTAACTGTATTCTAAATAGTTATATTTATAGACATAGCTAAGTGTAGCTCTCACTGCATCAAAGAAGCATCGTTTTGCAACAGGTGGATGCAATTACAGAGATCCACAACTAGCTAAGCTGCAGAAAAGAAGAGAATATGGCATCCCACTAGCAACAGATGCATATGCAATGCAACTCCTACACTTAAGGCCCAGGGAGAAATGAAGCAGTGACTGAAGATTTTAAGAGCCAGAAGCTCAGGATGCCTGTTGCTAGGTAGCGTTCACTAAGCCTGACACAAAACGGCACCCATGATGTATCTACAATGTGGTTTCCTAAAAAAGAAATACATAAGGTGAACATCAGTTTGAAATACTAGAATGAATGATGGACATACATTTGAAAAGGTCTTGACTCCAGATCAAGAGGAACAAGTAGTCAATAGCTACTGAGAAAAAGAGAGATAATTTCCTCCAAGAATGACCTCCTGCATAGTACATCCAATTCCAAACAGGTAGCCCTGGATATGCATAAAAATGACTTAACAGGGTACATATATAATAATTTAGGAAAAGACCACAAATTGCGGGTACAGAATGAGTTTGGGGAGAGGAGTTACACAGATAAATTATCATATAGAAAGTACTGAGCAATTTTAAATTAAAAATTAACTTTTGTTTAATATATGTAATGGAAGAGAACAAATTGTTGTAAGTTGGTAATAATAAAGACAATGCTTAACTGCTTTCTTAAACCAAACAATTGCTTGCACTGGAATGACAGAGCCATCAGCTTCAAAGTCCTTTTTCTGTGAAAAGTGTGCGCTGAGCCAAGATATTCTGACTTGGACCACCTCTATGCAATATTTCTGGTTTTATATTAAGTATTATGACTTAATTAATGTGGAAACTAAAAATTTTGTGGTTTTGGTTTTTTTTGTAATGTTTAATTCTTCCATAAGTCTACTACAATCTCTCTCTCTCTCTCTCTCTCTCTCTCTCTCTCTCTCTCTCTCTCTCTCTCTACCTCTCAGGTGTATGTATGTATATATACATAAATTAAAAATAACCAAAAGTATAATTCATCAAATGTTCAAACAAATGCCTTTAAAACAGGTTGAAATTTAAGGGAAACCTCGGTATAGCATAATATGCTAGAAACTAGGAATCTTTCAATAGTCAAGTGGGATACATAACAAAGTTATGCAGTAGATGATTGACAGGCAATAGCAATCTACTTCCGGTGAATAATAACAGAGAGGGCTATGAATATATGTGCCAATGATATTTAATCCTGTTTAGAAAATAAAGGCTGCTGCCTGGGACGCCAGGAGTCGGTAGCCAACGAGCGCCATAGAAAGGTAACCTCCCAGGAACTTGGAAGGGCCTGGAGTGGGGTTGAGGGGAGCAGCACCTCTCACCCAGACCCGCCCGGATCTGCCAGGATCCGGGGCCTGAGAACCCAGGGACAGAAAAACTGTGAACTTTCCGATTTACACTGGTGCCTGGGGACCTCAGCCTGGGCCACAAGGCTCAACGTGAACAGGGAATCCCAGAAGTGCTGACACACCTTTGAGCACAAGCAAAACCACCACTTCTGGATCAAGAGAGACCTTTACAGAACCTTTGGGGCATAGGAACCAAGGGACAGTGGGGACAAGATCCTTCTGATTCCATTCTGCACCCCAGAGCGGACCCTGAGGGACAGCTCCCCAAACCCAAACACCTCTCAGAGAGAGCTGGTCTTCAAGGAGTACTGACACAGAGATCTGCAGGAGGGGCAAGCCACAACCGGACAGAGTAAGATCAGCTAACATCAGAGTCAACAAGATGGCAAAAGGCAAGGGTAA
>CM052709.1:13784407-13796374 GCA_028551405.1 Uromys caudimaculatus
GTCGGGAGGGGGGTGGGAGGTGGAATTCCCTCCTAGAGGCGGGTTGGGGAGGGGATCGGGGGTATCCAAAGAGGAGACTCAGAAAAGGGGAAACATTGGAAATGTATATAAAGTATCAAAAATTAAAAAAAAAAAGAAAATAAAGGCTAAACTAACGCGATGAAACGGAATCATCTGGAAAGATGACCAGCAAAGAATTACAGAAGAAAAATATTCATAAATTTTGAAAGAAATATGAATCTATCTGTTTTAACATAAGAAAAGTAGAATTTTAATGGAGGGAGAAAAGGGCTTTATGGATACAGTCAGATTCTTGATTTATCTCAGTATCTGGAGATTATGATTCTCTGACACACATAGGAAGCATCTTGAACATTTTCTGTAGGGAGTTAAGAAATTAATTTCTTTTAATGACATCAATTATATGAACACAGTTGTTTAGGAATACTCCAAACAAAAAGATATTAGACACCGATAGAGAACATAACAGCTCTAATTCAATGAAATGAAAATAATGACTGATTCATATATTACAAACAGAAATGAGACATAGCAAGCCTGGTGAAGTCTAGATAAATGAAAGTGCTTGAATTATAAAATGTTGAACTCTGGTTACCTAACCACAGAGTGATTTAGTGGAAAGGGAGCTACTAAGATGGCTTAGTCCCATTCATTAGAAACCTGTGACAGATGGAAAAAATGAGTCTTATAATTTATGTTATTATTACCTCCATCCTGCAGCATGCATGTCTGCACACATAGACACAAAGTCACATAGACACAAAGTCACACACACTCACACACACACACACACACACACACACACACACACACACACACATGATAGATGATAGGTAGAAGGAAAGAAAGAAAGGAGGGAAGGAGGAAGGAAGGAAGAAAGGAAGGAAGGGAGGAAGGATGGAAGGAAGAAAGGGAAGAAAAGAGATATACATACAGGTAGATGATAGATAGATAGATAGATAGATAGATAGATAGATAGATAGATAGATAGATAGATAGATAGACAGATAGATGGATGAATTAAAATATCAGAAAGACAAGGTAGAACCAGAAAGTACAACTTTGTTTTCTAATATTAGTATTCAGAAATCAATTGTGCAGACACATTTTGACAAATTATCTCATTTTAATATGAAGATAAAGTAGGTGTAAAAGTAAGGCTGGACATAAATTTCTGGAAAGGGCAAGAAAGGAAAACGCACAGAATGTCAGTGGATAAGTAATAATGAATATGGAGCAGGAAAAATGGAAGAGTGCTGTGGATTATCAGGGCTGTGAGTTAGGTAAGAGAGGTTGAATCTGTCTTATATGCTCTTCCCCCTACCCATACCATGGGAACATACAGTGTGAAGTTCTCAGGGAAAATGAAGTTTGGACAAAAGTGAAATGAAAAGCGTTTATTAAAACAAGCAAATAAGTCTGTGAGAGATTGTTGTATGTTAAACAGACAAAGCTCAAAAGAATCAATAGGCAACATTCAAATAGTTTTGTCCAACATATATAGAAATTTACATTCCTAAAACTCGACCTTGGCAGGTATATTGTTTCTCATTAGCTAGCTAAAAGCCCACTCAGAGCAAGTGCAGAGGAGATGGTTTAAGAAAACAGTCACCAGTTCCCTTTTGTGTACAAATACTAGGACAGAAGCGCCAAGTAGCCCTGGAGTAGCATCGGGATATTTGTGAGTATTTCAGACTGCAGATATTAGCTTGTATTAATTTGTGCCTCTCTGAGCCCTAATTTTGTTGCATGTATGCTTCTAAAAAGATATTGTCTTAACGTATTGAATTTATGAATTGTAAATACAGAAAGAGCAGAAACAGAAACAAAACCCGCAAGGTTTTGTTGAGTATTCACATACTAAATATAAATGTGTTCAATTTTGCTAGAAACTAGAGTAATAAGAGTCACCCAGGAATATATTTAGATGAAGTGGTAATATTTAAACTGTGACAGTATGATCTATAGCTCATTTTGTTTTTCATATAAAAAAGATATTCTTCAAATCCTGTTCAAACAGAAGGCCCACTGTTAGTGAGCTCAAATCTGCTCACAAGAAAATATATAAGTACATTGAATGTTTAACAAGGAGTTCTCGTAATTAGAAATAGAAATAGTGAATGAATATTTGAAAAAATACTTTATAGCCTTAGCTATCAGAGGAACACATAGTATCTCAGAAATTTTGCAATTTTATAGAGGAATATAATGCTATTTTCAGTAAAAATTGGTCAATATATTTGACATTAATCAAAATTGTTACTCATTTCCAGAAAAAATCTGTCTATAAAGTATTTATAAAATATTTTATAAAATATTTATTCTTATAAATAAATAAATATTTATTCTTATATTTATGTTTATTTTATATATAAACCTTATTTTACACTTATTCCTCCCTTTATCGTCTTGGTATTTCTCCTTTTTTTTTTTTTTTAGAAATATTTTTCTATTTCATACTCTATTGCTATTTTGATTGCAATCATACAGATTCCCTAATTTATGATGAATTTTTGTAATTGTTTAGAGTATACCTGTTGGTTTTCATAAATTTTTTTTCCATTCAAACAACAAAAACTTATCACAGTTCAGTATATATCATATAATATTGCCAATTCTAAAGAATGAAGTAAAATAATGGCATTTTATTGAGATTTAGAAAACTAAAATACATGAAAACAAAAGACTTTCTGGGACTTTTATTAAATATATTTTAGCCTGAAACTGAGCTTTTCCATTGCAGATGTCTCCTCTTGTCTTCTGAACGTGTTAAGTATTAAATATTACAGCAGTGGTATACTTTTCAATGTTTTCTATAATTAATTAGAAATACAAGTATCGCTCAGAGAGTTGCTGAGTTCTTACAAAGCTTGAGCTCTCATACTGGGAGGAAGACAGCAGGCTCTTGTCCATTTCTATTGCCTGCACAGTGCCAAAAGCAACACTTCCTCCCATAATGTGTAAGCTTTAAGGAAAATAACTTAAACCAAAAACCAGTTATTTTACCATCATCAGTCATGGTCTTAAAAGCCAAAACAAAATACAAATTGCAAGAGTGGTTTTTATTTGCAACACAGCTTATGTTAAAAGGAAAAAAAATTGTTAATGGAGAAGAATTTAAGAAGGCATGTGATCTAGGACTTTTAAAAATTAAATGGAAGTTAATCTGCTCAAAAGTAGAGACATTTTGGAAAATAAGTTTGATAGAAAAACAAATTTGCTAAGTAATTCTTGTTTGAATAATAATGAAGAAATTGAAGCACACAGATTGAAACTACTCACAAAACCACACAGTGGACAAATGTAAATTGTGCTGGAATAATGAAACTCAAAACACTATTTATGCAAAGAACAATAACTGATTATGCAAGTTTTTATATATATTCAAAATTATAATTAAAATGTTTTTGTAACACTATAAAAATTAAATATTATTTAAAATCACCACTTTCAAAAGACAAATATGAAGAATTAGTAGCCTCCATTCTTCAATGAACCTATAAAGACTGCGGAAGATACATAGGATCTGAACAGGCCCGAGGTAGAACAGTTCCCAGGGATGTGAAAGGAAGTAGATACATGCTCCCACTTCTGAAAAAGAATAAGCAATTGACACTCACTTGCAAAGAAAACTTAATTGGTTTCTTAACCACATGTATGGTTAGACCCCATGTCCAGCAATTGATGGACAGCACAAAATGAACCGAGTAGCATTTCAGTAGACTTTTCATCTCATAGTGCTTTGTTTGGAAATTTGTTTTTCTTAGTGGTCCTTTGATTTTATATTATGGTTTTGAAATTTGTGTTTAAAATGTTGTTGTGTTCATATGTGTGTTTCTTTTCTTTTTCTTCTTTTTTAAAACTATTTTTGTTGTTAGACTGCTGTTTGCTTTTGAAAGAGAAAGAAAGAAAGACTTAGAAGAACAGAGATATGGAGAATAGGGGAGAATCTGCCAGTATTTGAGGAAGGGTGAACCTCTGATCAGCATACATGGTATGTAAACAGGTTTTCAATAAATAAATAAAATAAAGTCCTTACTAATTCCATTCATTTTCTCAGGAAGTGTGTTCTGCTCTATGTTTTGCTTTAGAAAATGACTTCTATGCTGTCAACCTGTAATTTGAGTGACTTTTTTTTTAATAAGTTGCATATAACAGGGAGTATGTAATTTACTGACTATCTCTGTTTAACTTATGTATATATATATATATATATATATATATATATATATATATATATATATATATACTCATTTGAAAGTGTCTGTGCATACCGTAATTGATAGCAGTGGTTTTCAAACTCTCTAATGATGTGACCCTTCATGTTCTGACAACTCCCAACCATAAAATTATTTCATTGCTTCTATGATATGAGGGCTATCTGATATGCAACTCCTAGGGGGGTCACAACCTGCAGTCTGACAATCACTGATTTATAGTTTCATCAAAAAAGAGATATTGAAGTTGTTACCAAGCATTACAATTTAGAAATCAAAAGACAAAATGCATAAGCAACTGGATGGAACCATAAAACTGATTGTTTCTTTGTCCATTAAGAATCAGATATTTCAATCACTCATCAAAACACTGTTGGATATCGAAAGGCAACATTCACAAAATATCTGCATAGAAATGATTATTAAAATGAGATCAAAACCAGCATGCTTCTTAATTTGGGAAGAGTTTGAGATTTACATGTAATACAGAGTTTTCTTGTATATACCATGTCACACATTTAAATATTTTATTATACTAAGAGGACCTATGGATCACATTGTGAGCCAATAGTATTTTAACCAATTAAATTTGTTTGAGTTATTGCTTAATATATTGTTTATGTTTTACCATATATCCTAATTTTCTTTCCAGGATTGTGTGTCTAGTAATATGACAACCATATGTTTAGGCTCATATCAACTGTAGTTCATTGACTTACATGGTTTTGATGACCTTGCCATTTCTAGAAGAACAGAAAGTTGCCCTGTATATAGTTCTCAATGCTTTTGAATTGACAGACACTGTTTTACTCCTGATTGCAACAATCTAACATGCTTCAGTTGATATCCCACAAAGGACAATTATTTCCTTTAAAGAGTAAAAGTTAGTTGCTACTGCATCTGATGGTTTGAACGATAACTAACAAATTTTCAACATATACATGATGACTTGGCTCAAGTCTTAGTATGTTGTTTTTTAAAATAATTCTTTCCTTTTACTTTGTTTTTGCACTGTATTGTTTGAAGAAGTTTAATATTTTGTAGTAAGCTGCCAAACTCTCTTTGAAAGGGGCGGTCCTATTTTCCCACCTTACAGCTGTGATTCAATTTGTTTATTCTTTATCATTGCAAGTGGGTAAAACCTTTTGGAATCCAGCTTACCCATGCTGTCGGTGATACTTCATATGTGCTTGAATTCTCATAACCTACAGACAAATTATGTAGATGGATTTTATATAGTTATATCTCATATGTATATGTTAAATGGTGAAGTATCTATATAGATATTATGTATTTTTAATTGAATTAAAAGTTTCATCATTGGGTTTTTCCCTTTTATTTTATTTTTAATTATATTGATTTTATTTTTTCTTTTCTTTTTTTTTTTTTTTTTTTTTTTTTTGATTTATCGAGACAGGGTTTCTCTGTGTAGCCCTGGCTGTCCTGGAACTCACTCTGTAGACCAGACTGGCCTCGAACTCAGAAATCCGCCTGCCTCTGCCTCCCAAGTGCTGGGATTAAAGGCGTGCGCCACCACTGCCCGGCTATTGATTTTACTTTTACACTCCAGATTTTATTCCCCCCCAGGTCCATCCTCTGACTGTTCCACATCCCATACCTCCTCCCCACCAACCCCTGTCTCCATGAAGATGTCTCCACCCCCAACCCGATCCAACCAGGCCTGTAAACTCTCTGGGCTTCCAGTCTCTTGAGGATTATGTGCACCTTCTCTGATTGAACCCAGACCTGGCAGTACTCTTCTGTATGTGTGTTGGGGGCCTCATATCAGCTGGTGTATGCTGCCTGGTTAGTGGTCCAGTGTTTGAGGGATCTCGGGGATGCAGGATAATTGAGACTGATTCTTCTCATATTTTCATATAAATAAAACTAGAGATGTAAAATATCTCCTTATTTATATTATTCATTTTGCAAGTTTATAATTTTCCACAGATAATTTTACATATATTATTTTATATCTGGCTCTATTATATATATGTATGTATATATACATACACATATGTAATATAATACATACATTATATGACACATATTATTACATATAATTATTTTATTATTTCAGAGTTAACTGTTCACTGTTTATGCACAAAAATCCAATTTGTATATATGGATTTGTTTCTTGTATTCACAATTCATTACATATGACATAAAAAGAATTATCACTCTAATATTAATCTTTAAAAACTCACATCTGATTTCCTTACATAATGGCTCTATTGAGTACTTGCAATATGTGATGAGCAAAAATGATAAAAAGAAAGTATTGTATTAAAATATTGATTGTTGTAAAATTTCCAGTCTTGCATATGCAAAATTAACTATGTTCCTGATATATAGAATTTACCTTAGAAGGTGGTTCAAATGCTGGTGCTGAGCTTATTTTGTATAAATTTCTATAGAGTATACTATAAGTAGATCCATTTATAATTTTTATCTAGTGTTGAAGTTGAACAGTAATAGATGCAAAAAAGGATTTTCAAACTGCATCTTCTGCTTCTGTTTTCTCAGAAATGCTCAGAATCATCAGTTACTTAAGAAATACTTGTTATATGTAGAGAATCCATATTTGGGATATCACAAATGTGGATTAGAATAAAATTTTCTGATACATATAAACTTATTAAAATCATCTTATCTTACGTAAGATTGATGGTTGTTGCTTCCCATTAAATAATTTATTTGATTTAATTTTCAAGTATTGATATAAATACTTATTTTGTTACAGTACTATCTTTATTATTGTTACAAGTTTTCATAAAGTATATTTATCTCTTTGAATTATATTCATATTTGTCTTTTTATTTTTTGTCTAGGTTTGCTTTTATTTTGTAGGTGTTAGGACAGAATACAGAGTTTTATGGATGCTATATATGTACTCTGTGACTGAGCTATAATCTTAGGCCTTAACCATGTCTTATGATTAATTTTATTTTGGACACCCATTATTTATTTTTCTTTTTTATCTAGGGCAATGTTTCTGATCTCTAGTGTCTTAAAACAGCAGCATAAGTTACTGCTTGTCCATCTGCTTTTTTTCTGATAAAAAATGAGTACTATATCATTTATTCATTTGCTTCTTGGTTTTCATTTAGCGCCTTTGAGTTTGAAGCTCTGCTATGAGCACTTACTCCAGATGGTATCTCAGAGGTCCTAGAGCTTCAAGCCAGCATCATCCTGTTTCCCACTTTTCCCTATACTTTCCTACCATTCCAATGGATTCCTTTTCTTAGGACAAGTACTTCTTGAGATAAGTCTTTATTTTAGTAGAGCATAGTCTATAATGAGTCTTGCAGCAAGAGGACATGGAATCTAAACCCTGCTGCTTAAATTTTAATTTTAATCACATTTGATATTTGATATTTTAACTGAGCATACAGTGATGAAGAAAAGCTAATTTCCTAGAAAAAAAGTCACCGCCCCCTTTTCTTCCCAGTTAAATGAATAATGCATGGTCATTCTTGCTTCATTCCTTTTAATGTGAATTTATTTTTGTTTGGTTTTGTCCCATAACTTTTCTGTCTAGTTTTATAAAACACTGAACTATATTGTTTGCTATTTGCTTACTTTTGTATGAAAAACATTATATGAAAGAAACTCTCCCTGCGTGTTGTTTCTGATGTAAAGCCTTACATTATTGAATCATAATATAGTACTACTCGGAGAAAACATTTTATTTAAAGGCTTCTTATTCCATGGAGAAACAGGAAGCAATTTTTGATGCCACACATAGTATGCTGCATCTGCTTCTTGCTCTCTTTGAGGCAGAACTTCATAAGCCATCTTTGATGTGTTTAAGCTACTCTAAAGGCGGTGTTTTTATTTGTGAATAAAATATGTTTTCTTACCAATTCCTTAAGGATGCTTTTAACTTCTTACCTACAGAGAGTACAAATCAATTCCAGCAGTAAAGCATCTAAAATTGACAAACTGTAACTAGACTATTCTTTTATATTTTTTGCAGCAAGAATATATTATGCATGACATTACTTAAAAGCTTAAAAGCACTGTAGAAAAATAAGACACATGCTTAATTTATTTATCACTTTATTTGGTACTTCTTAATCTACTAAAGGTAAAACTTTCCTTAACCAATATGTAAATATTTCATTTACCAGCCAGTAGAAATTTTAAAGCAAAATATTAATCTACTCTAAATACTTGACATTTGCATGCTTATTTATGACAGATATAAAGTTAGAACTTATATTGTAATTGGAATAATAGGAAAACATCAGTCTGAGGGTGCAGATCAGTATTGTGTACTTTCCTCCCACATTCAAGACTGTAGCTTCAATTTCTAGTAGCACAAAAGAAAAATGAAGACTACAGATGCTGGAGTGCATGAATCAAATTTAAACATGGGCCCTTCCCACCCGAGAACACTGCAGATCTCTTCCTCTTTGGCTTTGTAATTGAAGATTCTCACTCTTTTTATTAATGAGCTTAGGTAGTTTTCCTAATTCAAGGAGTCTTGGGCTAACCATGTGGCCTAAAATTGATTAGGTAAGTGTCTTCCCATTGCTATTTTAATATAAATATTAAGTACTATATTTTCTTTCTTAAAAAATGAGGTTATGGCTTACTTAGGATTTTGTTGCTCTGAAGAGACATCATGACCAAGACAACTCTTACAAAGGACAGTATTTAATTGGAGCTGGCTTACAGTCTCAGCGATTCAGTCCATTTTCTTCATGGTAGGAAGCATGATGTTGGATGAGCTGAGATTTCTACATCTTGATCCTAAGCCAGCCAGTAGGAGATTCTTCAGCAGGCAGTTAGGAGGAGACTCTCTTCCACCCTGGGCAGACTTTAAGCCCACCCCAACAGTGACACACTTCTTCCAACACAGCCACATCTACTTTATACTGCTTAATAGTGCTACTTCCTGGGCCAAGCATATTCAAACCACCACAGAGTATAAGTAAAGGATAATTAACCCATAAGGTGGTAGCTCATATCTTAAGCTCTGCACTCAGGAGTCAGAGGCCGGTGAATCTCTGAGTTTGAAGCCAACTTGGTCTACAATGCAAGTTCTAGGACTGCTAGAGCTACACAGAGAAACCCTGTCTCGAAAGGGGAGACCTGGAAAGGGAAAAACATTTTCAAAAACATAAAGAAAATACATGAATTTAAAAAAGAATAATTAATCCAAATCATATATAATTTATGAGTTTGGTAGGTATAGTGCTAAGGCTTCTAAATCAGTGTAGCATTATGATGATCTTATCACTGTAAAGATCTTGTTTCTGTGAAACTTACTCAATTAACCTGATACCCTTTGCTGTACGAATCCAATTTGAGATCTTGTTTTTGTAAAAATTGCTCTAATTCAACCAATACCTTTGATAGTCTTTATAGTTACTCCTCGGGTCTACTAAAATGAACTAAAATTATTCAAAAATAATTTTAATGCAATTTAATTCTCTGTATTTTGATACATGTAGGTCTTATATTTTCTAATGCATAATAATTTAGAAAGTATTTATAAAACCATTATAATGAAAATAAAGATAATTAAGACAAGGAAAGATGGACTAGGAAGGAAGGGAAAGAGAAGAAAGGAGGAGAATGGTTTAAGAACAGATAGCTCCTATACACATACAGTAAATGAGGCATCATAAAAGTCTTAGCATTATTCTGGCATAAACCGTATGCTCAATCAAGCTCTTGAAGATGTATGTCACCTATTATTGATCAAAAACTTTATCTATGAAGCAAGAAAATCTTTTTATTTATAGATTGACTATTTTTATACATGAAAACCTTGTGCCTTGTCAAAATATGTTTAAAGCAATTGCCATCAAGTTTCAAATCTATAATCCTGGCACCAAAAAGCTAAGAAAATGATTTTGGATGACTGGGGGTTGGCTGTGAGGCTACAAGCTCTCATCTATTATCTGAAACTGTAAATAAAGCCAAAATTAATTTTTTAAAATAGAAGTTACCTTCATCAAAGTGGTTCTTCAGGCAATAGAACAATAAATAAGACATTCATATATACTCAGGAAAAAGACTAGATGATTACGTATGTATTGTGAGTCACTAGTTCATATCCTACTGGCTTGGTTTCTAAAAAGGTTCGGTATATTCTGTGGCTAATAACTTTCCCGTCCTCCTGTTAGCAGGATAGCTAAGTAATTTCTATGCTTGCAAATTCTATTTTAAAGAGTGACAAGAAAGTACTGTTACATTTATCTCATTCCAATTTAAATATAGATGGATGCATATATGTATTAAAAAATTAATGATTTGTCCTATGAATGTCCTCATTGTTTAAAAGACTCATTGAAGAGATGTTAAAGAAGGGCAGAAAGCAACAGCATTCAAAAATGATTGACACATGGCATAGGGTTCAGGGATCCAAGATTTGAGATGCCTAGAGATGAATCTTTCTGTGGTTAATTTTTGTGTGACCTATGTGGAAGAAATTAATAGCACAATATTCTACCTGAAAATGAAAGTAATTATCATCTACACTATGAAAATACTAACATAGCTAATAAATACTGAGATATTGAAAAATTATACTTTCTAAACCAGAAAGTATGTAAATTTGTTGTTATATAATATTAAAGTTATAGGATGGCCAATAATCTGAATCATGTAAAATTCCATCATCTTATTTTGATTTGTGAAGTAAATTACATCTGAATGTTTACATAAAAGGTCTGACTTGAGGAAAGCTAATAATGTAAATTTTGCAAGATTCTAATTCCTTTGGTAAAAACTAATTTGTTTGATTGGCTAATTTAATACTATCAATGCTTTCAATCAACTCCTGAAATACTAATTAAACTGTGAAGTGTAATTTTACTTTTAATTTTTAATTTTAGCTTTCCAGCCCACACCTCCTCCTGCAATTGTAGCTCGGCATACCATACCACTACACAGAGCGTAGCCTGCTTCCTGGGAAGCCTGTTCTAACCTAGAACATACAGGGAGTACTAGGTCAGCCAATACCAGAGGCAACCAGACGGCAAAAGGCAAGTGCAAGAAGAAAATCAATAGAAACCAGTGCAATATGGCACTATCAGTACCCAGCTCTCCTACTTCAACAAGCCCTGGATATCCTAAAATAACTGAAGGGCAGGACTGTGGCCTTAAATCTCATCTCATTAAGATGATAGAGGCTTACATCAATAACTCCTGATCTCTTTTCTAGGTTTTCTAACTCCAGGATTGTCTCCCTTTGTGATTTCTTTATTGTTTCTATTTCTAATTTTAGCTCATGGATAGTTTTGTGCATTTCCTTTGTCTGTTTGATGTGTTTTCCTGTAATTCTTTAATGGATTTTTGTGTTTCCTCTTTAAAGGCTTCTAGTTGTTTATCTCTGTTCTCTTGTTTATTTCTTTAAGGGTGTTATTCATTTCTTTCTTGAAGTCTTCTATCATCATCATGAGAACTGATTTTAAATCTGAGTCTTGCTTTTCTGGTGTGTTGGGGTATCCAGGGCTTCTGTGGTGGGAGAGCTGGGTTCTGATGATGCCAAGTAACCTTGGTTTCTGTTCCTTATGTTCTTGCCCTTGCCTTTTGCCATTTTGTTAACTCTGATGTTAGCTGATCTTACTCTGTCTGGTTGTGGCTTGCCCCTCCTGCAGGCCTCTGTGTCAGCATCCTTAGTCATCAGGGAAATGCAAATCAAAACAAGTCTGAGATTCCACCTCACACTAGTCAAAATGGCTAAGATCAAAAACTCAGGTGACAGCAGATG
>CM052709.1:13796474-13850324 GCA_028551405.1 Uromys caudimaculatus
AAACAACCCAGATGTCCCTCATCAGAGGAATGGATACAGAAAATGTGGTACATTTACACAATGGAGTACTACTCAGCTATTAAAAACAATGATTTAATGAAATTTGCAGGCAAATGGATGGAACTTGAAAATATCATCCTGAGTGAGGTAACTCAGTCACAAAAGAACGAACATGGTATGTACTCACTGATAAGTGGATTTTACCCGAAACGTTTGGAATACCCAAGTTTCACTTTACAGTAACTGCTAGACTGAGAGTGAGGTCCCAGATGGAGGAGTTGGAGAAGGGACTGAAGGAGCTGAGGGAGTCTGCAGCCCCATGGAGGGAGCAACAGTGTCAACTGACCTGACCCCCTCCCCCCCTAGTCCTCATGGAGGCTGGACCACCAACCAAAGAATACACATGGAGGGACCCATGGTTCAGACCACATATGTGGCAGAGGAGGGCCTTCTTGGCCATCAGGGGGAGGAGAGGCCCCAGTAAAGGGGAATGTCAAGGTGGGAATATGGGAGTGGTCAGGCTGGTGGGTGGGAGGTGGAAGTCCCTCATAGAGGTGGGGGAGGGGGAAGGGATAGGTGGTTTCCAAAAAGGAGACCTAGAAAGGGGGAAACATTGGAAATGTTAAAAAAGTATCAAAAACTAAAAAATAAAAAATAAAAAATAAAAAAAAAGATGATAGAGGCCTTTAAGGAGCCTGTAAATAATTTCCTTAACTAAATATAGAAAAACACAATCAAACAGATAGAAACTCCTCAAGAGGAAATCAATAACACCCTTAAGGAAATACAGGAAAATATAATCAAACAGGTGAAGGAAATGAATAAAACAAACCAAGACCTAAAAATGGAAGTAGAAACAATAAAGAAAACACAAATTGAGGCAACGCTGCAGATGGAAAAACTGAGGAAAAAGAATAGAAACTACGGAGGTAAGCATCACTAACAGAACACAAGAGATGGAAGAAAGAATCTCAGGCTTTGAAGATACCAAAGTGTATATATGCACTCATATATGCCAGTCAAAGGAAATGCCAAATGTACAATGTTTTTAACTGAAAGCATCCAGGAAATATATATATATTTTATATATATATTATATATATATATATAATTATATATATATATAATATATATATAAATTAAATATATATATATTGAGAGAAAGAGAGAGAGAGAGAGAGAACACCAAGGGGATTTGACAAAGACAAATAGAACATCTTCCTGCCACGTAATAATCAAATGACAAAAAGTATAGAAAAAAGAAAGAATATTAAAATCCACAACAGAAAAGATTCAAGTAATATATAAAGACAGATCTATCAAAATTACACCTGACTTCTCAACAGTGACCCAGAAGATCCTGGACAGATGTATTGCAATAGGATAATCAATAGTCTGATTTCCTTTAAAATTCTGTCATCTTAGTCTGATTTGTGAGGTCAAAAGCACATAAAAGATGCCAGCCCAGACTACTATACCCAGATAAAATTTTCATCACTATGGATGGAGAACCCAAGATATTTCATGATGAAATCAAATTTAAACAGTACCTTTCCACTAATCTGCTTCTATAGAGGGTTGTAGAAGAAAAAATTCCAACACAAATTGGGTAACTACACCCACGAAAATAAAAGAAATTGATCATCTCACAGCAAAATCAAAAGAAGAGAAACACACACACACATACACACACACACACACACACACACACACACACACACACACACACATTACCACTACCAACAACAAAATAACAAGATCTAATATCATTGGTCATTAATATCTCCCAGCATCAATTGACTCAATTCACCAATAAAAGACAGGCTAACAGACTGAATACGAAAATAGGATCCATTATTCTTCTGCATACACAAAACACACCACAGCAACAAAGATAAGACATTATTTCAGAGTAAAAAGCTAGAAAAAAAACTTTTCTAAGCAAAAGGACCCAAGAACCAACCTGAAGTAGACATTCTAATATTTAATAAAATATACTTTCAAGTAAAAATAATTAAAAGAGAATTGGTAAGGACACTTCATACTCATCAAAAGAAAAAAAAAACTCCACAAAGATGACATCTAAATTCTGAGCATCTATCCCTGAAATGCAAGGGAAACCACATTCATAAAAGGAACACTATGAAAGCTCAGATCACACATTGAACTCAATACAATTATGAGAGGCATCAGTACCCCATTCTTACCAATGAATAGATCATCAAAACAGAAACGAAAGAAAGAGACAATGAAACTAACAGATCTTATGAACCAAAAGGACCTAAGAAATATCTACAGAAATTTACAACACACACACATGCATGTGCACACACACACACACACACACACACACACACACACACACACACACACACATATGCTGTCTTTTCACCATCTCAGGGTACCTTCTCCATATAGTCAGGCACAAAGCAAGCCTCAACATATCTTACAAGAAGGTTGAAATAACTCCCCTTGGATCTTATCAGATCACCATGGTCTAAAGCTGGACAAAACCAGAAAGCCCAAAATATTTATGGGAACTGAACAACCCTCTACTCAATGAAAATGAAGGCACAGCATACACAAACATATGGGACAAAATGAAAGCAGTTCTAAGAGGAAAATTCATAACACTAAAGTGTCTTCATAAAGAAACTGGAGTGATTGCATGCTAGCAACTTATCAGAACACCTAAAAACTATAGAAGAAAAGAAAAGAAACACACGCAAGAGGAGTAAACAGAGGAAAATAGTCAAACTCAACTGAAATCAATCAATTAGAAACAAAGAGAACAAAACAAACTAGCACCCAGACAAAAAGCTGGTTCTTTGAGAAATTCAACAAGATAGACAAGCCCTCAGCCAAACTAACTAAAAGGCACAGGACGGTATAAAAAAAAAAAAAAAAAATCAGGTCTTACTTCAAAAGGTTGTACTATACAAAACTGGAAAATCTAAATGAAATGTATGATTTCTTAGACAGATATACTTACCAAACTTAAATCAAGATCAAGTAAACTATTTAAATAGTCCCATAACTTGCAAGGAAATAGAAGCATTCATTAAAAATCTCCCAAACACAAAAGCCCAGGGCAGGATGATTTTAGCACAGAATTATACCAGACTTTCAAAGAAGAACTAATATCAATACTGTTCAAACACTTTCACAAAATAGAAACAGAAGAAACACAACCTAATTCATTCTACGAGGCCACAGTCACCCTGATACATAAACTACACAAAGACCCAACAAAGAAAGAACATTTCTGAGCAGTTTTATTTATGAACATCTATGCAAAATACTCAATAAAATTCTTGCAAACAAAATCCAAAAACATTATTCATCATGATCAAGTAGGTTTCATCAGAGTGATGCAGGAATGGCTCAATATACAAAAATCTATCAACATAATCCACTATATGAACAAACCGAAAGAAAAAATGTCACATAATATCACATTAGATGAGGAAAACGCCTTCAAAAAATATAATACACCTCCCTGTTAAAAGTCTTGAGAGACCAGGGATTCAAGGCACATACATAAACAATAAAAGCACCATATAGCAACCCAATAGTCAATATCAAATTAAAGGGAAAGAATATTACAGTAATCTCACTAAAAACAAGAACAAGGTATTGCAGCCATTGATCCCCCTATCTATAAAATATAGCACTTTAAATTCAAGCTAGAGCAATAAGACAACCAAAGGAGATCAAAGGGAAACAAGTTGGAAAGGACTAAGTCAAGGTATCACTATTTGGGAACTATATGTCAGTATGGCTGAGAGGAAGAATACCCTTCACAATAGCTACAAATAATATAAAATAGTGTAGCTGGGCAGTGGTGGTGCACACTTTTAATCCCAGCACTTGGGAAGCAGAGGCAGGTGGATTTCTGAGTTTGAGGCCAGCCTCGTCTACAGAGTGAGTTCCAGGACAGCCAGGGCTACACAGAGAAACCCTGTCTTAAAAAAAAAAAAAAAAAAAAAATCTAGGTGTAGCTCTAACCAAGCAAGGCAAAGATTTGTATGACAAGAACTTCAAGTCCCTGAAGAAAGAATATGAAGAAGACCTCAGAAGATGAAAAGCTCTCCCATGCTTAAGGATTGGTAAGATTAATATAGTGAAAATATCCATCTTCCTAAAAGCACTCTAAGATTCAAAGCAATTCACATCAAAATTTCAACACAATTTTTATAGACCTTGAAGATGCAATTCTCAACTTCATATGTAAAAACAAAACACAGGATAGTTAAAACAATCCTGAAAAATAAAAGAAATAATTGAAGACTCACAAACAAACCCACACACCTATGGTCACTTGATTTTTGACAAAGAAGGCAAAACCATACAATGGAAAAAGAAAGCATCTTCAACAAATAATGCTGGTATAACTGTATGTCTGCATGCAGAAGAATACAAACAGATCTTTTTTTATCACCCTGCACAAAACTCAGGTCCAAATGAATAAAGTACGTCCACATAAAGTGCAGAATAGACTTGAATCCATGTCCTGAACAGAACACATATGGCTCTTGCTTTATGACAAGCAATTGATAAATGGTACCTCATGAAACTGAAAAGGTTCCATAATGCAAAGAATGCTGTCAATGTGACAAAATGGCAGCCTAAAGATTGGGAGAAAATCTTCACCAACCCTACATCCAAGAGAGGGCTGATATCCTAAATATATAAAGTATTAAAAAAGTTAGAATTCCACAAACCAAATAACTCAATTAAAAATTGAAGTATAGACTTAAACAGAATTCTCAACAGAGGAATCTTGAATAGCCAACAAGCACTTAAAGAAATGTTCAACATCCTTATTCATCAGGAAATGCAAACCAAAATGACCCAGAGATTCCAGCTTATGCCAATCACAATGGTTAAGATAAACAACTCAAGTGCCTCACACTGCATGCAAGGATATAGAGAAAACGGGACACTGCTCCATTGCTGGTGGGATTGTAAATTTGTACAACTGCTTTGGAAATCAATCTGGTGGTTTCTCAAAAAATAGTTATACCTGAAGACTCAGATACACTGCTCCTGGGCATACACCCAAAAGATGCTTTACCATATCACAAGGACATGTGCTCCACTATGTTCATAGCATCCTTATTAGTGATAGCCAGAAAACAGGAAACAATTCCAGATTCTTCAACCAAAGAATAGATACAGAAATTCTGGTTCATTTACTAAATGCAATACTGTTCAAATAATAAAAACAAGGTCATCATGAATTTTGCAGGCAAAATAATGGATTTAAAATATATCATCCTGAGTGAGGTAACCAAGACCCAAACAGACATGCATTGTATGTACTCACTGATAGCGGATATCAGCCACAAAGTACATGATACACATAATACAACCCACAGACCCAAAGCATTATAAAAGAAGAAAGGCCCAAGTGAAAATGATTGAAACTAATTTAGACAGGGAAATAAAAGTGTCATTGGAGGAAGAAGTTGTACAGTATCTGGGTGGATGAGGGATGGTCAGGAAGAAATGTGGGGAGAAACAAGAAAGAGGACCAGAGAGAGACAAGAGAAGGAATCAAAAGCTGCAGCTACTAGGTATTAGGGGTGAGTATGGGGGTGGGGACGAGAGGGAATATCTAGGAAGCCCCAGAGATCTGGGATGGAGAAAGCTCCTAGGAGTCAATGTTCATGACCTAGCTGAGATGCCTAACAGTGCAGACATAAAATCAGAAGTGGTTGCCTCCCATAGCCAGACAGGACCTCCAGTAGGAAAATATGAACACCAACCCACCAAAACTTTTGACTCAAATTTCTATGATATTTTTAAAAAATATTTTTAAGCTCCATAAAATAGAAATATTTATTTGTTCTCCTTTATTAGTATCTTCTAGGCAATTTGGTATATAAGATTATGCTAAATAAATGATTTATATCACATATTGAACAAAAATAATGACTGAATTAATGTTTTTTCATTCTTATTTAATGGGTTGTTCACAACTTGAAAAAAATTCACATCAAATTTCTTGTGAGACTTTCCAGCATCATATGTAACAGTTAAAAAATTAATAATAATTTATAATAAATAATACTCTTTTATGTTTTTTTTTTCAACACTTGAAATCTGTTTCAAATAACAGTCTTCATCAATAAGTAAATATGAATCCAACATTTCACTTTAGATTTAGTGCAATTGAATTTGTTGTTCAAATTTTGCAGGGTACTTTTTTGATAACATTAAAATGAGAAAAAATTATAGACTCTAGATTCAGCAACTAAATATATATGACCTTATAATTTAATACTATAAATATATATGTTAATTTAATTACTATTCATACATAAAAAGAATTAAATAGTGAAAGATTTTTGTGGTGACTATTTAAATTTTGAAATATGTGTATAAATTTATGAGTGAAAGAGCATACATGTTCATGTATTTTCATAGTTTATCTTTGTATCCAGGAGACAACTTTATTTTTATTACCTACTTTACATATTCTACACATAATACAATCTTTTCTGAAAACTACTGAATATGTATTTAATTTAATTTTTAATTTCTGAATATTCCCACAAATTTTTCGAAACTTTTTGTACAGGTGTGCTATAAAATCTAGCAATTCTCTTTTTTTCCCCCATTTTATGGGTAAATTCTGTCATTTTTCATTTCCTTACAGCATCTGCTTGTAAAAAGTAGAGCAATAATAAATTACAATATATCAGAATATAACAAAAAATAAAATTAAAATAAAATTAAAGATGGCATATTGTAACATCCAAAATCATGTCAATATTTAGCCTGACTTCTGATTTCATACTAGGTATTAATAGCTGTCTATATAGCAATTGTTTTCCTAATAAGAATTTTGACAAAAAGATAAAGGATATTTTTGGAATATAATGAGTATCCAACAAGAGACCATTTATACAAGATTGAAAATTTTAGTGTAGAGCTAGATGAAAGGTTGGTGGAGTTTGGATAAATGAGGAATAGTTAACATTAAGGAACTTGCTGAATCACTGTTTCTAAATTAGTACATTGAATAGTAATGGTAACATGGTTAATTTCAAAAGGTTTGTAAGTGTGTGTGTCCAGGGATATGGGGGGGAGGGGCGTCTGTATGCGTGTAAGAAAAAAACAAAACAAAACAGAATTTGGGGGGAAGCAGGAATGTGGAGGCCTGAGTCCAATCTATCCTGTTGTTTCTTCAGGAATCTTGCTGAGACTGGGGATTATCAAGTAGGCTAGACAGGTTGGCCAGTAATCTCTAGAGTTTGTCTGGTCCTTACTTCCTCCTATAAGAATGCCACCTACTGATTCCAACAAGAATGCCTACAGATACAGCAGAGGACTGCCTGGTCTGGCTTCAGTGGGGGAAGATGTACCTAATCTTGAAGATTTCCTCCAGGGAGGGGGGAATACTTGTGGTGGAGGAGCAGCCTCTCAAGGACAGGACGAAGAGGAGTGGGCTGAGGAATTGTGGGAGGGGGACCAGGGCAACGGCTGGATTGCTAATTAATTAATTAAAAATTAAAGAATGTCTACAGATGACACCATAGCTACCTGTTTCCCAATTTTCAGAGCTTCTAATTCTAACATGGTAGAAACTGCACTAAATTATTTTTCCTTTGTTATACTTTGATTCTTTTAATAGTAAGAATATTAGTTTACTCAACTTAAATAGGAAACATTTTGTGTTTGCAGGAAGCAGAAGAGATCATGGCCACCTTGTCAGGTTGATGAGAATGGGCAAGGAACCTTCCTTCAAAGTGTGCGAACAGTTCCAGGGACACAGTATTCATGAATGACCACTCATGGTGAGTACGTCCTTTATGTTATGCAGTAAACCTCTTTGTTCAGCAGGCTAGATAGGAGTAGGATCATTTCTTTGCTTGGTCATCACCACCGGGGCTGTAGTAAGTGGAACTTAGTCAATTTCTTTTTAGGGAAAGTGAAACAACAGCATAGTTTCTCTGCTTAGAATTAAATATTCCAGTTAATCATTTAAACAGAAGGTTTAATTAGGGCTTCCACTATAACTCAGAGCTGCCATTAAAAAGCAGAAAATTATCTTTATATTGGGTTATAGACAAACTTTCCTTTTCTAGAAATCATCACAGAGAGAGGGGGAGTAGGGAGAGGGAGGGAGGGAGAAGAACAGAGGGAGAGGGAGGGAAGGAGAGAGAGACAGAGAGAGACAGAGACAGAGAAAGGCTATTTCCTTTCTGTTTTTTTATTTTTCTGAATACAGCTATAAAACACCAGAGCTTGGCATGAAATAACTTTCTACAATAGAAGATCCTAAAGTCTCTAACAAATGCATCTCAAGTGATAAAAGCAGGATTCACAGACTATGTTTAAAACCGATAGTTTTGATCAATATTTGGAGGAACTACCAGAAAAGCAGAAGAATCAAAAACCTTCAGTCATTTCCAACCATTCCCTATTTCTCTCTACCTTGCTCATGTAAATAATTCATTTGTTACTAAGTGCTTAAAAATACTGATTTAAATTTGATTCACTATTTTTGGAGACAGAACCTAAATCTATAACCCCTGCGTACTCAGTACTCGTTCTGCAAACCATTGGCCTTGAACTGGAACTTGGGATATTCCTCTTTCCTGTGTTTTCATAGTGTTGGTATTACAGGCATATACCATTCCACACTGCTAAAAAGCTGTATTTGACTGACTGTTGGCACACATACTCAGTTGATGAACAGTAAAATTAGTTTCCTTTATGAAAGCCCAAACCATGGTTTTCATACAGTCAACAAAGGATACTCTGCTGTCCTTAGTATTACCATTAGCCAATTAGTAGTTTTTGATTCATTACTTTTGCACTAAATTTATAGAATTCACACACTGTGTTGAGAAATATTTCAGCAACTTGTTTTCACAATACCATGACTCATATCAAGTCTAAGCAGAACAACCTCACTAAGTAATGTTTCTGGTATATATATATATATATATATATATATATATATATACACACACACACACACACACACACACACACATACACACAGACACACACACATTTGGTTGGTTTGGATAGATAGATAGATAGATAGATAGATAGATAGATAGATAGATAGACAGACAGACATAGGGATAGATAAATACATTGATATATAGATATATATTTCCTGTGGATATCAAGTTTCCAATGCTACAGTCTGGACAGTATACAAAATTCACCAGGGTAATGAAATAAGATTCACATTGGAAACTTTCCACAAACAGGAGCCTGAGTATTCTGAAAAGTCACAGGTATACCAGTCCTTAGCCAAGAATAAAGGGCTGCTGCTTATCAATATTGGAACTGCAGAGCTAAGCTAAGGAAGAGTAGGATTTCTAATGTAAAATGACACCAAAATTCTTCTGGCATTCCACAGTGCATGCCGTGATTTCTCTTGTTTACTTTACATTTAATGTATCACTATCTGCTTCAATCACTTTGGGTTTGTCCAAAGAGAAAGCGCTATTTACAGTACAACTAGATTCAAGATAAAGGATAGAGACACGATGCTATTAGCCCTGGTAGCTACTGCTTACTTTATGAAAAACACAATTACTTTTTAAATGTTAAAAAATTCCTTTTATATTTCTGCCCGCTGATTAATATATATATATATATATATATATACATATATATATATATATATATATATATATATTACCTTCTGAGTCCATTTCCTGTTGCTTGTGTGTATATGATTTCTGTGCTGATCATTTTGTATTGGATGACAAATTAGAGTGTTATCTCTAAAAGAGACTAATGTCTGCTTTCACAGAAAACTTTAACTATCTGTATCTCATTATCTAGAGCTACAACCTTATAAGATTTTCTCCTTTGAGGTTAGCATGTGTATTGGTAACATAACAAATGAGGAGACCACCAGTAAGTCACTAAGTGCAGTAATGTAAGTAATCTGAAAGATAAGTCACCTGGTCATCTTCAGTAGATGCGAAAAAAAAGAGCTTTGGATGAAATTCAACAAATTTTTATAATAAATATCGTAGAGAGAGATGGAAGGAAATTTTCTTCAACACAGTGAAAGACATTTATAATAAACAGATCCAATATTATTCTAATTGAAGAAAATCCCAATGCAGTCTCCTTTACATAGAGTGAAGCAGAGCTGTTCCCTCTCCCAATGCTTTTCCACTAATGATTAAATCACTAGATGCAGCAAAAAGTCAAGAAAAGAAAATTAAATGGACGCAAGAAGAAGAAGTCAACCTAACTCTATGTTCAAATAATATGATATTATATGTAAGAGACCCAAAAGTCCTAACAAAGACCTTGGAGAAAGCTTCAACAATTTCAGCAGTGTTGTGGGATATGAAATCAAATTACAAAATTAAAAAAAAATCTATAAACTCCCTATAAACACTGAAGAAGTTTCACAGCAACAACCCAATTTTTAATAGGCTGAAATGTAGCACGATATCTTGGAATAAATATTTCTAGGGAGGTGAAAAATGTCTACCAGGAAAACGTAAGTATCAGTTGAAAGAGATTTAAAAAAAAAAACATTAGAAAATGAAAGGAATCCTATATTCATGCAAGAGTAGAATTAAAATTCTGAAACTAAATACCGTTCCAAAAGCCATCTACAGATTCAATGTAATCCCAATCAAAATTTTTCACAAAATTAGGAAGAGCCTACACAAAATCATATGGAATATGAAAAGACCATGTAAGGGAAAAAATGAGCAAAAGGAACAACACTGGTGATATTCTTATTTTAAAATTTAACATATATTCTAGAGATATAGAAATAAAAACAATGTGATCCTGACACAAAAATAGAAATGTAAAGCAGTGGTACAAAATAGACTACACAGACATCAGAACACAAAACAACAATTTTCTGATATTCGGCAAAGAGGCCAAAGCCATAACCAGAATGGTTTCTATTTTGTAAATTTTATGTTTTATTATTATTATTTTTTTTTGAGGGTTCCAGCCTTGGTAGTAATTAGCTAACACAAGACTGTATTGTGAGAGTTCTTAGGATTGTTTAGAAATGCAACTCAAGAGCTACTTATATCATATACATCCAACCTGATTCAACTTAAATAAAAACTAATTGCAACTACTTCTGGAGAAGCTCAGACTTGCACTTAGGTGTGTCACATCATTTCCCTGATTACTTTTCTTTGTATTAACTCCGACTTTTAAAAACCATATTTAAAAATCTCCAGGCCTACCTGATTCACGCCAAAACTGTTTTCTGTCAGGAATCTCAAACTCTATTATGACTAAACTGAACATTTTAAGGGGAAAGGCCTGTCGTCTTTCTCCTGATGGGGATACAATGGCTGTGTCCCACTGTGACTCTTGCTAGTAACAAAGTAACTCTGGAAGAGGCAATTTTGAGAGAATAAAGTATGATGCTAACCTAGTACAGGTTGACAGTTTAATAGTTCAAGATTGTTCCCAACCACTCCATTATTTCTTAAAGAAAATGAAGAGGTTGCTGGAGTATGGCCACTTCCAGAGTGATGGATTTTAAGTACAATTATATATACATACATACATATATATATAATGTATGTATATATATTATATGTATGTATATATATATATGTATATATCTTTACATGATGCTAAGAATAAAATGGGACCCACTTTTGCTTTCAGTTCTCTGCTGCTTTTCTAGTTGTAATGCAATCCTGATGCCTTACCATTCTGTATTCTCGGCCTGCTTATTAGATCGTGTTTCCATAGTAATCTCCTACATGTGAAATGAAGATAATCTAGGAACACATTACATGTTGCCAGTTCATTTTCAAGAAAATCATTTAGGCATTGTCCTTATAAACAAACAAACCTTGGCAGTGCCACACATTGTGCACCTGTTAAAATTCTTATATGTGCAATTATCTGTCATGAATTTCAGACTCCATAGATCTTACATTTTTACAATATTACAAATATAAGAAACATACATTTTTCAGTTTACTATTTTCACAAATGCATTTATTCTAAAATGCCTTTAAATATAAAATATGCTAACAAATCTGCTTTCTTTCTTTATTATAAGAACAGAATTCTGACTTGTTTGACCTTTTAAATATTATAAATATAATTCAAGCAGTCCATATTTCATAAGACATATTGGAAAATTGATAACCTTACTCAAATTTAATTATTTAATAATTTATATACCTTTGGCTGAGATAAAATGTAAACCTAATTATTCAGTTCTTTTTAAAGTGTATGTTCATTATACATTTTGGTGTGTGATAGAGAAATGAACAAAGAATACCAACACAATTCAAGATAGGAAAAACGTATTGAAGTGAATTCTCCAGGGCAAATAGTAATTTATACTTTATTATAGTAAATAACTAAAAGAGATAAGAACCATGTTTGTATTGTTGCAACAGCAATAACCGTATTATCACACCTATAGAGAAATATTTTATAAAAAAAATTTAGTTGGTGAATGAGTTAACTAATAAATAAATGTCTGTGCTAATGCCAGCATTATGAATTCTGGAGATGATTTTTAGGCATTGAATGAAAATTTAAAATTTCTAGATAACTAAAGCCACCTATCACTGAATATTCAATGCTTGCATCCATGTAAATTTATTAAAAATATGGTCTTTGCTGGGCAGTGGTGGTGCTCGCCTTTAATCCCAGCACTTGGGAGGCAGAGGCAGGTGGATTTCTGAGTTCGAGGCCAGCCTGGTCTACAGAGTGAGCTCCAGGACAGCCAGGGCTACACAGAGAAACCCTGTTTCCAAAAAAAGAAAAAAAGAAAAGAAAAGAAAATATTGAGGACAGTTTTGTGTGTGTGTGTGTGTTTTAAATATATATAAAGTTCTTCATGTATACTCCAGGCAAATATGCTTTGTCATACCTACAAATTCTGACGTTAAGTTATACAGTGAACTAGATATTTGGATTCTGTATAAAAAAAGAGAGTAAATACAAAATAACTTCAAATTCTTGCAAAAATCATGAAAACCACAAGTAAGTATGCAAGCCATTTAAAAGAGAATAGCATAAACCATAGAGGGCACAAAAACTACAAAAAACTCTCTAGGAATGTGTACCAAACTATACACAAAAATAATGTTGTCAGATTGTTAAATGCTCTTGAAATACGGTTATTTCAATTCAATGTGCTCAAAATCAAAAATCAAAGTCTTTTTCTTGAAAATGACAACGTAATTCTTAATGTGATATGAAAGAAAACTAATGACTAAGAGCTGAGAAAAAATAAAAAACTGTATATATATGAATTGATTTTTATCACCTTATATAAAAAGTGTCTACTAGCAACCACAATAATAACAGTTAACTAGGTACATGTAAATTATCATGAATATAGGGTAACCCATTTCAAGAATATACCAATGTTTCTGTCTTGATTATAGTGATTGTACTTCTTTCTATCAGGGAATATAAAGGAAACTTGAGGAGTAGTGCCCAATAGAAACTTAAAGAACTTGGACTTCATCTGTCATGTGATACACAGTATAAACGTGTTTACTATTGGCTAAGAAATTGAACATTCATTTGCAATGAAAATTCACGAGTTAAAAACAAAGACATTATGAGCTAATAAATGCTAGGATGGGACTGGGTAGATTGATATTGAAAGATATTCAGATATGCTAAGGATAAGAGCATGCTTGAATATTCATGGGATGAGCCACCAGAGTCTGAGAGCTAAAGGAACAGAGGATGAATAATGTAGGAATCAAGGGCCATGAAAAACTGGGTTGGGACTGGATGGTGCTAAGAGCAGGAACCCTGCAGAAAATAAGGATGCTCACAGATTTTCAACTATGAATTCAGAAAAGCGATCGATACCCGAGTGGGCTTCCTGCTTCTGAGTCTGAATCAAGTCCCCTTCTTTGTTTCTTACTGGCTGCCTGAAGTTGAGAAATTCACTTATGGTTTTCAGTATTCCAATATCCTCCTTAATTTAGTGGTAATAAAGAAAACAACAAAAACAGAACCCAATTTAAAGAGTTGTTAAAAAGAGTAATGAAATGTACTTCAACAGTTGTTGGCAAAGTAAGTGTTTAATAAGGGTTGACAATTATTACAATCCTTTTTTTCCCTGAGAAATATGTTGCAGGTTTAAATAATAGGAAAAAGCAAACATTTTAAAGAGGCAACAAAGAAATTGGCTGAGAATACGAATAACAACGAGACACTATTTGCTAGTAGGAAAGCTCCAAGGCTCTGGTAGAATTTGGCAAGGTAGCTGTATACTTTAACAAATTAAACAGAATTCTTCCATGTATATACAAAAAAAGAGATGAATTACCTTTAGTCACTATGTATTCTTATTTAATATTTATTTTCCAGTCAATGTTATGAGGTACTTTACAACCATTTCCTCATTTAATTTTCAAAACAAAGTGGGATACAGAGAAAATCAATCCAGAAACTACATGTATATGTCCCTGGGACCTCAACAAAACATTCTCCGACATCTGCTTAACAGCACCAACAGCAATCTCTTCAGAGAAGTTATGTCATTGTTTTGTTACAAATGTGCCCGTGACCTTTCCTCACATTTGAAATCACACACCTTAATAAGTTTCACAAGATCCTACAAGATCTGGTATCTTGCTAAAACTCTGACCTCACACTGTTCTGCTTTCTCTCACAGCGTTCCAACCACACTAGTCTTTTTTTTTTTTTTTTTTTTTTTTTTAGTGAAAGAAAAGTACCCCATTTATTTAAAATTTTACAATACTTTTTTTTTTGATACTTTATTTACATTTCCTATGATTCCCCTTTTCTTTGGAAACCCCGTGTCCCCTCCCCCTCCCTGCCTCTGTGAGGGAATTCCTCCTCCCACCTACCCTCCCATCCATTCCCATATTCCCACCTTGACATTCCCTTTTACTAGTCTTGATATTGCACTAACATCCATAAACTACAGGGCAGAGAAATAAGGCTTCTTTTAAGCTTGTCAAAGTTAGTACCATGTAAAGGATGTTTGGAGTAAGTGGAATAAACTAAATAATAAAAAGAAACAGAAAACTTCTTGGAATAATAAAAATGTCTTAAGTCATTATTTTCATCATAGTTAAGTATTCCATCACTTTTTTTGCACTTTAAAATTATGCTGCGCATACGAAAGCACCATGGGTCATGCTGCTCCCGTTTCTGTAAATGGGAACTTTATTACTTCTCCCTTTCTGCAGCTGGATGCACAAAAATATGAAGGCAGGTGCAGTGCTGATGACAGTCAACATTTTCCAAAATTATTTGACCTCAAAACTCATCTTTTGGGAACAATGCTTCTCTGAAATATTTTGGGGAAAGTAGCAGGGTATATAGTTCTTCATTTTTTTAAGTCTGATACAGAATTATGGTACCTCATAAGCTTAGAATATAATCCAATCGTTAAATTTCCTAAGTAAATTTTAATAGAGGAAGATTTTGTTAGCTTAGCAGTTTCAGGAAAATACTAGATCATTTGAGTGCTTTATTATTCATATTTCTAATGTGAAATAATTTGTCCATCAATACCTTTTAGTTAGACTTTTATTTGGAAATTTTAATTATATTCATGATAAAAAAAATAGCCCACAAAGCATTGTGACATTGAAGTTATAGGGACTAATTTATTAATAGTAGGTGGTTGGGGAGGGGTCTGTGTTCATCAGGATGAGGCTTCATTAGGGGGTTTTGCTTTTACTACTAAACTATTTCTGTAGCCTAAAGGATGATGATTTAGGAATTCCAAAAAACAAAACCACTGTAAGAATGCACAGAACAGCATGACTATTCTAAAATTAAATTAATTATGATGTAAACATTTTATTTATACATTACTAAAATATTTTTATTGAATAATATACTGAATTTAGTCAGAGAGTAAATCGTCTTTTGGATATATTATGTACTCGTGGACAGTTATCTATTCTCAGCTGAGGTCTGAACCGATGTGGAGACACAGAAACCTGAGAGATATATTGGCCATACCCGGTGATCACAGCTCATGGTTAAATTAGAATAGATGAATAAACTCGGACTTAGAGAATGTCAGCAACTTAAACAATATGTTACTTGCTTGGAATATAACCTATGTACCTCAATCCTTAGTGATATAACCTCTGTAGCTCAGTTTTTGCTACTCATCTCTGTCTCTCAATTCTTTTTAGTGTTATCTCTGACCTGTATCTCTATAATTTGTGTGCATTTGCCATGACTTCATATGAATACACGTATTCTTTCACAGACATACAATTTATATTAGAGTAATGTCATATATTTAAAACTAAAAATAAAAACAAGCAGATGGAGATATGGAGATAGACAAATTGAGAGATGTTTATTTTAATATATGTTTGTTAGAAACTGTGTCTTACTACGTAACAAACATTGGCCTTAACCTTGAAGCCCTCTATCCCCACTCTCAGCAGTATTACTGTTTTTTGGACAATTTCAATGAGAAAATAATGAATGTGTCCTAGAATCTGGGGAGCAACTCAAAACTGGCCTTTTGCGTTGGTTGTTCATCAATGCAATACTAACAGTTATATTCCTACATACGATATGATTGCAAACATCAACTTAATAATTACTCATAAAGGTCTCTGAGAACTCAGGCATACAGCTTCCATTTTGGGTTTTTTGTTTTTGTTTTTGCATCAGTTCAGTACTACCAATTGTATCGCTATCTACAATATAGTTTCAAGCCTTGAATTAAAGCTTGGTCATAAAATGCCTTTGAGAACTCAGATATAGAGCACTAAGACAGTGCACTGCTCTCCAAAGAGCCACTGTAACCTAACACAATAGAAAGCTAAATATTTTATTATCAGTAATATCAGCAAATCCTAGGCTCAGTATGCCTATAGGTAGATATACTGTCATTAAAACAGTGCTCTGCACCAATTATACACTGTATTGGCAATTGCCAAAATGACATGAATCTAATTCTTGAAATCAAAACTACACTCAAAATCATATTTTCTTTACAAATAAATATTATAAAAGTTGTTATAAAAATTAAGGTAATTATATTCACTGGAGGAAGATTGACTTGAACAAAAATGTAAATCCTGAAAGATTAACAATATTCATGAGCTATCTATTGATCGAATTCTCTCTGAAGTACAGCCTGTGAAACCCCTTCTGCTTGGCATTTGATGTGAAGCTCAGGGCAACAAAAACCAAAAGGAGAAAGCAGAAAAAGCTTTATTGCAAACAGGCAACCGTGAGTCTGTAAAGCCTCATTCAATACTGTATGACAGTGGATGTTTGTCTTTGCACGAGGAAGTCCATATGCATGTATTCCCACACCACTTTACACGCTACATATTTCGATTTACAATGAAAGGGCAACTTGGATGGGGATTCCTAAAGGGCATAAGAAGACACAGAACTCTTTTAGCCTCGAGTCTGTGCTTTCCTCATGAGCTCATAAATTCTTATAATGATGTCAACGATGCTGGATTTTTGTGACTGGAGTTTCTTGCTTGCCCACCTCATGTTGGTAGTTTAAGCACTCTAGTGAGTAAGGAAACTGAGGGGCAGATGATGAGCAGGATGGTGTTAAACTTCAGATGTTGTTTTGTCTCCTCTGCCAGGCCAGATTGGTGAGATGAAAGATGATTTTAGAGCATCAAATATTCAACAAGTGATGCCTTTTTGATCAATAATTCTAAAGTCCTTGATCTAAATGAAGTATTACTTGAAGAGACATAATTATTTTAACTGTGCTGATTGGTTGTACAATAAGCTTATAGAATGCAAGTAAGCTCCAGAGTAATGTGAACTTATGTTATAAAGATTTATTTTAGTCTTTAAATTGTGTGTGTACATGTGTGTATGTATGTGTGTGTGTGTGTGTGTGTGTGTGTGCATGAATGTATGTGAGTGCAGGTACCCACAGAGACCAGAGGTTTCTGCTGCTATCAATTGGAGTTACAAGTGATTATAAGCCACCTGACATGGACACCGGGAATGGAATGCAGACCCTCTAAAGACAGTATGTGTTTGTAACTGCTAAGCCAACTGTCCAGCCAACTGAAGACAGTAGTGTGGATTCAAAAGTTAGAGAATGACATTCAAATATTTGACTGCTTCCTGATTTAGGTGCAGTATCATTTGAGTTAATATATTAAATATATATTTATTTTAGCAAATTATTTAACAAGTAATATGTCTTATTGAAACTTATTGGCATCTTCAATATGCTTCACACTTTCTGGGCTGTTGGCTCTACACTCATTTTAGGAAAAATATTTGAATAACTACTTGACTACATCACAAATTTAGGTCATACCACTTCACAAAAAAATATTAATAGAATCATAATAAAAATAAAACTTAAAAATATAAAATGTACTCATTCTTATTTCTACATATATGTACATATGTTCTTGGAGATATTTTATAAATATTCTATTAGTATTTGACTTTATTCTGAACATACAGTTTTGACTATATCTACTTTATTATGTCCACTTCCATACATTTATTTATTCACAGTTAGTTTAAAATGAATTACAATTCTTTTTTTGTTCAATGAGATACAAATAAAAAGATACAATTCTAGAGGTGATATCTAGTATGATAGTTTATAAAGCATTTTATAAGATAATAAATATAATTAATTTATAATTCTCTTTGAAACATCTATTACTCTTTTCTAAATAATAATTTATATTTCAGAACTTTGGAGAAGTATTGTGACACACAATGGTAATGTTTGTGAGCAGGATAAAACCATGTCTTAATCTTTTGAAAAACTTAATTTAAAAAAATATATTGCACATTTGTTGGTGTGAGCATTTGCAGGTGAATGCTGAGGGCAGAAATTTGTAAGTGCCTTCCAGTACCCTTTTCTGCTTTTAAGGTAGTTTTCTCACTTAACCTGGACCACCAGCTTTTAATAAGACTGACAGCCATGTAGCCTAGCAATCTTCCTACCTTGGCAGCTTTCAATGCTGGAGCTGAAGGCATGTAAGAGACAGAAATCATCTTCATTTCCTGGGTGCATGGAGACCATATCATGATTGCAAAGCTAGTGCTCCTAATTGCTGAGTCATCTCTCTAGCCACACTATTTGGTCTTGAGGATAAACTCCATCATACTTCAAGTTTCAATCTGCATCATTAGTATCTCTAATCTAAATATAAGACACAGAAATGATTGGCAATTCCAAACATGGTCAAAATTGTAAATACCCCACCTGATTGTATCTCACAGAATAAAATTCAGGCCAGTAGCAGTTTACTTAGTAACCTTAACATTAGAATAACTTTATCAGCTATATTTAGCTATAATCTATATTTTCTGTAAATCCTTGCAGGTTCCCTAGAGGGATCACATGAAGACTAATAAGATGGCAGCCTCTGCTTTTTGTCCTGGTTATTGTTGATTTTGTCAAAAGAAACCTCTATTGATAAAATGCCCTCATCAGATTGACAATAGGCAAGTCTTCAGTGAGTTATATCATGATTAATGATTGATGGGGGAGTGCCCACACCACTCTAAGTGGTGACAACCCTTGGTAAATGATACAGCATTATAAAGGGGATGGGGGGAGGTGAGGAAGCCACTGGGAACAAGTCAGTAAGTAATATTCCTCCATGGATTCTCCCTCAGTTTCAGCCTCCAAAGCTCCTGCCTTGGGGTCTTGCCCAACTTCCTGCAGTGATGGAGTATAACTTAAGAGTTACAAATTGAAGTAAATATTTTACTCCATAAGAGTGTAGTGTTTTTTGTTTGTTTTCTACATTAATTGAAACTCTAATTATGACCTTGTGCTAAAACACAGACCAAATTCAATGAGAAGATAAAAGGTTTACAGCCTATCATTGAAAGAATACAAGGGAGGAACACAAGGCAGAATCTTGAGGCAGAAATTGAAGCAGAGACCATGGAAAGACCATGTTGGCTTGCTTCCAGGATCACATTCAGGTACCTATTGTACAAAATTCAAACTCAGGATTGGTTCCACCTACAGTGAAAGAAGCTCTCTTAAGCAGTCAACTAACAATAAAGAAAAATGACCCACAAGCATGTTTAAAGGTCAATCTGATAAAGGCAATTTCTCATTGAGGTTCCCTCTTACTAGGTGTAGAAAGTTCACAGCCAAGATAAGCCATTACGCCAGTATTGAATGTTGATGTATCAATGGAGGTCTTTGAGATTGTTGCCAAATCCACAATTACAGTTGTGTTTTATAAAAAGATAAGAAAGAAGAAAGGAATATGTTTGGTGTAGGGGAAGGAGGTGCCTCTGAGGGCCCATGCAGAGGCATTCCGCACCCCCTGAGTTACCGGCCACATGAAGGTACAGAATGAAATAGAGTTTATTCAGGGCATGGCGCGGGGGGGGGGGGAGTTGAGAGAAGGACAATGAGAGGGGGGAGGAGGGAGGAGGGACAGGCATGTGGAGATAGAGGGTAGGGTTACTGAGCAGAAACAAGAGGAGAGAGCAAGAACAAGAGAAAAGAGTGAAGAAGGGACAAGCAGCCCCATTTATACTCAGTCAGGCACACCTGGCTATTGCCAGGTAACTGTTGGGCAGAGTCTAGACAAAATGCCAACATTTATTCAACAGTTACTACTTACATTGTACCTCCCTGTCCCATACTTCTAGCCTCCTTTACTCGCTCTCGTGTCTCCTTTCTTCTTTCCTCTGTCTTCTCAAGTCCCTCTTATTTTCTGCTTGGAGTACAAAATCTGTGTTTAAAATGTCAAAGGATACCAGTAACCCCGATAAGACATAGTAAGTAGTAATTAATAATTTGGGATTATTGATAGGAACGCAGATTCCAACAGCATGGAGCATAGGCAGCTGCTCAGATCTTGTGTTGTTTAAAGTTTACTGTAAATATAAAGGCTGAGTGTGTTCTTCACCCACCCACCCCGGGAACTCAATAACCAAAGGGGGTGCAGAAACACTGGGCCGGGATTTAAATAGTTACTACAATACCAGTGTTACTGAGGATTTAAGTCTTGGAGAAAAATAATAGAAGCACAGAAATGAAAAGAAAAAAAAACACAAATAAACAAACAAAAACCTTCAATGCTTTGAACCCAATAATGATAGGGTCATTTCAGTGGTGAGAGAAACAGTTACTGTTATGCCAAGAATTATGGTGTTCCTTGCCGTTCTCTGTCTTTTACACTCTGACTCATCTGTCCTCAGGAAAGCTGTAGCCTATGATATCTGCGTACCTCTACTGTACATAATTAGGAGGAAGAGAAATAAGAAAAGCAGCTTGACATCTTCTCACCCACTTCATTGTAGAATGGCTGTAAATCAACCAATCACACTCAAAATAGCTGTTAGAAATTGAGTTAGCAACTGAAGCAGGATAAAGACAGATTTCTATGTAGGAAAAAGAAAAGAAATCTGGTCAGAGGGCTCATGCATAGAATCACTCTTCAGCACATGCTAAGTTGTTAAGCCAACAGAAGAGGACACAGATTTTGTGTTCATAAAACTTAAATTACTTGAGAGGGAGAGCGTGCTTTTATATTCTTGTGTGTGTATATAGCTGCAGGTACCTGTGGAAGCTAGAAAAATGTCATGTCCCGTGGACCTCGTGTTGCAGGTAATTTTGAGCTTTTCCAGTGAGTGATAGGAATCAAACTCCTTACTTCCAGGAGAACAGCAAATGCTCTTTCCTGCTGAGCCATGTCTCTTGTTCTGAAATCTTAAACTGACTGCTCCAGACACTGCCTCTTATTTGCAGTAGCACACATTATATTTTTCATTATGTTCTTTTACAGTTAAAAATGCATGATGTGTTCAGTTTTGAATTTATTCTTTGTCTGAAGAATTTGATTCCTGATGAATTTCTCAGAAATATTTCAATAGAGAAGTAATTAAAATATATTGACTTTCTTAACATTGGTCATAAACAGTATGCTAGTGTTAACTATTTTAAATAAATCTGAGACAAGAGCTTCCCATAAAATACTAAATTGTACTTCAAGTAAATGTATTAATAAATGTTGTTATAAATCATATTAAGATAGCTATGTAATAATACTTTTAAAGTTATACCTTCGTTTTGGGTAAGTTTGATGCTGGAGATGCATTCCTAAGTCTTGGAAAATGCTATAATATTAAACCATATACCCAGCACTTGTATTATTGAATTTGCATTTATTTGGTAAGTAGTTAGAGAAAATATTGAATAATGCATTAATATCTAGAATATGGGCATATGGGTGCAAAAATTAAATACCTAAAGTAAATAATTCTATCATTAAATAAATTACTCTACTCATCCAAAATTTTAAAAAGAATTATAATCCAATAAATGCTTGATAAAATAGTTACCAGGAAAATTAAAGTAAAAATGTTCGAGATTCCATCTAATCCTAGTCAGAATTGGTATCGCCATTAAATAGGTGACAACACATGCAGATGATGTAGAAAAGTAGAGACCCTCATTCACTCCTGGTAGCAATGTGGATTTGTGCAAATACCGAGGAAACCAGTTTTCGAGTTTCTTTAACAACTAAAACTAGAACAGTTACATAGTCTAGCTATACAAGCATGAGGTGGATGTCCAAACTATTCTACATCCCTGCAACACTGAGATACTTGCATACTCATGATCATTAATGTTTTGTCACAGGAAATAGAAAATGAAATCATTTTATGATCTATAAAGAGAAGAAAATATATTGTACATATACACAATGGGATTTTATGCAGCTACAAAGAAAAGTACAATCATGAGAGTTTTAGTAAAGTGAATAAATATGGAAATTGATGTATGTGGGATTAGATTTAAACCTATGTATAAAGGGTGAGATTATCAAATACGAAGGGATATGTAAAGGGAAAGACAAGATCTTGAGGGAGCTAGGATAGGACATGGGTAATAAGGGTAATGAGATATGTGTAATTAGAAACTAGAAAGAGTGGATATCATTAGGAAATAAGGGGACCAGCAAGAACCAACACGGCACTGAGAAGGGACATGGTAAAGCAATTGGCTACCAATAAATTATGTGGACACTGGAACAGGCCATAAAAAGTGCTAATTTGTATGCTAAGATAAAAAAAATGTATTTAATGCACATGAATCTTTTTTAAAGAAGATAATCTACTCATGTATTCTAATTCTTTTTCTCTTGTCATGATAAAAACATCAAAAATAACCGAGGATTCTGAAATCCGCAAAAGATTTTTGCTCAGTAAAACGTTTCTGATCAAGAGATCTTCCCAATTGTTTTGTTTTAGAAAAACATCTCACTTACATGATTTGTATAGACTTAAGAGAATACATGTCTGTCTATTCATGGTTTCCAGGAAACAACAAAAACAAAAACGGACTCATCTGGTTGTGTTTATATATGAGTACATATCTACAGCTATAAATGAACAATAACAATCAAAGAAAAGCAGGATATTAATTTAAGAAAGGGAACATGGAAACAGTTAAAGGAAGGGTTCTAGAGAGGAGCTTGAAGGAAGAAAAGAAACAGGGAAGTGATTAATTATATTTTAATTTTAAATGTATATAAAAAAGAAATGAATCTTCATTTTCTCCCACTTCCATTTGTTTCTTCATCTTTAATTATCCGGATAATTTTCCCCACGGACCAACCAGCATGCAATGTGCTGTCACTTGTACAAACTTTAGTAGGCCTTGAAGTAGTCCCACATCTATGCACTGAAAATTCTAGCAGCCTATCTCTTTCTTAACTTGAATTTCTACAACAAAATACTGTAAATTATATAGCCTATAGCTAGCATTAACTTATTTATTATTTCAAGAGACTGAGAAGCCCAACATCAAGGTATAGATGCATCTATGTTAAAGATTGATTTGTGGGTCCCCAGAATGTTGTCATTTTTATAGTCCCTTATGGTACCAGGGGAGCAGTCCTCTGGAGTCTGTGTTTTCACTCTCTTCATTGATCAGGGCCCACTCTTATAATATGTTTTCTGACCGACCCTACTTCCCAGCAAGGCACTGGTGATTAGATTTTAACATACATATTCTTGAGTCTGTACATATTTACACACCATTCTCCTTCAGGTTCTTTCTGATAATTTTCTGGTCTCACACTACAATATTCCTTCCCTAAAGGGCTTGTCTGCCACACAACACACTTATTCAGCTTCCAACAACCAGATATATTACATATGCATAAAATGCTCATTTTCCCTAGAACTTCCCACTCTTACTATTTAAATAGCACCATAGCAAAAGTACTCTTTGTTTGTTTGTTAGAGTTTGATTTAGCCCCTTTGACCTGGAATTGCTCTGTAGCTTATTATTAATCTGGAATTCCTGATCATAAGGCCTCCATATAGTGAATGTTTTAATCATAGATATGGACCAACAGACTCACATCAAATCAGTCATTTCAAATGAAATATGTCATACATATAATGAATCAACATCCATTTATTGAATCTGATTTTCCTACTTGAAAATATTTTTGAAAAATTAATTTTATTGTCCTTGAGTAATTAAATTTTCTTTTCACATTATTTCTTTGCTCTTTTAGAAGATATAAGTAAGCTAGTATACAAGCTATGTGCTTAAATTATCCATTCCTTCTGCTAGCTATTAATCTAATTAAATAAATTTAATGAAATATTGCCATATTCATTTAGTTAAATGAGACTAACATTGTTTAATCAACAATTATCTGAACCACACATTTTCTGAAATTTTATTTGTTAATGTTTCTTCATTGTTATTTCCTCTGAGTTTACAATATATTAGATTTTGTGCATAATTTTAAAGAGAAAAGACTTCATTAAGAAATAGAATATCCTCATCTGGATAAAAGTGGAAAAAAAATAGGACCTGTACTAGCATGTTAAGGTTTGTCTTTTACTGTCTATTATAATGATAATTGTGCTTCCCCAAGACTTGGAGCCCCTGTGAACCTGCCCCCAAGTTAATTCTGATTGGTGAATAAAGATGTGGACACCCAATAGCTGGTCAGAGGAGACATACACAGAATTTAGGTTTCATGGGTTTGGGGGGAGAGGAGAATCAGGAGAAGAGGAGAAGTAACCATGAGTTAAGAGTCAAGACAACATGACACTGAGAGCTGCCCAATTGGGGCTAAGAGTAACCCAGATAAGACATAGTAGGTAGTAATTAATAATTTGAGATTATTGATAGGAACACAGATTCCAACAGCACGGAGCATAGGTAGCTGCTTGGATCTTGTGTTGTTTAACGTTTACTGTAATTATAAAGGCTGAATGTGTTCTCCACCCCCCCCCCCAACCCCGGGGAACTCAATAACCAAAGGGGGTGCAGAAACACTGGGCCGGGATTTAAATAGTTACTACAATATCAGTGTTACTGAGGTTTTAAGTCTTGGAGAAAAATAATAGAAGCACAGAAATGAAAAGAAAAAAAAAACACAAATAAACAAACAAAAACCTTCAATGCTTTGAACCCAATAATGATAGGGTCATTTCAGTGGTGAGAGAAACAGTTACTGTTATGCCTAGAATTATGGTGTTCCTTGCCGTTCTCTGTCTTTTACACTCTGACTCATCTGTCCTCAGGAAAGCTGTAGCCTATGATATCTGCGTACCTCTACTGTACATAATTAGGAGGAAGAGAAATAAGAAAAGCAGCTTGACATCTTCTCACCCATTTCATTGTAGAATGGCTGTAAATCAACCAATCACACTCAAAATAGCCGTTAGAAATTGAGTTAGCAACTGAAGCAGGATAAAGACAGATTTCTATGTAGGAAAAAGAAAAGAAATCTAGTCAGAGGGCTCATGCATAGAGTCACTCTTCAGCACATGCTAAGTTGTTAAGCCAACAGAAGAGGACACAGAATTTGTGTCCATAAAACTTAAATTACTTGTAAATCTCAGTGGAATGGCAGTCACAACATGTTGTAAAGGCTAGTGAGTCAAACAGAATACTATTTATTCAGAAAAGCATTTACAAACTTCAAACTTTGAATTCTAAAAAATTCTAGACCTCATTTTAATATTTGGAAGCAAAATAAATAGATTTATTTGTTGCAAAATATGGATGATGTATTGAAGATCTCCCATTGTTTTTTGTGGAATACTTGATAGATTGAGAGTTATAAAATATGCTGATATACCCTATTACTAATAAAAAAGAGCAGCAAATGTGTCCTAATAAGTGATCACTGTCAGCCATGTAGTATGATAACACTTATAAACATACTAAAACAATAATATTGCTTCGACGTTTTGATCCACTGTCATTATTTCAATTTGGATAAACATAAGTTAAGCTCTATAAGTGTGTTCAATGAATAAACTGAAAATATTTTCTTCATTCATTTGGATAATATAATATGAAAATCCAAAAGTTGTTAGTTTTGAAATTATCAACTGTCATTCCTAATCACTACAGCAGAATTCAATGACCTAGCTCAGGGCTTCTCACATTTTCTAGCAACGACTTACATAGTGGAGTATGCTAATACAGGTTTCCAACTTAGTTTCCATTTGTGTTCTTTCTTTACCTTCTGTTCTTTTTCTTTAATCTGCCTTTCTGAAGCACAATACAATTTTACCTTCCAGATTCTGTTTCTCGTATCTCCAATTGTTCTCTTGGTGCAGAACATGAGAATGCAAAACCATACTATTCTATGAGTCTCACTTCAATTTTCTGTAAATCATCAAGTAAAACATTTACTTAATATTCAACTCACACCATCTAAGTTTGGTTCAGAAATATTTCACAAGAAAAAAATATACTAGTACATCTAACCAAAACTAAAGGAAAATTTTCGATTATTTTTTAAAATTTCTGATTCCTGATTAGTACTCTCATGTTTGATTCTTCCTATGAGAATTAGTCTCTCCCAGAAACAAGCACCTTACTCATTGTCCGGTTTAAAGTAATTAGCTCTAATTACATACACACACACACACACACACACGCGCACGCACACACACACACACACACACACACACACACACACACACACACACACACACACACACGAGCCTCGAGAGGGAGACCTGAGAAAGGCTGGAGGTAGAAAAGAGGAGAGAGTGATATAATTGTATTTAATATTTCAATTAAAAACATTTTTTAAAAGTTGTTTTGCTGTGGATGGAGTGTGTTATAAAGTATAGTGAAGTTTATTCATGAAACAGAGGATAGGTATACTTACTGTAACATAATTGACTATTAAGTAAAGAGATGGTGTCAAGTAAAGAGATGGTGTCAATAATACCTTAAAACAATTATTTGTTTTATATTCTAGATTATTTTTCAGTTTTATGACTGAATAAGAATTAAAAAGTATTACTGGACATATATATAATACCATAAGATGGATATAATGATCTCAGAGGAACAGACTCCAAAAATGTTCACTGTGGATGGTTGGAGTCAAGGGATATTTAAATTATAAAACTATCTTCCAAAGATTGAAATTGAAGTTAGCCACATTTAGTAAAGAATAGCCTGGAGCCATATTTGGTTCACTTTGATAAATAACATTCTATCATATTGCACATGCCATTTTGAATTCTGTTTTGTGTATCAAGAGATGCTTTTATTTTTATTTTTTCAAATCCATGGTTCTCAGATCTTATTCTAAACATCCAGTTTTTCCACAATCTATTGACTAACACAATTTCAGGATGTGCCTCAAAGAAAACATTTTGCTCCAAACTTACTTACATCTGGGAAAATGTTAGAATTCTGAATTCATGGCTTCTGAGTTCTTTGGATGTTGTATTTTCTTACCTTAGCTCACATATTTCTGACTTATTTCTCCTTTAAGGGAGATAATCTTATGATAGTCTCCTCCTTGTGTGTCTTTCTTTCTTATTCCTGACTGGCATACTACTCATGGTTGATTTTCTCAACATAGACTTCTATCAAAGTGTGAAATGAAGAGGATCTTGCAACAACAGTCAGTGATTTGGGCAGAAGCACAAGGAAATTAGGCTTAGTCTTCTCCTGGCAGGGCGGTGAGCACCTGCTCTTGGTCACCATAGTACTGTGGTCAATTTTGATAACATCTCACAGCGACATCTCAGCATCATATATATCATTTTGCATTAGTCCTTCTGTAGTTGAAGTTGTCATCTCCTTCGGCTTTCAGAGGTTCACTGATGATACACATAACTCTTCTCGGTCAGGGAGCCACCTCAGGGCAAAAATTGATCCAGATTTTCTTATACCTCACTTCTATGACAGATCAAACTTTGTCATGAAATCTTTATAAATTGAAGACAGGGTTTGTCTATATATCTCTGTTTAGTCTGGAACTTACTATATGAATCAGGACAGAGCTCACTATGTAGACCAGGATGGCTTCAAAATCACAGAGACCTGCTTCTCTCTGTCTGTTAAATATTGGAATGATAGGTATATACCACCAACAAAACTGGCTGCTCTCCAATACTTTTACCTCCCAATTTGATGTGCTTGTGTAGTCTCTCTCTCTTCTCTGTCTCTCTGTCTCTCTATCTCTTTCTGTCTCTGTGTTACTGTCTATCTGTCTCACTGTCTCTCTCTGTGGGTCTCTGTCTCTGTCTCTCTGTCTGTCTCTCTCTCTCTCTGCCTTGCTGACTGAGTGCATTTAATGATGCCTGTATATTCATGTATATGAGACCATCTACAGGGATATGGGTATCCACTTTCAATGCCAAGACTCCTCAAAAAACTAATCTTTCTTATCCAGTGGTTATCAATTGACAATGTTTCCTCAAATAATGGTGAGTCTTCATAGTTCTTCCCCAGCAAGAAGGTTGTTTTTAGAAGTCCAGATACTAAGACATTTACAGGAACAATAAATATGTCCACTAGATTTGTTTCCTTTCAGCCAAAACTTCACAGAAATTATCGAATAGGTTTGAATAGCAACTTGGTCTCTACTCTCATCCATGCTTAGATGATATAAGTTCAGCAGATTGATTTATCATTTATAAATTTCTTTGTCCTGATTTCTACTAAGTTATTCTGACAAGGATCATTAGGAAAATATAAAATTGACTCTCTAGTTATATCCTCCCCAAGTGAGGAGCTGACATCTATCATTTCTTGAATAAGTGTTCATCTGAAAGATTATATTAGAGTATGAAAGAAATTCAGTAATAGGAAGCAATTTATACATGTCAGTGCTAATAATAAAAGTGCAGCAAGATGTATGATATATAAATATATATGGCACAATCCCATTTAGAACATATATATGTGTGTGTGTGTGTGTGTATGTGTTGTGCATATATGTATATACATAAATACATACAAATATATACATATATACTTATATATGTATATGTTGGGCCCCCATTTTGGCCCTGGTTTGGGCCTTGAGGACAAACCTGAGCCTGGTTCAAGTTTCTGTGGCCTTGTGGGAGAGTCAAAGCCTGGCCTGAGTTTTGAGACCTGTCTCAGTCACTTCCATATCAGGGTGACTCAGCAAGACCTGTTTGGCCCTGCCTCTGCCCCACCATTTCTGATGTAAAGCTTTGCCATCCTGTCAGTTACACCTTATCCTCTGTCATCCTTCCCTTCCTCCTATGTCATCTCTTCCCATACCTAAGTGCCCAACTCCTTGCCTTCTCTATATAAGCAAGTACCTAGTTTAATAAAGTGAGTTCCTGCTTCGATAAGACTCACTGCCTGGCGAGTCTCTTTTGGGCTGTTGATACTCGCCATCTTCTAAGCCCAGGACAGACTGGGCTAGACCAGATTCTTGCCTCTTGCCTGGACCTGCCTGCAAGGGAGCCAACACATATGTATGATACCTATATACACATATATATGTATCCCCTTACATGGGATAGGGAATGTGTCAGAATGTTACTTCTATGACAAAGAAAGCTAAAAACTGTATAGAAACATGGAAAATAATTAAGGTAGGGGTTTTCTCTAGAATCTAAACCACGAATTGCTTCAGGCTCATAAGTCAGCAGTTTTGTATAAAGTGACCTGAGAATTTAATGATGTATTTGGGAAGGGCATTTGAATTATTCAAAATACGTATATGATAAATGATTTACAAGCTTTTAAAAATATCTGCATATATTTTTTTAAAAAAGGCTTGTCAATTACAAGACACCCTTGTGTTATGGGCTGAAAGTTTGCATCTTTGCAAACACATCTCTTGTGAAATGGTCAGTGCTAATGTGCTCACGTAAGCAGATGGGAGCTTTGGGAGGTAACTAGAGGGTAATTCAGCTCCTCTTAATGTCTTCCAGAACAGACTCTAAAGCTCTTTAAGTTTCTTGCCAGGGGAAGAAGGCACAGTACCAGAATGGTCATTCACAACCTGAGCAGAACTCTTAACAGAATCAGGCGCTGCTGTTCCCTCCATCAGTGACTTCCATCCCCCCTTGTCTGTGGGAAGAACACTGTTCAAAGTACTTAGTTAAAGATTCACTTGCTTCAGTTTTTCCAAGTTGTTCAAGCATTTAGTGCTCACAGATCACATTCTAACACCTACAGAGCAATGTTTTCAAACATGTTACCACTGTACCACTGTTAATTCAGATGTGCATGCTCAAAACAATTATGTTTGTAATTGATCATGTGTGTGTGTGTGTGTGTGTGTGTGTGTATGTGTGTGTGTGTGTGTGTGTGTGTGTGTGTGTGTGTGTGTGTGTGTGTGTGTAAGGAATGTGTGTGCCATGGCTTAGACATGAAAGCCGGAGACAAACTTCTGGGAGTCATTCCAATATGTGTCTCAAAGATAAAACTCCATTTGTCAGACTAGACCAACAAAGTCTTTTATCCTCTGGGCCATCCAGCCTCTACTAGAAAGAAAGCTTTCTAATGTATTTGTATATTCATATTGCTTATGTCCAGGAACTAGAATAACATCACTTTCCACAAGCAGAGCTCTCATGACTAAGACTAAGTATAAGACAAGACAACACATTAGGACAGTGATTGTGGAAGCTGATAACCAGGGTAGCTCAGGAGAAGCAAAGTGTATTCAAAGAGGCCTAGAAGATCGGCAGCTGTGGAGCAGATCCCCGTTTGCAGTTTCCACAGCTCGCTTGTTCTGGTTGCATCTGCCAGCACACAGTTAAGGGGTGACTTCTGGTATATGCTTCATGGTTATCCTAGAGACCCATGTTGCATGCTGATCTACTGCTCTCTCAACAATCCTCTGCAAAAATTCTATCTTCTGGATTTTATTTTTTCTGATTGTGGATAAGCTCTAAGCTTTGTTACTGTTTTTGTTATTGTTGACACAGTATCTTACTGAACCCAGGATGGTCTCCTACTCGCTCCACAACCAAGGATAATTTTGAATATCTGAATATTTTCCTTTACCTCTAGAGTGTCAAAACTACAAATACACATCACCACACTCAATTCTGTAAGTGATAGAACCCAGGGCTTTGTGCATGCTGGGTAAGCACTCAACCAAGCTCACTCCATCATCAGTCTCACGTTTATGCTTTATTATCTATGATTTTTTTATCTTTGGGAGTATTCCCATAAGGCATAAAGATCACTACTTACCCAGTTTTGTTTTGGGATACAGCATTATCAAACAGTTCTTCTACTAGAACCTTGATAAACTCATAATTTACTACATTTGTCTACAAATCTGTCTTGCTTATTAATCACCCTGTTCATTTTCCTCTCTGTTCTATTAACTATTGAATCAAGGTTCATGATTCAGCATCTGGCATCTTGGCGATACTCAAATTTTATTGGGTATTTGAGGAAAACGTTAGCGAAAATTGTGCTCAGCAGTGTTTTATCAGAAAGGTTATTAAGTGAATGACAGTTTCCCTCTGATTCATAATATGGCATAAAGGCTAAATGCAAAAAGCAGTGCCTGGCCAGAAGGTATAAATGACATTAAACTTAGTGCTCATGGTTCAACATAATTATGTCAGAAATATTCTACTTTCTTTCTGGCATCAATACTGGTATCAAATGATACCTCATGCTACAACCCTTTTATTTCCATGTGTGCATATTAATATTTTTCAATTTCTTTTGGTTCTATGTGCACATATTCTCCTTTGCAACCATAAAAGACAGATGCAGATCAAGTTGCATCTGTTGTAATCATATTGCAAAGCCTGGTGCAGACAAAGCTGTACACAAGATAGTCTTTAGACTATAGAATTTGATAGTTATAGTCGGTATCAGTCAAAAGTAATAAAAATGATTTCTGGCTTCATAATAAAATTTATGTTTTCATTATCTTTCTGGTACACCTAAAATGGCCATGAAATAAACTAATTCATTATACTTTTATGGAATAAACTGAATTTATTTCACACAGCATCACTAGCAATCTTACTTTAATAGATTTATAAATTACCAAATAACATTCTTGAGGGTGGACCCAGAAATAAATTCACCATGTAGGGTTTTATCTCTTCTCTTGCCTTTTCACATGCATAGGATTGCTTTCTATTTGGCCTTACATGTTAGAGAATAATTTCAGAATATGTTCATTCATCATAATTACCAATATCTTTCCACTACTAACTGCATTGAAATAAATAATTTTACGTAACTAAATTATCTTACCTGAGAACTATATTTTAAACATTTTACTAGAAGAATTTATATTGTAATTGAAAACAATTTTCTTCAAATTAATGATGTCCTTTAGACCTTGCTTCAAATATTCTAAAGTTAGTTGTGGCGACTCAAGTTTACATTCTATTACAGAGCTCTTGAAGGCAAGAATAAACGATCAAGTCTAGGAATTGATAGTTGACTCTGGTTTCTTCAAATTCATAATTCTTATAATTGTAAAGACAAGATTATTAAGGATTAGGAGAAATAAAGTTAATTATGTCATTAGTTAAGTAACAAGGACAATATACTATATTAGATTTAAACAAATATATAAAATATGATTACTTCAATATATCAAATATTCCTATTTTTATTTGATTATGAGAAAGTTTATGACTTTCTAAATGTCAGGTATCTTTTAGAGTCATTATTCTCCTGCTTGGTGAAGTGGTTCTAATTTTGTTTAGTGATATTCCTACACAATGTACCCAGCTGTTTCTTTAAATTTTCTCGTGTTTAGTGATTTTCCTGAAATACATTCTTTTACTTTTCATTCCGACTTCATTGGTACCAATATAGACTGAGTTCTTAATTTTTACTCTTTTCAAAGAGTAGAGGAGTTTCTAACTCTCTCTCTCTCTCTCTCTCTCTCTCTCTCTCTCTCTCTCTCTCTGTGTGTGTGTGTGTGTATGTGTGTGTGTGTAAAATAGATGATTTTGAAAGTTACCATGTGTCAGGTTCCCTTAGTGGTGGTGTTGTGATGTGTAAAACTTTATTGAAATAGAAACACTGGAATAAACAAATGGTTTTTGGTTTTGATTTTGTCTGGGCATTTCTTTTTAACCTTACAGGTGTTTTGCTTATAAATGATGACTACCAAATTTATGTTTTTATGGAATTGTTTTGGCTGTGAATGTGGGTGCTTCTGCATCTATATGTGGTTTTTGTACTTTTTTTTTTACTCACTTTTGTTCTAATATTTGTGTGAGTGTGTGAGTATATGTGCGTGTTAGTGTGTGTGCGTGTTAGTGTGTGTGTGTGTATGGTAATTTTGTCATGTTATGGGATTTTTGCTGTGTTAATTTTATTTTATTTTATCTTATTATTAATTTTAAGCGCCAATTTGTTTGCTAGTGGAAAAGAACCAGAAGAGTATAAATTTGAACTGGTGGTGATATGGGTGGATTATGGAAGGAGTTGATGGAAATCTATTTTCAATTGAAAATTTTTTTAAAAAAATTTGAGAAGACTGATTAAGTGGTTCAAGATATGAATCTTTAAGGAAAACATATTTCATTCATTTATTACAATTTTATCTGAATATTTTATAATAATAAAATTATTTTATAATATTAATTAATTCAGAAAATACCCATATTATTTGTTGGGTACTATAAATATTAAAATTCATAAGTTGTCCTTTGTTATACCTATGTATTATGGCCATGTTTCTTATCTTTTTTTATTTATATATTTGTGTGTGTTCCAAACAGCAATAGCTGCATTTTAATTAACTCTTAAAAAAGGAAATGAGACTATCCCATTTTAGTATGTATATGAAATATTATATAAAATCAGATATTGTGTCTATAATCTGACATAGTATAAATTTGAGTAGTTTTGTATAATCACATTTCCATATCATGTTTAATTATTTAATGAGATCTACCTTACTATCTAAAAATAAGACAACATATTTTTCTGCAACTGTCTTTCAGTTTAGATTGATGATACCAGCATTAATGCATTTGGATACACATATTCTGATTTGTGCTTCTTGAGCTATGTAAATATTAATATGGATTATGTAAAATCCATTTAAATTCAACAAGTTTGATGACATCTTGTCGATACTACTCATGAGTAGATTTCAGGTTTACATTTACATTTAATCTCTTTATTTATAGTGACCATGTCCTAAATTATATTGCAACTTACATAGCATTTTCAACAATACATTTTAATGTCACTCATCCTAAAATTTTAATCTCTGTTATAGTATAACAAAAACTATAACCTAGATACGTTTTGTGACCAAAAAATATTTTATTCTTTTTTATCGTGTTTCTTTTATATCAATTTTGGAAGTAAGTATGTGAGAATATGACTGAATGTGTGTTCCTTTCAGTCTAAGCATTTTATGGTTTGTGCATTTCCATATTTCTTTCACTTCTTTGAGTTTTCATAAGAATTTGAAAGCATTATCCTTTTCTGTCAAGATTATTACAATTGACATATATACATATAAGTTGTTTGCTGATCTGGGCATTACAGGGTCTTTTAATTGGAAGAGTGCATACACATTCCTGGGGTTGCATAGCTTCCAGGTGATTCTAGTATGTGCTCAAGATATGTAATGGGCAACTTCGCTAACCACAGCCTGTTAGCCTTCATTCTATTTAGAAGGTATTCTGTTGTTATTACCTGTGCCCTATTGGAATGATTGCTGATTGGGACATCTCAAAACCATCTGAGTTCAGAGTCTGTTCTCCCAGAATTTAGTCATTATCTTCATAATAGGACTTCATTTCTAAAAATACTCAGAGCAATAATGCTCTCTTTATGTAAGTCTGATAATTTTTGCCCTCAAGTAACATCAATCTATCTTTTAGAGATATGTTGAAAAAAATCGATAGCTTAGAATGCTATGCAAGGGTAAATAATTTAAAACTTCCCATTTGGCCAATATATAAATAGTCTTAATAATGTTGCACAGCCTCTAGTACAAATGTTATGTGGATAAAGTGGACTCCTTCATCAATTATGGGTAATTATGGTCACTCTCAACAGACTAGCTTTTGTGAATCACTTTTTTCTTTCCCCTTTGCAGGTTCCTCTGATTTTTTTTTTTTTTTTTTTTTGTAAAAATACCCTATAGCTCTCTAATGCCTTTTGCTCTCCCTCTATTCTCTTTTCCCACTCTTCTCTCCCCATTCCCCTCCCCTCTTTCTCTATGTGCTTCTCTCTCTCTCTCTCTCTCTCTCTCTCTCTCTCTCTCTCATTTCTACTACCCTTTCAACTCCCCTCCCTATGCCCTGAATAAACTCTATTCTATACTAAAAAAAAACAAAAAAACAAAAAACCCTGTGGATTTCTTTTTGTATATTTCAGTATTTTCCTAGATTTAGACAATGCTATTATTCTTTATATGGTAATTGAGTCAATTGTTGACTCCAAGATATATCTAATTTGTAAGTCTTGCCTTTTTTTCTGCTCAAAAGTTGGTATTATTAAATTGTTTAGAGATAATATAATAGTTTTATTCTAAATTGTCAATATTTATAATGCCATTTTAATTGCTACCTTTCAACTTTTTAATTAATATGAAGATTTAGATTGTATTTTAAAATAGTATGGAGCTAAAAATATTTTTCAAACTACATCTGAGCTGATTAAGTGTCAAAATAAGGATCATGACTGTAGTTCAATTATAAGCATACCAGAAGACATGTATTTATAATTTTGAAATGCTGAAACACATCATAATTATTACCTCATAATGAAAGAAAACTAAGTCTAGAATTTGTTGAACTTTATTCAGGGAGTAACAACTACCAAGATTATGGAAATAGATATGCTGAGCTGTTATTAGTCAGTGAGTCTCTAACACTCTCAGAACAATACAGGATATTGTTACTTCTCTCATTCATTCGACACACTGTTTTGCTGCAGGACATAGGGAAATTAAGTTGAAACTGAATTAGAAGTTTTCTTATTGCTTGCAAGCTATCACAGTACCAGCAGTACCATAGAGCCTTGTGCAGATATGACCGCAATGGTCTACAGTAACCACCTATCCTACCCAATTGTGGATTGTCCTGCATGTTTCAATGCCAGCCTTCAGGCAATTTGTTCCCACTGATCAACACGGGAGTGAGTGATATAGTGGTCACCACTTGCTTTGCAAAAGTTTTTGATACACATTACACAGAAAGAATACATGTTTAGTTCCATAAACCTAGTCAAAATCCAATGGCTAGGATGTTTCTAGGCTATGGTAGGAAAATTATACTTGTTATTTTACTAAATTAACATGTTACAGCTATCAAATTCCCTTCTGAATTTTAACCTTTACAGCCGTAGATTACTGCTGCTCTCAATAGTGCTCAGAAGTGGTTGTTTTTGTTTTGGTTTTGGCTTTTCCTGAGGGCAATGAGTGTTTCTGGGATTCAAACTGGTCACAGTACAGAGAATAAGTAAATGATGAATGCTCAGCTCTATTGGGGACACTCTTTAAGCCACTGGGAATCAATGAATGAAAGAATAGAAGGCCTCCAGGCGTAGAAAGACAGGACAGTTAGTTGCACTCACAGATCCACAGTTGTGGAAGGCCTACATAGAATGTTTCATTCAACATTCAGTCACATATGGGAAAAGGATTCATTAGGACCCACCTCTACCTGAGGAATTATACATAGTCAATCCATTATGGCAATCTGCTCGAGATAAAGAATGAAACTCCAGTCAGTATACCTTTTGCAAGCACTGGGTCCATATATCCAGAGTCCGACATCATAGTTTGTCTCCCTTGCATATTTCAGCACTGTACAACTTTGGAAAGACGTAGGAATAGCTAAATGGAAACTCCCTGGCAAAGTATTAAAGCATCTGTGACCTTTATAATTAGAATGAATTCCATTGGTTGATTAAACAGGGCTTAGGACAAAGGCCTATGGAAGAATTATTTGTGATAAGCAGAAGGATACACTTTATAGTGATGGAGAATGCAAAACACATGAGACCAATTTAATAAGGATGAGTTCTATTCATGAAGAAAATAAGCTAAGGATAAGGGCTTAAAACAGCACTCAGAATATTGGAAAATTCAGGAAAGCCAACTCTGTAGAATAGGCAAATGTCACCAGGCTAATGGATAACATTCACTCCAGTCTTGTGACCAGACATTGGTCATTTTACTTTCCTTTGAAGAAAATAGGTCTATGTGTTTAACCATCCTGGTTTCTCCTATGTTTTCTTTCAGCTGTGATTCCCACAACACTTATGTAAGCAAACCTAATTAAACTGAGTGGAAATCAAGGTGGGGGGGAATGTGAAATTTGAGAGGGTAAGAAGTCAGTAGGTGAGGAACAGATGGGACTACTAGAATAGAATAGAGATTTAATATGATCAAGATATATTATACACGTGTAGAAGAATGACAAAGGAAAAACATTATCACATATATGCTAACAAAATGAAAAACAAATGAAAAATAATTTCAATGCATAATTTTCCAAATATAATGTCCCTTTTTGTTCTCTTAGTCTATTAAATCCATCATTTACGTGAGAAAAAGTAGTGAAGCAGAAACTAAGTCATAATGTGTCAGCACCACACAACACCCGCATCACAGTGAAAAGCACCAAATAAAATCAAATGGAAAGACTGTGAAAAGAGGAAGGGCTAATATGTGCTAATGGATACCTGTTGCTTTCCCTGGCAGTTGTCATTGATGTGTTAATGGGAGAGTATCACAGGATGGAGAGAACAATGACAGCAAGCAACATAGGTAAAATCTTCAACATCCAGCAACAAAGACAACTGTGAACCACACTCATGCTCCACCAAAACCTCCTAGCAAGATTCTGGAGAGGATGAGGTATTCAGGTACCAGTCTGTTTACCAAAAAGTCTAAGTACGTTTTATTTTAAATTTCAAAGAGAGAACACTTAATAGATATGACTTACATGTAATCTGCTTGGCTGCAATGAGACGGAATAAATACTCTGCTAATTAAGTGACTCATTTCTATAGTCAGTTCTAAAAGTTTCCTATGGTAATTCTTAAAAATAAAATGTGGTGTGATTTTAACAGTCCTCTGCGTGAAATACAGTTTAAATACTTTAATTTTGTAAAAATGTGATATTAATTGGCTAAGACTGCCAAGGCAATTATAATATCTGTGGGTGGTTTGAAGCTGATGCTGATCAGTGATGCTTCATCGAGTTTAATAAAATGATACTGTTTTATTTTGCCTGAATAAATTCTAAGCAAGTGAACCATGTATATGCAGTGCAACTGCTTCCTCAAGAACTTACAGCCTTTATCCTGATTATCCAACATGAACTCTAGAAAGATTTAGATAGACTTTATCCACCTTCTCCAGTTTATTGAGAATAAAATGACAGCCTGGAGATTTTGAATAACTTGTCAAACATTTGCATAATGAGCTCCCAATTGAGAGGGAGCCTAGAGATTATATTTGCAACTTCCTGGGTTTTACTGCTTCTAATACAAACAATGCCTTTGATTCCAAGAAAATCATTTCTATACTTCATTACCAATTGCAACAATGGGGAAAATTGAGTCTGAATAATATTCTTTCTAGTCTCATTTGAAAATTAATTAATTTCTCAATTCTCGACAGAATGTTAATGGGTATTCCTCACTTCATTCACTAAATACAAAGTTAAATTGCAGAGTATTTTATAGGAGGATAATTTGAAAATTATGAACTATATGCCAATTAGTCATAGCATTTAACATTCATCAAATTTTTTATATAGAATCTAAATTTCTTTAGTGTAGAAAAACTCAATTTCACCAATATTCCAGGGTACCGTGTACTTTTAAGAATACGTAATAAAATTTAAAATATCTAAGAATTTAAAAATGAAATTATTTTGTATCTGTTTCAGTGGCAGTATTATGTTTAAATTATAAGAACTTAGTGCTGTTATGTATATATGTAAGATACTTCCATCTTGATATTGTAGAAGAAAGAGAGTGCTTTAGAGCAGCCCACTGACTTCAGAAAGTGTCATCAAAAACTAGCTCATTACCTAAGAAATACCTTAAACTTTGGGAGCCTAAATTTCATCATGCACAATGTAAGAGAATTATATATAACGACTTCAGTGTTCCTGTCTCTATCGTTATGTGATTTCATACCTAAAAGAATCATATCCAAGAGATGGTTTAGAAATGAACAGAAGGTACAAAATGAAAAATGACTGCCATTTTCCTTTGCCAAAGTAAGTTACTATTCCAAAGCCATCAGCCAAATAATGATTTGAACACACTTTACAAAATGGTGGATCATTTGAAAGAATAGAGCTATTTATAATTACATATACTGCAAGAAGAGTATGTTTTAAACATAATACAAGGTTTCTTAAGCATATATGTATATATCGAATGATAACTCTTCAAATAATATAGCAGCCATGGTTAAGCATTTAACAAACCCAGAATGTGACCGAATATCTTCCAATATCCATGGAATGTTTTGCCTAGCAAGATCCCTCAAGCATCATTCAAGTTCTAGATAACTTATACATTATTGTTTGACTTTGCTAGTAAAAATAATTGCTTGGACTCAGTAATTTTATATATTAATTTCTGGCTTTAGGATAAGATATAATGAATAGACTCTTTAGGAAGAGCTGTCAAAATGAAGGTAGGCTTATAAAGATTCATCATTATAAGAGAGTAATCTAGCTAAATATCTTAATAATCTATAAATAATTATAATAATAATTTATAAAAATATTGCTTAATATTCCCAAGTCCTTAGAAATCCCACATGCTACACATATCCCCTTGGTATTTTGAGAATTCAACACACTTTCCTGAACTTTAATTGTATAAATTTTACTAAGTTATAGTGTCAATTAAAAAAGAAAACAAAAATAATTGGGTAAATATATCAATGAAAAAATTTGGCAAACTAATCTTTAAGTGGTCAAATTTATCTTTAAAATGGTGCAGATTTGTCTTTATGACAGGCTGGTTTTACATTTTAAGGAGATGTCAAAGAATACTACTGTGTCTAATTGTGGGTTGTACTGCCTGAGCTTGACAATACTCGTGACAGGTTACTGGAAAACCTAATTGAAGAATTAGAGAAAACTATTAATTCAAATAATTTCAAGTGTGCATAGAAAGTGAGTAAACAAGGGTAGATAGAAAAAAAGAATACTCATATCATAGTGACAAAATAACATTCAAACCTCAACACCTACCTTGTTGGAGTCTGTCAGTACATAAGCACAGGCATACATGTGTGCAAATACATGATCAATATACACACAGACACACACATACACACACACACACACACACACACACAATGTTGTTTTTTTCTAGTGGAATAAAGAAAATATTCTTTCTTTTTCAAAGCAAACTATGTAGTTGATAATCTTGAACAATTTCCTTACCAACTAAATGAAACTTACAAATAAAACAGAATCTAGACCTTTCTCTTTTTTTAGACCATTTTAAAGAATGGCAATGAAGTGGCACCATATTTTATAAATGGCCTTTTCACAAAACATGCTGAATTACATGTAGTAAATAGTTTCTTCAGACTCCTGCATGATTTACTGAGGTGGTTTTTTGGGGGGGAACTCATCAGCAAGTCATTTTAAAGCTATCACGCTGTGATTAACTGCTGTGCCACTTTCCCCCTCCAAATTCATGAAAAATGCAGACATACTACCTACTTCACCCATCCTGTGAGCCTCACAAAGATATTGTCAGGAGCTCTCATGCTGGGTTTATAGATTGCTTGAGCAGGGGGTGAGAACACCTGCTGTTACTGTCAGAGCAATCTAGTCAGGTTCTTCTAAGTGAATCTGTTAAAACTGTCAGCAAGTAATAGCCATTAACTTTGAGGGTAAACAGAGATGGACTCTTGTTTTGAAGTAGCTAGAAATGAGAGCTGAAACAGTTCTCAGGAAGGGGAGCTTGCTGTTTAGGCTCCTTATTTTCCGTTTATTTTCAATATGCTACTTGTATCAGAAACTGTGAAAAAAGAAATAGTAATACTTTTAAAATAAAAGTTTCCCTTAGCTCCGTTTCTGAAGAATATGGTCCCTTCCACAATGAGGCTGAGCTTCCATGTCAGCATTGGCAAACAAGGCAATAGGCTGTATGGGTTGTGAGTCTCTGAGCTAGAAATTATCTGAATTCTCCTTACCCATGGACTTGCCTTTATGGTAAAAGAAGGCACCATGCAAGTTTCCAAAGAAAGGAGGCAACCAGGAGTCCTACCCAATCCCATCAATGACCATCATGACATGGTAACTATATGGTAAGTAAAGTAGTGGCATCCATAACTTAACAGTAATCAAATTCTTTCTAACTGGACTTAAGATGTATTTTTAAAAAAAATGTTACTGTATCTGGCACGGGAAACCTAGATTAACCTGCCCACTGATACTGAAATCATGGTTATTGGGGGAGAATCAACAACCACTATTTTACTAGTCCATCATATTTCTAACAAAAATCTATAAATATTTGTTCTTATGTCCCCAGATAAAGACAGTCCTCAACCCTCATGAAGGAAACTTTCCTTTTCAGTAGAAGACCACTACAGAAAATATCAAGCAACCAAAATGCAAAGTTATAGAGCCCAATCCTACATGTAAGGCTCAGGGAAGATTGCAGAGGTGGGTTGTGGGGGATAGGTGTGACACTAAAATCCAGAGGATAAAGAACTTTGCTATGAGATTCTGTCTCTTAGTAACATCAGAAGCTACACTCAAAAATCTCAGCAACACAACTGCCCTAATATGTGTTGAACAAGGCGAATACCAAAATTATGTCAAACTGCTTCAGGAAAAGTCTGTAAGGCCTAAATCCTACAAAAGTAGCTCCATTGACTGAATAAAATTAGGAGTGGCCTGCCCCAGGAACAGAAGGAGAGAGAGAGAGAGAGAGAGAGAGAGAGAGAGAGAGAGAGAGAGAGAGTTGGGGGAGTAGTACACAGGAAGAAACAAATAAAGGAAAGGAAAGAAAAGAAAATATTATTAAATTATATTGTCAAAAGCAAACAAAAGATTTTTAAAAGTGATTGTTTTTTATAAATTGTCAAAAATTAGTAAGTATCTTATAGATATCTTTCTCTATTTTTATTTTTAAATAAATTTATGTTGGTGGCAATATATTTTTAGAACATTTAATATTCATATACCTTCAATACTACTTATACACAGATATTACGTTATATAGAATTGTAAACAATTTGTGTAAAACTATTTTTATAGGAATTAATGCATATGGAGTCCCATGTGGTATAATAGAATCCTAGTCTATAAGGAATAAAATATAAAATAGGAGTTTCATAAAACAATTTTGGCTAGTGAAGCTATAGTCATTTTAACTTGTATAGACACACTCAAGGATGTTTACACTATGATGAAATTACCTACTGATACATACTTCTTCACTATCAAATGAGACAGATCTGTCTGTGAGGATAGATGTTATATAAATTGTCAAAATAAAAAATAAAACTTAGTTTCTATATTATATATTTTATAAAAGAACGCAAGATAGGTAAACTGGAAACAATATTTAACTTTATTAATTAAGTAAATGACTGTGCGAGAACACAACATAAATACTGAGAAAAAAAGACTAGCCCAAATATTTTAAAGGTAGAATGTTGTTCTAACCTGATATCCTATATGGTTTAGCACATACAGACACACACAGAAAGACAGACACAGACATAGACACACACACACACACACACACACACACACACACACACACACACACTACACCCAGAGGTATTTCCTTCGTGAAATTATGTAAATGAGATAAAAACACATAAATTTTCTTCTCCAAACACACAGAGTTGAAAATTCCTGTCAATTTCCCTAGCAACTAAATCATGCTCCCAAATAAAGAAAAACAATATTTGAAATAAATTTCATGGTTCCAGAAATATTTATGCAAGCGGTCAAGGGAGGAAATCAATTCTATGGTTCTATTCAGCTCCACTCCTATGAACCAGGGCCATGGCCAACATGACAAGAAATACGAGAAAGTGTACCAGGTGACATTCCTATTGGAGGCAACCTAGAGATGTTTAGTTGGACTTAAGCAAAACTCAACGTGAAAAAAAAAAATCATGCCTGCTACTTTAAGGTAGCAAGTTTGCAAGGGAAAGTATCTACTGCATGTGTATCCCCCAGGATCCCTTACTGGAGATCCTTTTACATCCCATTTTCACTGTCAAGTCACTGGTAGCATATGATTCTCCTCTGCATTACTGTATTTCTTCTTTTGTGAATGCTCTCTTAAATTCCCAGTTTTTGAGAGAACCATTATTTTTTTAATTTTTTTTGTTTGAGATCTGTATATTGTCTGGATATCACCTAATCTTAGATTTGTAGCTAACCAAGACTTTTCTCTCATTTGTGAGCTGCTTACTTATCAATAAGTTTATTGCTATTTTATTTTTGAAGAATTTTTTTTTTTTTTTTTTTTTTTTTTTTTTTTTTTTTTTTTTTTTTTTTTTTTTTTTTTTTTTTTTTTTTTTTTTTTTTTTTTTTAGTTTTATGAAATCCCATTTCTCAATTGGTGGTCTGAATTCTTGGGCAAATAAAATTCTGTTCAGAAATAATTCCCTACATACCTATATCATGTTAGGTAGTGTGTGTGTGTGTGTGTGTGTGTGTGTGTGTGTGTGTGTGTGTGTGTCTATGTGTGTGTTCCTAGAAGGGTCCATATTTATTCATCCATTTGTTGAAGGTGTATTTTCTTTCTCTTTTTTTGTTTTAGTTTTTACTCCAGTGTATAATAATTTGCTTCTCTGTAAAATATTGAATGTCTGAAGTTACATGTGTTTTGTTTTGGGTATTCTGTCAGGTTTCGATCATTGGATAACACGTCTGGCTTTTGTGTCAGCATTTTACTGTTTTTACTGCTATGGCTATGGAATATATCTTGAGAAGTGGAATGGCAATCCTTCCCATGTTGTTCTTTCTGCTCTGGATTGTTTAAGTTATCCATGGTGTTTCATGGTTCCATATAAGTTTTTGCAACAGTTTTCTTTTTTGTTTCTATGAAGAATGATATGGTATTAAAATGACTTCTAATGACATATTGCTGTGCTCAAAGATCAATGCCTTGATCAACCTGCATCATAGAAGTACCTTCTTTCAGAGAGTAGAAATTAACACAAAGGCCCATAGATGGAAAATGTACAAAGAATGAGATACTTTGAAGCACTACTTCATCAAACTCCTACCCTCAGGACACCTTGTCTATGCAGAAGAAGAGTTGGGAAAATTGTAAGAACCAAAGGTGATAGATAGCACCAGGGATACAATGTCATCCAGACATAGCAGGACTCATGTGGATATAAACTCACAGAGACCAGAGGGGCATGATCAAGCCTTGTATATGTTCAGAAAGAACAGATATCTCAGCATTGGTATGGGGAAAGGGACATGGGTTCCCACTCCTAACACACACACATACACACACTTAAGGGAAACCCCAGGTAAGTAACTAGTTGGCCAACACAAAAGAGACTCCATACTTCTCTTATGGACATTTGTTCCACTGTTTTTTATTTTTTATTTTTTTAGGCATTTAAAAAAATATTCTACTGATCCTTTCTTTATCAATTTTGATTTTTGTTTCTTTGTTTATATATGTGTGTGTGTTTCTGTATGTGAGAGAGGGAGAGAGAAAGAGAGAGAACAAGCATAATATTGATTAGATAGGGAGAAAGAAATTACATTGGAGGAGTTAGCGGAGAGATAATTATGATCAGAATACATTGTATGAAAAAAATTGTTAAAAAATGAGATGGATATTTGGGTTGTGGTTTCACTGCATATCTAATTGATCATTGCTTCTACCAATCTATGACTATGGGATAGCTTTATATTTTCTAATGTCTTTTCCTATCTCTCGCTTCAGTGGTTAAAACTCACTGTAAAGATTTTCCCCAACTTGATTGTGTTAATTCTTAGATATTTCATTTTACCCAAGGTTATCATGAGTGGGAAAAAATACAAAATAGGCATAACTTTGTGTGTAAATAAGCATATACAGTTTAAATAAAATTTCCCATCTGTATTATAATCATCTCCTGAAGATCAGAACACTAAGATAATGCCCAACAAAAGAGATGAGAAACATTCTTTTCACGTGTTCATTATGATTGTTCAAGAGACTTCTAAAATATTACACACTCTTGCTTTTGCCTTTGGCTACTCCATGGAATAAGAGAAGTAACTTCCTATGTTAAATACTTTGCACTTAAGACAAAAGTCACATAATATCATGAACTGGAACTGATTTTAAATCTTCTTCCAAGTCATTATTCAAGCTTCTAAAAAGGGAAGTGGCAAGGAGTCTTATGCAGCTATTGTGCATCTGACCAGCATGGCACAATAAATCAAAGGCTGCTTATCTTTCTTTCTTTCCTTTTTTTTTTTTTTTTTTTTTGGTTTTTCGAGACAGGGTTTCTCTGTGTAGCCTTGGCTGTCCTGGAACTCACTCTGTAGACCAGGCTGGCCTCAAACTCAGAAATCCACCTGCCTCTGCCTCCCAAGTGCTGGAATTAAAGGTGTGCACCACCACTGCCCGACTGGCTTGCAACATCTTTCTAATTAGACTTATTTCATTCTCAAAAAATGAGAAGAGATACTGGGCACTGGGCACTGGAAACCTAACCAACTATGCATCGCTAGTGAAATCACAAAGTTTGAAAGAGAAACTAAAATCATTACCAAAATCTCAAAGAGTAATCTAAATATTTGTCCTAAAGTGTACATATTTGTAATCCTCAGCACTCATGAAGGAAGCATTTCTTTCAACAGGATACCACAGTGAATCAAAATGGAGTTTTGTTCATTCCAGTCTGAAGGGATATATCTGCAATACAATGTCTCCATCTATTTCTCAGAGATCATTACAGAAAAGGAGATGGAAATGTTGTAAAAGCCAGAAGATTGGAGATTTGGTGTCTCCTAAGAATTTTAGATTCTCCACTCATGAAGTTTCAGCAACATGTCCAAACATGAGCTGAACAAGGACAACAAAAATAGAAAGACTTCCATGGACAGGGCAAAGCCCAAGTGGCCTCAGCCCTTGATAGTGAATTACACGCAACAAAAGAATGCTGTGAACTGAAGAAATAGTGTTCCATAGGCTATCTCATAGCAAATGGTCATCCCTACAATCATAAATACAAGTAATTTTATACAAATTAACAGTATACACACACAAGAATATATATTCCTATGTTCGTAATTAGATATATATGCATATATATTCATGTAGGTATGTGTTGTTTCCTTTATTTTATATATATATATATATATATATATATATGTGTGTGTGTGTGTGTGTGTGTGTGTGTGTGTGTGTAATATATACACATAGATTTTCATAAATGCATATGTATAGATAGATTATCAACATATATTGTATATGTAATAAACAAAACACACACATATATATGCATATACTATATATATAGCATATATATGCAATTATGTAAAAGGATTCCATAATTTGAAAAAGCAGCATGGAAAGGTTGTGTATGAGAGAATTTGGATGGTGGAAAATGATGGGCAAATTTTGTAATCACATTTTAATCTCAAGAAATTAAAGAAATATATTTTTTAATGTAACAGTGTAAACAAACCTAAAATATGAGCAATAAAGTTTGGACATACTACCATAGGTAGCAGTCTTGGTTCTGGAATGACACAGGAGTTAAGAGTACATGCTCTTTGCTTATACAGTATGCATAATATTGGTTCCTCATACAATAATCTGCAATTCTAGTTACTTACTATCTGTTGTCCACTTATTGCCTCTGCAGGTGTCTGCACAAACATCTCTCTCTCCCTCTCTCTGTCTCTGTCTCTCTCACACATACGAACAGACATACACATACACACACACACACACACACACACACACACACACACTCATACACACTTATGCACATGTTGAAAAGAAGTTTTGAACGTATTCAAGACTCTGCATGTATGTTCGCTAGCACACATACATGTGCACTATGGTGCTTTCTGGTATGTAAGACACTCCACCCCTGGGTCGAAAATTAATTTACTGTTGTAGAAATTATTAGACCTGAATATTATAAGATTTATAAATTCACTACTTGAATGAAAGAGTATAAACAAATCTCAGTTCAACAAAGTTCCATCTCTAATCAAAAGGAATGCACCATCACTAGGGAACAGGCTGACTGACATCAAGCTGATATGTACGTTGCTAATGGAGACAAGGATGACTACTTGAAATAACCACAGGTAGAAAATGTGAAAGTTTCTATATTTCAGGTGGGCAATTAAATTTTACTTGAGACACTTTCCTTTTGATCTGTGCAAATACTTTTACCGCATTTATCCAATGTTTCTCTTAAGCCTCAGTCTGAGTCCAGTAGCAATGCTTCATATTTCTATTTCCTGGGTACCTACATGATGACATGTTCTTGACAAAATTTCTCATTGAACTTTCAGTGTCACTTTCCTGTTTTACATCCATTAAACACTAAAAGCAAAGATATATATATATATATATATATATATATATATATATATATATATACGCATATACACACACACACATATATATACACACACATGCACACACACACATATATACACACACACACACACATATATATACACACACACACACGCACACACACAGACACATATATGTATATATAATTTTTGCATGTAAAAAGATGCAGTTATGAAATTTCAACTAATTTGCATATATTTACTGCAACATCTCTGAATTTTACTTTTCCCTAAGTGAGCACTTGGTATCCCTATAGTCATCATTATCCCAACGTGCACAATTTAATAAGTAGGGAGGTAATCCACAGATAATAATATTCTTAATCTTAAAATCCCTAACAGGTCATAAGTATTTTAAATTGTTGGCTTTCTTATGTGAAAAGGCTTAAGTTCTCAAGGTTGGCAATAATTGGAAGAGATAGCTGTGATAAGTAGACTCTGACAGAGAATGTTTATTTAAAATATTGTTAGAGTATAATTTTTAAGTATACTTGATTTAGATAACAATATGTACATTTTGCATTAATTTTCTACTAAATTATTTAAACCACATCATCAACTTTATTAATATAAAAAGAACAAGAGATTTCAAATTGTACTAATTACAGATATATAGTAGTTGTAAACAGTATCTCAAAGTATAGTACAAATTTTTATCTCAAAGGGAGTATGTGAATTAGTTATATGAAGCTTGGTGAGGAAAAATTTGGAAGAATAAACTTTATACCATATTTAAGTGAATATTTCTTTGCTAAATATTAAACCTGTAAAATAGTGTAAATCAATATTTTTCATACGTCATTAGTTATAAATGGCACTTTGGCGTACATATTAAGTTACTCCTTGAAAATATTTAATATTTTAATGTATAGTATTTCTTGTATATGAATTAATACTGATGACAATGTCAAAAATTATGTCTTCACAAAAAATTAAGTATGCACACATTTTTTCCCAGAAACTAAGTTATGACCACAGTACCAATTAAGTCAAATTTGAGTCTTGAAATGTGGCATTCTCCAGATTACTTAGCTGTTGCTAAAGAATATGGCAACGATGCACAAAATCCTGAAAGTTCATTATCATTAATCACATGGTAAGATTTCATAGCACTCATGCATAATCAGGATAAAACAGTCTAGCCCTTACTGAATGTCTAATTATGAACTATGTTTAACTTTTATCATATTGACTTTCTTAAAAAAAAAAAAAATGCAGTCTTGATTTAATTGCCAGGTCACAATGACAGACTTTACAAAAGAGCTTTTCCCCAAACTAAATTTCGTTGTTACATACCACAAAATCATCAGTGGAACCTATTGTAGGAATGTGTTCAGAACTACAAGAAATTGTGAAAAGAGACTCCAGAGTAGCCAAGCTCTGTTGCTTGCCCCAGTGATGTGTACAGAGGTGATGCAGCACTTCTTATGACACATGGATCTGATTCACATGCTAGGTTCTGGCCACTCTACTAAAGATGCATTTGCATGGCATTCATACTTTAAATTTGTTAATTTATTGGGATAATGCTCTTACACTCATATATTTCTATAATTCTACTTCAGATGTTGTCAATATGTGTGTCATCTTTGTTTTTTCTTCAGATGATATTATATTAGGTTATCAATTTTCTTATGTTGGGCTTTAAGAATGATTAATATATTTTAAGTCTCAAAATTTAACTAATAGGTATATATAATTATATATACATAGTGTGTGTGTGTGTGTGTGTGTGTGTGTGTGTGTGTGTGTGTGTGTGTGTGCAGGAAAATTTATGCCATGGCTTGAAGACCAAAGATCAATTCTCAAGAACTGGTAAATTTGACTAGCTAGTCTGAATTTAAAATAAATCTATTATATTTAATTCAGAAATTTGCTTTTATTTTATTTTCAACTCTTCCCTTGAGAGGCCAAATCTTTTAAGTTCAGACTCCATTTTAGAGAACCTGACCTAAGTTTGAACTCAGGTAAACTAACAGGCTGGTACCTAGCATTAGTTTCCAAGTTGCCCTCCAACAAAACCCAGGTCTAGCTCCAGGCTCTAGGCTAATCCCTAACAAGACCAGCATTTCCAGATTACACCCTCAACAAGACCACTGTCTTCAGGTTATTCCCCCAACAAACCTGCACCCCCAGGCTACATGTCCACCCCCTGCCTAACAACCACCAATGCAGAGGAGAACAGTAATTAAGTTTATGATAAGACTCCCAGCACCAGCCAATTATGTTAAAGGCCTCAGTAACTTTCCAATTAGGTCCTTGGTACTCTCTGCTTGCCACTTACTATAAAGCCTTGCCCAATAGATAGACATGCGGGGCTCCTCCACCACCAAAGTGCAGAGGTGCGTTGGGGGTAGGAGGCGAGCTATCTTGATTAGAATAAAGATCCTGCTGTGAGTTACATCAGATCAGCCCCTTTCTGTTTTTTGGGGGGATGGATCACTAACATTTCCCTGGCACAACACCCTCTCCCCTTCTTTTTATTTCCATAAGTCTACACTTAAGAATTATATTATGGCCCTTTTTTTTTCACAAATTTCTATGAAATTTTCCTCTAGGAAATTTCTACTACTGTAAATTCATGAGTAATTTGTGATGAATTTCATTTTCCCTCTCTTTTGAAACATAAATTTGAATAGCACAGATGCTTATCCCACGTTTTATCCAACGTGGGAAAGTCTGGCAACATTGCTGTGGTTACGAGTTTCCTGTGTACCCAGGGGCCAGGAGCACAGTGCTGAGTTTGAAGCTGGGTCCCTGGTAGACCATTTCCCTCAGAGTGCTCAAGCATCAGGCACAAGGGCAAGGGAGAGCCCAGGTTGGGGACAGAACCCTTTGATAGATACCCAGGGAGTGATGAGCATTTGGAAGATAGGGACACATAGGCCTTCTTTCTACCTGAGATTTAGGCACTGTGATCCTTGATGAAGAGGCATTTGCTTGTCCAAACTACTTCATTTGATGGCAAATGTGAAGGCATACATCTTGCTCAGGGCAAACCAGGGATTAAATGCCTTTTGCAAGTAGGAATGCCCAGGAAAGGAAGGTCATTAGCTAAACATTCAGGGCTTATCTAGATACATCATTAACGTGGAGAACTCCAGGTTTTTATGCTACTTGACTTTACTCAGGTAGAGGCAAGGATGGGGGATTCGAATTCCATGGACAAGGTCAGAGAAGGAGAAAACATGCTAACAAGGGAGTCTTGCGTTTTGTGTGGACCTCAGAGGCATCCTGTCATGGTGGACTTCAACCTTAATTACTTATCCTTTCATTTATCATTTAAATATAGAATAGAATGAAATAATAAAAAAATTAGATCATGAATTCCAATAATAAAGAAGATACTATAATAAGAGACACATAAGACATTGCACCTTGAAATAAGAAGGCAACTTTTTTGCACATTTATCTACCATAAAAATGGCTGCATAAATAAGACCTGAATCATGTCAATATCAGTAGACACATTAATGCAAAAAGAGCCAAATCTTATGGGGATCCTTAAATAAATAGTTATGAGCAACTAATAACTGTAGGAAGAAAGAGAATTAGCCTCTTCCTGGAGCAACTCTCAAAATGGGGAGGAAATGTAAAATGGCTACCCCTGAAACCATGTGAATAAAACAACAAAAATAGACTCTGCAGCATAAATACATGTGCACATGTATAAAAAAAATGAAAGAGAACAGGCTATCAATTTCTGGTTGGCAAGGACATGGGAGAACCTAGAGGGTGGAGCCTTTGGGAGGAACTGAAGGAAGAAACTACAAGAAAAAAATGCAAATATATTTTAAATAAATATATTAATGAACTTTAAAAATTAAATTCACTTTTTTCCAAAAAATAAGGCAGTTTTGTATGTACAAGGACAGCTTCATAGACATTGTTGTGCAAAGATTTCCAAAGTGTCATTTTAGTGGGGTAGTAGGATGAACTATGGGGATACACTCGTGTATTCGTAAAACAAGTTTGTTATCTTCTTCTGAAAAGTTCCTGTGTGTCAGCACAAATTTTTTGCAACCTACTTTTAATAAGGGTTCAACTTCTCCTCTAACCCACCATCAAGCAGAGGCAGTGGAAGAGAAAAGTTATCAGGATATGGGGGAAGTGGACCTGTTCAACAATAGTTCTTTGGGGGCGAGCTCGATCTTCTTGGACAGCAGTTCTGTCCCTTAGCAAACACCAAACACGACTTAACAGCTGCAAGCCAGTCCTGTAGGCAGGCAGACAACAGGCATGGACCAGCAGCTACAGTCCAATCCTTTCAGCAAACAGACACCAGGGAACTGTAGCTCAATCCTTAAGAAACCTTGAGACTTGCCAAACAGCCAGAGGCAAAGCCACAGAAGCAGCAATCTGCCACAGGAACCTCACAAGGAATTCTTGGGCAAGTTTCAATAGTCGTGACATCACAAGTAGAGCTCAACAAAACTGTGTAAGGCGAACCAATACATGAGTGTCTAAGGAAAGAATACTATGGTGTAGCAAACCAAACCAAAGTTCCGTGCCTCTCCCACTGTCTGTGGAGTCATATTTACACGACTTTATCAAGAGACCTTTCACTTGTCTGCTATATCCAAACATCCTTTCACCTGTGTCTTCTTTAGGAAAACAGTGTTTCATGCGGCTGTTTTAGCAAGACATCCTTTTACCTGTGTGCCCCAACAAACCATCATTTGGCATAACTAACATTTCAAAGAACTAGAAGTTTCCACTTCACTGTGTCCTTGTCATCTTTTATTGCTATAAGAACCATAAACCAGTAAACAAATAAAAATCTCCTCCTCCTCCTGCTTCTGCTTCTCCTCTTCCTCCTCTTCCTCTTCTTCCTCCTCTTCCTCTTCCTTCTCCTGCTCCTCCTCCTTCTTTTTTATAATGTATTCCCAAATGGCCCTTCCTAGATATATGATGATTGACAGAAACAAATATTCTCATACTTATTTCCTCCTTTTATAAAATCTTCATTCTTCTCCCTCAAGAACACTAATTCTGGTAGCTCACACTCCCAACTTTATTGTCTCATTTAGCTTTAATTATTTCCTTATAGACTTATATTTAAAGACACTCCCTTGAGCTCTTAAAGTTCAATCACATCAACCTGCTGATGATATGGGGGAGTGCAGTAGGTAACAGAATCATGTTTCTGGAGGAATAATGTGTAGAATAAGGAGACCAAAATATAGAGGGAGGTTTCACATCAACTTTCAACACATAATCAAGAATATAGCCTATGTGTAAAGTAAAACTAGTTACTATGGTATGTAGAAAAAAATCTCTCAATATTAAATATGGCCTTCATTGTAAAGTTTTATTAATATTTCAGAATATAATTAGTTCAATAACTTATCTCCATTTATATTACAAGTGTGTATCAGTGTACTTATAACTTAAGGAAAATCAACCACACGAAATTTATACAAAGGAAGGAATGACTGTTTTAACATATGATTCTGAAGTTAGAAGGCAAACCTCAGTATTGACTCAGAAAGTGGGAAATAAATGCATAATAGTACAAGAGTGCTATTGAAAAGAAAGAATGTTATGAAGTTTAAGTTAATTAAACTCAAAGGGAAAACAATAGAAAACACTAAGGATATGATCAATGATGTTTCTTAAATAATGGCTGAGTCTGCACTTACTAAAGATTCATTTCTGAACAAAATTCAATGGACCAAGTAACTATACTAATTGTATGTAAATGGGATTTATAGGAAACCAGTTATAAAAGTCAAGAGAAGACTAATAGAATTTAGAATAGTGAATATAAAATATTTTTAATCGAATAAAATTTCTAATTCTATAGTATTTTAAAATGGAACTATGTAGTAATAGATGATCCAGATAACATAATTTATTTGAAAAAGCCTATAGTGCATTCTTTGAAGCAATGTCAGATGATCAATTCATATAATACAAAATGACATTCTTAGAGTGTTGAAATACTAGTAAACTATGTGTACTATAATTAGACTACAGACCTAAAACATTTGTTAAAGAGTGAAGGCTTTCGGACGGCCGGAAACCTCAGCTTGGGCCACAGGGCCCCACACCTGATCAGCGCCGGGACAAAGATCCCTCACC
>CM052709.1:13850824-13870952 GCA_028551405.1 Uromys caudimaculatus
TCGATGGCCACCAGGGAGAAAGGAGAGGACTTTGGGCCTGAGGGTGCTAGGGGCACCAGTAAAAGGGAATGTCAAGGTGGGAATATGGGAATGGGTGGGCGGGTAGGTGGGAGGAGGAATTCCCTCACAGAGGCGGGGAGGGGGAGGGGACACGGGGTTTCTAAAGAAAAGGGGAATCATCGGAAATGTAAATAAAATACCAAAAAATAAATAAATAAAAAAATAAAATAAAAAAAAATAAAGAGTGAAGGCTTTCCTTGTGATTCTGATGGTTTCTGCCTTGAGGGACCATATGTCCTATAGCTTTGGGTCTGTTGTGGGATGTAAAATGGTACATGACAGAGCGAATTATCCACATGATGAGTATGGAAAATGAACCTGGGAATCCCCATCCTCCTTTCAGGGCACATAGACAAAAAGTGAGGTTCTTTTACACAGCCTCACATTTTAAAAACATATCTTACCTGATATTTCTTCTTTGATGCCAAACATGGGGATAGAATGTTTAAAGGGGGAGTGGGGGAATCTTTGAGGCACATTTAGTACTCATTCCATAGCTGTTAGTGGTTCTGCACAAAAGTAAACTAATAAAAGTAGCACATCTAATCTGGGGCAACATACTTGAATATAAAGTTAACCTGATTCTACTCTAAAATACAGTCTGGCTATTTTATTTCAATGATATTAGGGCCCTGTGCATAAACTTATATTGCTGAATACTTCATCCTCACATTCCCATTGTATTTCTCTCATATATAGAAATATTAGAGACAGTTTTATCCCAAGGTAAGCCTGAACTCCAATAATATATTAATATTATAATATTTCAAGTTGTAAGCACTAAAATGTCATCTAATGAATTTTGTGGTTAAGTTTAATTTGACATATTTTAATCTATTCAGTGGTAATGAGTAATTTTGGTACTTCATTTCAAGTCTTTAAAAAGTGGATTTTTCATAATGGTTGTCTTAAGGAGTTATCTTACAACATAATTCAAAATTAATGTATCTTATTCATTGCTTAATCAAATGGATCATAAATTGATGGGTTAATTCTTTGGACTTCACTTTGGGTATAATCACTTATATTTTATTTACACATTGCTTTCACACACTCTGTATCACATTAAGCACATAGAAAAGAAAGAACTTCATAGGCAAAGACAGCAGCTCAAATGAAATTTGAGTTTGTGGTTTTTAAAGAGACACAGAGGAAAGTCATTAAAAGAGTTCCTTTCATGTATTACACAGCAACCGTTTGAGACAATTGAAGCATCCCAAGGAAGTTTCATGCTCATTCTTTTTCTACACTGCCCCCCCATTCTTAAAATGTACATAGACACATGTGTACTGGGTATATAATTATTCTCAGTGGACACCTATAAGGTTGCAACTGAATGTGTGTGGATGACAGTCAAAACATCTGATTCTACTTTTGCTAGTTGATGAAGAAATCAGGTGCTATGTTATAAACTTTGGAACTCTTAATATTATGATCAATTTCTGTTTGCAAACTACGTGATTTTGGTTCATTAGTGATGTTTCTGTTAACCAAATTTATCTTGACAATAAAAAACCAATTTCAATCATTATATGTTATATTGTTGACTAGTCAGCATATATACCATGTATTTGAAATACCAGAACTAAATGACTTGAGGCAAAGAATATGTTAATTTTCTAAAAATAGACATCCACTCTCTTTTGTCACTTGCATACTTAAAATCTCTCAGCACACTGTGATTCATGTTCATGACATTTTCGAAAAGCTTCAAAACTAAAAGGCTTTCTTCAAATATTTGAAAATTTGTAACTAATTTCTGGAAAAGTAGTTGTGAATTTGTTTGTAGACAACACCTTCTGTTAAATCATAGTACCATATAGGTATCAGATAATTTAAATAATAGATGTTGAGCTTATAGATTGTCCAATGAATCTATAAATCTCCCTGCAGGATTATTGGTAGTGTTTGAGGACAATTAGCTTTAAAATATTAAAGAGCACGGTAAAGGGGAAGTTCCTATGGTATGCTACCTTTCTTGAAATTCTGTTTGCATACCAACTCAAATCATGGAATTAGGTAAAATTAATCACTACCTATAACTTATGGAATGAAATAAAACTTTATTATCACTGAAAGCCAAAATTTAAAACCAAACCAAAATAAAATGGCTTTCCATCGCTAACAAGGTATGCATGTTTGGAAACAATTCACACACCTTCACAATTCTGCAGCAAAATTTTTACATAATTTTGACAAAATATTTGCCACTATGAGATACAGAAAGTAAAAGTTATAGTCTGTGTATCTAACTATCTGCCAATGTATCTTTTTATCTGTCTGCCAACTAATTTATCAGAGATTTGGGGTGAACTTGAGAGTGAAGCCAGAGTCTGGTGCTTGCAATTTACGTTCATAGTGAACCACACAGCTTTCCCCTACCACCTATAATTTAATATCAGTAATAGCAACTACCAGCACCATTACTCACATACTAACAATGTTAACATACTGCATTATTTCAATTAGGTATTGCAATAGGCAGCAGATTAAATTATTGATTACATGCTGCCTTGAAAATGTTAGAGTTCAATTTTAATCAAATGTGCATAGGTGATCCACAAAAACAAACTGGATTCAGAGACTCTCCCTCAACCTGACTTTTATTCTTCACTACCTTACACATTTTTTCACTCTTTTATTTTCACCTCTGTAGAGGAAAAAAAAAAAAAAAAAGAAAATTAAGCTACTGCTGATATCATCTGGATGTTCGAGTCCATTTTAGTTTAGCATTTTCTTAGATGTCCCAAGCCTACGGAGAAGAGTACTGAAAGCAATTTTAAACTCTAAAAAGCAGAGGAGGTCTCTTACATGAAGCATATATATCACAGCCACTTGCCAGTGGAAGAATGAGCATAATTTTTCCTTATAGATGGTGTTTTCAAAGAAATAACTAGGGTCTTAGCTACAGTGTTGCATTTGCCTATATTAAAGAGAATAAATAAATAATAAAACAGAGTAAACACGAGCCATCATTCACCTTCATAGGAGCTTCTACTAACTGACTTATTTTACTTGAATTGAGGAGTCCCATTGTTAACTATTCTCTCACATTCTAAAATCAATAACAGTAAACCATGTGGTGGTGGCTCATGCTATTAATCCCAACACTCAGGAAGCAGAAACAGACAGATCTCTGAGATTGGGGCCAGACTTGTCTACAGAATGAGTTCCAAGACAGCCAGGCTGCACAGAGAAACTCTATTTTGAAAATAAATAGATAGATAGATGATAGATAGATAGATAGATGATAGATAGATAGATAGATAGATAGATAACTGTAAATAAACTTGGAGCATTTTAGCTGATGTAAGTTATGAACTAATACATTGTCAAAATAACTTCATTTAATGTTCACCCTGGTTTGAAACAGACATCAAAAATACCCTTTATTTAAGTAATGAATTACTGATTTTTTTTAAATACAAGTAAATTTCTATTCACCATAAGGCAAGTCAAACAATAATTTACATGATTTCATGTTTTACATGGGTATTTTGACAGATTTAGTTTATATGAACATATTATATAGATTAATAATATAATTTCCCAGGTCCAAAACGAAAACGAGGACAGAAATCTTATTAACTTCAGGAAAAAAACAAAGAATGAAAAAGAGCAGTCACCTGGGCCAAGCATAGAAAGGCCAATCGGTCAGGAACCTATGATGGAGGAGACCTTGTATTAAAGAAATATTTATTTGACAATTAGTAAACTCATTTTTAAACTCAGAACTCTATGAAAGTATTTAAGGCTACTTGGCACTCATACCTAGCAGACAAAAAAAAATTAAGTGTATAAAGTACACTATTTGAACACAACACAGTATCAAACACTCAAATATTATCTAGGTAAAAATAGAAATTAACTCAAAAGACAGACAGAGAAAAAAATGTGCTTGTCAGTGAGGAAGAAAGATTACTTAGAATTAATTTTGTATCAATAATAATAGTAATAATAATAATAATAATAATAATGTGAGGAGAAATATAATAAGAGCTTTTCCTAAAATGACTTTTCTTTGTGATTCTTTCATATTCCTTTTTTTTTAATTTTTGATGAGTTGTTTTTGAACCAAGTCTCATGACAGTCAACATGTCGTCATCACAATACTTAGTTCTTGTTCTTCTGTTCTTCCTAACTCAGTGTCTAGGATACTAGGATTGTGGACATGTGCCACTACAGACTATTTTAGATTATTTCAAGAAAATGAATGCTTTTCCTGTCTTTTAAATACAAATAAATGCAAAAATAGCACTTATATTTTATATTAAGAATGAAAATTTTATATGTGTTTACTAAGAATATATTTATGAATATATATATATGTATTAAGGAACAGAGAGAGACAAATAAATTATGTATATACATAATAATATATATACATAATTTATTTGTCTCTCTCTGTTCCTTAATACACTGGTTTATCATTTTCAGTACAAATCCAGTTTAATCAAAATATATTCTATTTCTTCTTTCCCTTTAGTATACCAATAAGGCATTTTTCATTATAGAAATGAGGTAAATTATTATTTGGTTTTATAAGTCTAAAAATTTTTAATTAGTTTCATCTCGAAAATGATTTTCGAGCTAATTTTTCAGGAACTATGTAAGGCAAAGTCTTGCTTTCAAAATTCAAGAGGCCAAATGGAACATCTGACAGATGAACATGTGTATAGGGACACAAGACAAATGAACATCACAGTATTTGCCAAGTACTTGCACTTTTGAATGAATAAAATAACCAGCTAATCTTTGCAAAAAGCACAATCACTTGTTTTAACAATTGAAGAAAAGAAGTATTCATTTCATTCATTCATTTCAAAGACTAAAAGACTGTACAACCTACTTCAGTAACCACACTGGTAAAAACATTTAAAGTTGGCATAGCTAAAAAAATGACTATAACTAAACAAATGCATAAAATATTTGATATAAGTACAATTTTCTTTATGTACAAAAACACAATGATATAAAGAAAGCCAAGGATAAAAAAAAAAGTTTTACAAAAATAATAGTTGTATAGTGTCATTTCAGTGAGAGTTGTTGCTTTACTTTAAGATGCAGAAAAAAAATGAAGAAGAGAAGAAAAATTTTAACATCATTTGAGAATATCAACACCTGACAAATCTGGATATGTTTGTATGATTGTATATTTGATGACAATTAATGAGAAATCACCCCATTAAGGGAGCATTTTAGAGAACTAACCTGAATGGTCATCTTATTATAATTTGTCTCAGATGGAACAAACTCTTAGCTTATTTATTAACTCTTGAAACAAGGTAACAAATTTAATAACCACTCAATATGAATTTTCTCTCGTGATGTAGAAGAAAATATTAAGACTTATTAAAATTAATGTTGTGTTGCATATGTATAATTTGATATGTTTCCAGGTTCTTTTTCAAAGTTCCAATATTTCTTGCCTCTTCAGGGTGATTTAATTGGAAAGGCCTACTAGAGTGGGCATTTGGCTATATCAAGACCTCCAGCACACTCTAATCAAAATAGCTTCTATTATGATTACACATCCTGATTTCTGAAGATTATGTTGGCAGAAGAGATGGGATTGAGAACAAGGACAAAAGGTAGAATAATTAAAATTAGTGTAATCTATTCCCTGCTGTGGTAATGCTTTATGGTGATTTCAAAAAAGAATGAAAGGCTAAACTAGAATAATATTCAGTGAATTATGTAGTTTCACAATTATAAATGAAAAAATCCAAAATGTCATGAGCAATATAGCCAAGGAGGAGTTCAGAGACATTTAACAGAAAAGCTATCTGCATCTGTTTGCTCTTGTTTTTCACAATTATATAGAGAACTGGCTTTGTTTGAAATGTGTTACATTTTGTAGCAAAATACTTATTAGCTTAAAACACATGAAGAAGTAATTCACAGAAACATATACTGATTATCTTCACTAGAAAAGAAATCATCTTTAATTATTAAAATAGTTTCGACAGAAAAATTTACTGTTGTGGAATCCAGTAAAAAGATGAACCACCGAACTTGTTTACTAAACAGGTATATCTAAAGCTAAAACAATTTTAATTTCCAGGTTTTCCTTAAGTCGCTTAGGCATATTTATTTTAAAATTATACATATGCTCCTACTATACTGCCTTGAACTCTTCTATGTAAGTTCTCCTAAATTTTAAATCCTTTAAAAGATCACATTGAATATTACTTAATTGTAAATACATACTTTTATTTCCTAAAGTATGGAAGGAAAAGATGTGAAATTTGAGGAGCAAATACTGTATATGACAGATGATAGATGTTCTGATGAGACTTCTTACAAAACTAGAGCCATTCTGGCTGCCATGTTTTACACTGTTGTAGTCAACCACCTAAGCACTACATCTGTGGGCTAAGTTTAACCTGAGTGGACATTCCAACAAATTGCATAGATCCCAATGTGATGATACTGGAGGACTACAAAGAGTGCCTTTCTAGCAGAATGACACCATTGGTTCTATGAGTCACAAAGACGACATTAAAAGGCTTACTATAAAATTCCATTCAAATGTTAAATTATAATATTTTAAACTAACACATCCAATTATAATTTAAAAGGAACAGTTGTGTCAAATATATATAGCTCATTATGTTTACCACCTAATTAATAAAGACATGCAACCAGACTGTCAAGTTTTGAGATTCATCTTCTTTCTCAATTAAAGCTAAAGATGGGACAGAGATGACTTAATAAAGGTTTTTGTTTGATGCATAGCTAGCTATATACTTTTCACTGGAGAAAAGATAGAGAAAATGGTGTGAAAATCACTGCTAAAGTGACATTAAGGGAAATAATTTGCTTGTGGTAATGACTAACTTACGGTATCTCTGCTCAGAGGGAAATTAAAGGTATAAAATTCAATGATGAAATTTTCTGAAGCACAGCACTGGACATTCACTGAAGACCCTGTACTGATGCAGATTGCTTATTGTTTGTTTGTTATTTTCAGTATGACAGACCTTCAATCCATTCACTCAACATTTTTCTTCTGCAAATCATTATTGGCAGAGGGACAAATAGTAAATAGTATAAAATCCATACAACTAACATAAGAAAAAGTTGTCACCTAGCCCTTCTGGATAGCTCCAGATTGAGCCTGCATTTTGTGAGTATCTGCTAAGCCTTTCAAGGTGGTGTTTTATGTGTAGGAGAATATTTTTTTAATAACAAATTGACACCAATCATACCTACCTGCCTAGTTTTTTGCAGATTTCTTTTAAGATATTTTGAAGGATTTCTTCTGTCCACATTGTATCTTGACATTAAGTATGCATGATTAGACACAGTATTGTTCCTAAACAAATCAAATAACTATAAGATAATGCTACTTCTTTTGCCAAAGAAAGAGTATTCCTATAGTTTTGACAAAGCAAAGAGCACCTCCAAAAAGTTCAAGAAACTACATCGACACATTATATAAAAATGTATAAAATGGCATACATGATAATATTGTTCAATAGATTCAGTAACTCCTAAACTAACAACAGACAATGTCAAAATGCTATTAGTGAGAGTTGCTTGTGCCTTCTGAGACAGGACCTTTCTCTGTAGCCACAATTTCTTTGGGATCGATTTTGTTTACCATGTTAGTCACATATTTGCAGTGATCCTACTAGCTCTGAATCCCATGAGCTGGCATGATAGGTGTGTGCCAACAGCCAGATTGAGGGAGGGCTTTATAGGACTATGATTTATTAATAATGACTATACACTAGGTTTTGCCTTTGAAGTAAGCACACATGATCTTGGTGGCAAAAAGTGGTATATTAATATGCTTAACATATCTAAATCAACTTTTAATCAAGCATGTCGACATAACACTAAGTGTAATCATCATTTTCTAAAAGCTCTGAATTTCTTTTTATTATGTCCATTTTATCCTCCGTGATACTACTTAGATGGTGTGGTGGTTTGAATATGCTTGAGCCATAAAGAGTGGTACTGTTAAGAGGTCTAGCATTGTTGGAGGAAGTGTGTCACTGTGGGGGTGGACTTTGAAGCTCCACCCAGTATGGAAGAGACAGTCTTATCATGTTTGCTTTATAACAAAATGTAGAACTTTCAGGTCCTCCAGTGTCATGCCTGACTGGATACTACCATGCTCCTGCCTTGATGAAAAGTAGACTGACCCTCTAGACCTGTAAGCTAGACCCAGTTAAATGTTGTCCTTTGTAAGTTGCTTTGGTTATGGTGTCATTTCACAGCAATGGAAACCTAACTGAGACATATGGATAGGAACTAGAGCACATTTGTATTGTTCCCCGTTCCTTAATGCATTCCAGATAAATTAATTCAATTGACTTATTCCTGCTTTGAAACTATTACCCCTGTATCTACATCTTAAGCAATGATTCATAGGCATATCATACTATCTTTCAAACCGCACCAAGCATGCTAGTCCCTGTCACACAAAGTATATTGGCCACAGTAATGATTTCATGACTCCCCTGTGCCCTGCTGTAGCCTTGTTTCAAATCTCCATAGTATTAGTTGCTTTACTTGTATGCTGTGAGTCCTTTTAATATTTCCTTACTGCCTTGCAATCCCATTTCTTAATTTCAATGTCAATACTTCTTTTTCACATACACACAAGTTCATACACACAAATGCACACACACACATATACAAACACATACATACACGATTATAGGAAACATGAGTTAGAAATAGTTAATGTTTGAATTTCATTTGTAATCTTACTTGGCAATTCATGAAATTATTGTATATGAATCTATTCATATGTACTTTAGAATCATCACTGTATGCATGTAAAGTATGTATTACATATACATACATATTATTCAAAATTAATATTTGCATAACATATATTTGTGTATAGGTTATATACATGCGCATATTGTACATGTGTTTGAGTAAAATTTAAAGATTCTTTCGTCTCTCTCTCTCCGTCTCTCTCTCTGTCTCTCTCTCTCATTCTATCTCTCTCTCTCTCTCTTGTGTGTGTATGTCTGTGTGTGTGCATGTGCGTTTGTTTTATGCGTGTACATCTGTCTGTCTGTCTGTCTTTCTCAACTCTTATTCATTCTTTATCTTTCTTTTGGCCTCCTCTCTGAGGCTTCCTCTTCTATTGACTGCTATTTTAATCACTAAAAGCATTAACTGTGTTGATCATTAGCAGCTGACTCCTTGAGTCATGAATATCATTAATTCTAAAGCCTTAAGAGGTGGCAAAAGTTTCTCAAGTGTCATATCAAATATATAATATTCAAAAAAAGTGTTTCATGAAATTGGCCTTCCCTCTCACTTTCCTGACTACTTATACCATGGATGCCTAGAACAACCTGAATTAACAAGTTTCTCTGCTATGTTTTGATGGTTAAGCCATAGGAAAAGAATAGTTTCATAAACTTAATATTCTATGGTTTTACTCTGTTACCATCTATTCAAGTAGGGTTTGGTAATGTCGGTAGTATTTCAAATCACTTTCAGTGATTTAATTGTTTGTATGGTGTTATAATATGGGGAAATATGTTGTATTACATGTGCAAATCTATAAATACTTTCCATCACATAAAAAATACTCAGATTTTGTTAACATAAACAAGAGCTATTTCAGATTAAGTTTTGTCATTTGTTTTGATCAGCGCCTCACCCTGATGTTCCATAATGTCTTAGATATTGGCTTATAAATCAATATTTCCTTTGCTATATTAAAAAGGCATAATTTTTTCACTGATGCCCAGAAAATGAACTACACACACACACACACACACACACAAACACACACACACACACACACATATATGTACATATGCATGTGTATGGGCATGTGTGTATATGTGTGTTTTCTGTTAAAAATCTAGTTACTCTTTTTTGGGAATTTTCTACCATTCTCCAATACAGAGGAAACTAAAAAGTGTAAAGTCATTGGCTAAATTAAATCTTGCAAATATGCTTGCAAATATACTGTATATACCTCCAAGGCGAGAAAACACGTTCTCCTAAGATATAATCATATATTTCAATTCCATGCTAGATTATAAATAAATCTTATTTTTACTAATAATTATGTTTTTAAAAATAATTTTAGATACTTTTACACATGTCTATACTGTATTTCAGTCATATACAACCCCATATCCTCACTTATCTCTCCATTAATTTTTTTCTTCCCAACTCTATTTCTAGAATTGTATCCTTTTGTGAACCATTGATTTTATTTAGGGGTGCTTATGTGGCTTTATTTTTTGGAACATCAGCAATGGTCAGATCACAGAAGACAATGACTCAACCTAACTGAGAAATAACTGACAGTTTAAGAATCTGTAACAAGACATGTGACCTTCTGAAGCCCTCACCTAAAATTATTTCTTTAGTAATTTAATGTGGTATAAGAAAAAAATATATCTTGTGACTATAAACAAAACATACAAAAGTGGGTTACTTACAGGCTAAAATTTCTTTTTAATTGTTTATGCTATCTCATGCTTTTAATCAGCACCCAAGAGGCTGAGGCAGGAGGATATTCATAAGGTTGAGGGGTGAAAACAGCTTTAACTCCATAATGAGTTCCATTTATCAGATATCCTGCATATTAGATATTTACATTATGATCCAGAAGAGGAGTAAAATTACAGTTATGAAGCAGGAGCAAAACCAATGTTATGGTTGGGGTCACCAGCACATGAGGAATTATATTATAGGGTCACAGCACTAGGAAGATTAACAACCACTACTGTGGATAATGGTGTCACATTGAAGGTTAGTGGTCTATAAAAGTCCTACCTGCTCTTTTGCATATACACTTTGATGTACATTGATGAATTGAGCCCTGAATATAGTTCTGACTAATAGTACTTAGGATGCTGTGAAAATGAGCCTGAACTGCTGGTACAGAAAACGGGAGAGAATCTAGCACCTCTAGTTACATCTCCTGTGACAACAGTCACAAGGCGGTGTATTACAGATGGTGCATCTTCTATCAAGCTGAAACAGACTCCCTTGATGCTAATAACGAGCATCAGCATACCAGCCCGGAATCCTCTGTTGTATTTTCACCCAGATAAACTTAGCCTACCCTGACGAATATGATAACAAATCACCTAGCACCCTTTTTTCTCCCTTGCAGTACCTGTCAGATATTATCCTAACTTACACAACTACAATTATACAATATTTTTTGCGTGTTCAATATTGTCAAGCATATTTTCTGAATCTACACTGCAGCAATCATTCACTCTTAACTTACCATGACCATGATATTGAAAGGCAGGATGATTTGTCACCTAGTTATCATGATAATCATCTATCTCAATCAGTGTATGCAGTTCTGACCTTTTACTAATATACTTCCTATAAAAAAAATCTTCATTAGTTTTCTAATTCCATAAAATGGGTCAAGATCTGAAAATGAAAATCTGCATGAGTGCACAATCCAGCTTCTGGTTCTCTTCACTTTGTCTTCCTACATGACTATCTTTCCCTTCTTCCTGGTTGCTTTCCTAAATTATTGTCTGTTTAGAAAGTAGGCAAAGATAGAGAAACTCTTCTATAAGCTTTTCTTGTTCAAATATATTTAAAAAGTATAAACAAGGAAACAATGATAATATATTTTAACCCGAACCATATTTTGAGAATCTTCATGTTGACTTGAAGCTAATGATATTTTGTAATTATTTCTTGGATTTTATTATTTTATATTTGTATAAAAATACCTAGATGCCTTTTGAAAATCAAGAGTCTTGATGTTAAATTTTTCAGAAGACATGGAGCCACACCCAAGTTTAACTTGGGAAACTTATACATAAATGTTTTCTTTAATCTCACACTGTAAATTTGAAAAATAATGTTATGGTATCAAGACCAGAAATCCTAGTAATTTTCACATATTCCTTTATGATTTCAGCAGTGAGCAATGCTATAAACTCTCCTGTAAGGCTGCATATAATTCTCTGATTCCCCAAGCCTGCATTCAATTTTGCTTGTTTTTCAGAAGCACTAATACTATTAAGAGTACATTTTGTGCTCTGTCTCGTGCTGTGTTCTTTGATAATAAGAAATGAGCCTAGTCGATGCATTTGAGGGATGCTAATTCTATCCAGGAGACACGGTTAACCTTTATTCCACTGTGAGCCTATGAAATACTTAAGAACTAATATGCACTAATAGCTGAAAATGACTCTTTCCATAAAATAAAAATAGCACAGTGTATTAATCTTTCTGGAAATCTAAGTTTGTAAAATTGCAGCTGCTTCACAAAATAAACATGTAGTTAAATGTCAAGTGTGAGACTATTTTTCCCTTTCTTGACCAATTAGTAACCACATGCCAATGTTGAAGCAAACAGCATAGGATATAATGGAAGTTTCAAACTTCCATGTATAGAAATATCAAACCATGTAATCACTTTGAAAAGCTGTTAATTAAACACCAACACCTGTTTATGTGCTGGGTTTGTGTTGTTTTTGTTCCATAATGGTATATATAATCTTGATATGAAGGAAAAATAATAGTTCTGTTGTTATAGCATAAGTAAAATACTTGACAGGAACTTCTTCATACCAATTGGTCTGAAGTCAGTAGCTGTGTGGGTGCATCATTTTGGTGTCAAAATAGATGTAGACCAAAGGATATAATTACATCTTTCTTGTGGAAGCTGGGCATTAAAACGATCTTGCTAGTGTTTTGTTTATTTCCATTCCTTTGAAAATGTGAAATTAACTAGAAAGTCACTGATTTAAAAAGATTCAACACAATTATTTCTACTAATTTAAGATAATAAAAGTACCACTAAAGTTTGGAAAAACTCTTAAAACTACAGTTTTATCTAAACTACACTAAGTGTTTTAATTCTGTTAATGTATAGTATGGAGTCGAACAGAAACACAGGGCATATAAAATCTATACAATAATATATGCAAGTTATAATTAAAAATACATGTTTCACATGATATTTTTCTACTAAATTTTGAAATCATTTTTTACTAATAATCACTGTTCAGTCATATAATTCATAATTCATCAAATGATGTCCATATATATTAAATCTATGCTATGCAGAATAATTTATCATTAACATTTATTATGCTGCTAAAATGCATCAGAGACATGGAAACAGTAGAAATCCAACCAGAGACAACTGAGCCATGTTTGCTATCTAGAAATATTGAACTAGTGATTTTTCTATTGCTTTGATAAAATACCATGGCTTATGAAAGTTATGGGATGTATTTATTTGACATTTACAGGTTTCAGAGGGTTACATTTTCATGAGTGTAGAAGTAGCAGGTGGCAAGCAGGTGAAGCAGCAGCCTAGAGAACCCACATCTTGAACAGTAAGCAGGAAACAAGGATTCACCTTAAAATGTCTAGAGTCTATTGAAACACCAAAGCCTAACCCCTGAATCCCCTCTAACACCACAATCCTGTAATCCTTCCTATACTATACCCACTGGGGACCATGCAATCAAACCTATATGAGACCGTGGACATCATTCTCATTTAAATCGTATACCAAAAAGCTACCATACTCTGCTTCAGAACCTTTGAATCTTTAAGAAAGGAACAAAGTCCAATCACATGCCTACAATTTAGGGTTACATGAATGGTGGCATTCAACCAGAGTATGAACCACAGAGTAAAGAAATGTTCTTTCTACCTGTGCAGAATAATAAATAATTCAACGATCAGTGACATTCAGCCTTCCATTAGAAACGAATGGCAGTCTTTGAACTGATGGGACAATAGCAAGGAGATTCAAGTTTCAATACTAGGCAAGTAAGAATACATTTTTCTTTTAAAATTATCTTACAGTAATTTATTGTGGATAATTATTTTCATGTTATCAACTAGTAATATGCTTTTCAAAACATATTTTACCTGAGAAGGTAATTGCTGCAAAAAGAACAGAAAAGTAGGTTTTATGAGTTAATCTGGAACAACACTTAAATTCATCAACTAAAGTCTGCATTATAGATTTAGTTCACTCAATGTTTTGGTTTTGTCTGGTTCTGGTGAACACCAAGGTTTTTCTTTTGTCTTATTGAGTATTATTAAAAATCTCCAAATAAGACAGAAATATTTTTTTTAATTTGGTTTTTATTTCAATGCTTTAAATTTGTGAGTTTTGACCGCAAATTGAATACAAGCTAAAATTCAAAATGTGGCAAGGATAATATTGTTTTTCAGTCTTCTAAGCACTTTTCAGGTTATGAACAATTTACACGAAAGTAAGGACAATTAAAAAACTTTAACTTAGATAGAAATATTTGTAATAAAGTATTTTAAAAGCATTATCTAATTACTATAATATATTTTAATTTAAATCTAAAAATAAAATTGATTAATAAATGAATAAAATATATGATTTATAAATCTACAATGTTCATAGCAAAATATTTGTATTTTTGATACAGTTGAAATATTCATAATAATATATTGAAATATTTCTAGAGTAAGGAAAGAACATGATCAATCTATATTGTATAAAAATGTTAAAGTGAATTATTAAAGAAAAAATATCTTAATGTTAAAAATATTTGTTTTAATTATAAAACGGAATTATTGCAAAATAATTATTTTTCTATATATTGCAGTACATTTAGATGCCAAGTAAAACTATAATGAAGTAATCATCAACAGCAGAGAATTTAAAGATGGGAACATGAATAAAAAGTGAAATAAAAATGTATAAAATCACTATGATAAAATTTAAAAATGAAAAAAATCGTTATTTATTACCTCCTTAGTGTCCATGAAAGTTGAGGCAATATGAAGTACAAATTCTCACAACCACTTACAAATGTTCCTCTTGAAGCCTGTCAGACAGAAATCAATGAAATTACCTTACATTCACTGACTTTAAATAATAATTATGTTGTAGTACTTTCTAGATATTTCAGCATGTGTTATGAGTATGTTTAAGGCTAGAATTTAGAAAATGTGTTAAATTTCTATAGTATCAATCTTGAAAGCATAATAGCTATTTTACTGATGTGTATTTTTATTGATATATATGTCAAGATATGTTAAGATTTGTTATAAGTGAGTTGAATCTTGTTTCTATTTTTAAAAGTACAGTTTTATATGAATAGAGAAACATTTTTAAAATCATGCACCTAACTCTCAAGTGACTGGAAGCCTCAGGGAGTTTAGAGGCTTAGTGGGGTGGGAGTGGGGGGGGCATCCTTGTAGAGACGGGGGCTGGGGAAGAGGTATGGGATGTGGAGCAATCGGAGGGGAATAAAATCTGGAGTGTAAAAAAAAAAAAGAAAGAATAAAAGAAATCAAATCATGAGTGTCATTTGCTCTCATTTTCTGAAAGAATAAATAGCATTAATACTAATCAATCTGCAAGTTTGAGGTAAAACCAATAAATCCTTAAAACTAGCAGTCTTCTCAGGAAATTAGATTAATTTGGCACATTGGGCAGAATTAATTGTTTTTAGTGTTGGAGTTGTGAAAATTGTTAAATGAATGGAAAACATTGATGAATATAGAAAACTGAATTATGTCAATAAATACAATGCTGAAATTGACAAATTCTGAAAAGTGTCATTCAGTAAAATTGTTTTAATAGAAGCCACGAAGGTGAAGGAGTGAAGGGAAATGACCATGGAAGGATTTGGAGGGAGGAAAAGGAAGGGAGACATGTATTAATTATATTATAATCTCAAAAATATCATTTCTCCAGCCCTGCCTCTTATCACTTCACTAAGCTCCTTCGTGCTCCATTTTCTCGTGGAGAATTTGATAAGACCCCAAACACGGTGCCTCTCCAGCTTCAGTGACAGCTACTCTGTTCTGCTGGACTCAGCTATCTTGATAAGAGACTAAGTACATCCCACAACTAGGCACCAGTATGAATCGAATCACCCGGGGTTTGTTCTAGACGACCAGCACAGTAAAAGAATGAAAATATGCCAGCCCCACTCCCGATCCACTCAGAAACAACCATTTTTCCAGACTCCATGCTGAGACACATCTCACAAACTGAGGTTCAGCAGCAGGGCCAAGCTCTTCCTCAAGGCTGATTGTTAATATAGACAATGTGTGCAGGAAGTCTTCTTTGTAAACCGTCATCCCCAACCCTGGGATGATCTCTGCATGTTCCCCTGTAGAGACTACTACTTCTGAGATCAGTTAAACCTGTATGGTTGTTCAACCTAATACAGTAGACATTCTGATTTTCGGGACCGCTGAAACTTCCTTATTAGAGAGCTAACACAGTCCATCTTATCAGAAATAATCTGTGTTCACATGTCCCTGTGTTTCTTCATTCCCTCATCTCCCCACTCATGGCAATCTCTGGATCTGTGGAAAATACCACAATGCCAAGCAATCTGAATAACAGCTGATTATTCATTAGAAAATTTAAAGCCAGGAGAGCATTGAATGGTGTATTACAGGTACTTGAAAAAATTAGAGTTATTTAACCAAACATTCCAAGATTAAACAGAGTACAGAGATTCAAGATTTCTGTTCTACTTTCCTGTCACTGTGATAAAACACTGTGATCAAAACAAATTTGTGGAGGAGGGGGTTATTTGGCTAACAGGCTGGTGTCCATCATCTGTGAGGACTTGAGGCAGAAAACTGGATACAGAAACTGAAGCAGAGATCAGAGAGGAAAGCTTCATGTTAGTTTGCTTAGCCTCCTTCCTTAGACAAACCAGTACTAGGAACCCTGGTTTGGAACCATTCCCAGTGTGCTGGACCTTCCAACATCAATTCTTTTCAACCAATGCTCCTCAGATATCCCACAGGCCATTCTCAGAGTCAATGCTTTAATCAAGATTCCTTCTTCTTATGTATGTCCAGTTGACAAGCAAGAATACTGATCAGGACCACACCACTGGGTATTGGAGAGGTCTATTTAAGACTACAGAGAAAAATAAACACATCTTCGTGGCCACAGGAGAAAAACAAAGAATACTAGAACATTTCGACAAAAAGATCTTTAAAAAACAACATAAATCAACAATATAGCTGGACTACACTTATGTCTTAGAATAACTCTAAATATTCAAGATCTCAGTTCTCTCTGTAAAAATAGACACTAGCACAGTGGATCAAATAACAAAACAAAAGATGACCAATCTTTTTGCAGCATCTAAGGAACATACTTCACCATTAAAGGCAGATACAACATTTGATAAGAAGGAAAGAAATAGTATTCCCAGAAAATAGAATTATGATACAGCCAATGTTACTATTATATCTTACAAAATAGACTTCATATTGAAACTAGTTAGAAACATAATGAAAGATTATTGTATACTGACTTAGGGAAATAGTTCATCAAGAGGATTTTACAATTTTAAAACTACATGCACAGCTTTTCATTTTGATGTCTTGTGACTCTCTGTAGTGGTGTTTGTTGCATGGCAAAATGATGACTATATTTATGTGTAGGTAAAAAGACATATGTTAATATATCATTGAAAATTATATTGGTTTAGTAAATTATGGTTGTAGGTTCTCCTCTAATAAGCAGATTTCACTAACACTGAATAGGTTTTAAGTTCAGTTAGTGAGCCATTGGTTACCACCAAGGTCTGTGTACCACTACTGCATCTGGAAGGTTATCACGCCATCCTGGTAATTGATGTATTTCATAGGCTCATAGCTTGATAGGACTACTGGTTGCCTCCATCCTTTGGAACCTTGAAAGGTACCTTCTCTTACCATGAAAACTCATCCTTAGGGAGAGGTCCTTCTGGCCAGTTCCATATAGGATTCCTGGTCCTTGCTTCTGAAGTCCATTATGTTTACAGCATTGGATCTTACATTCCACCTCTGGGTCTTAATCAAAAGCAACAGCACTATACTGTATGATTTGGGAATCTCTTGGATGGCCCTAGCCCACAACTCAAGAAAGGGCTTCTCATGTGTAGTATTGGAGTGTTTGTTATAAGGTCTTTGGCTCTTAAAGGGTTCTCTGCCAGCCCAGATGAGCACAGTTAATTAACTCTATATACATATATTTTTCCACTCAATTACATGTTTTTCAGTGGTTTTATTTTAGTAACTAGATAATATCTGAGTCATTGTGGCCTTTCCAAACATCCTTACTGTTATTTCTTCACCTCCCTCTTTCCTGTGTGTTTACCATCTTTCCATATAACGCCCCCATTTCCTACTATTCCTGTCAAATCTCTTGTTTTCCTGCTATTCCCCTTTACCCTTCTCCCACTGTGAGAGTTAACAGAAGGCACAGTTACTTCTTTGTAAACTTAATTCTTTCTTAGTTTTGCACACTTTATGATCTTGACAACTCTGTAAAATTAATCCTAACATATCTAAATCACCTACCAAAACACCTGATAGTACTTTTTCAAAATACTATTTTCCCCATATTAAAACATTTTCTATTATAGAAATTTGTCAAAGTCATATATTTATCTCCATATTTTAAAAATAAAAAAATGTGATTAAACTAAACATCCCTAAATTGAAACAAAATATACTGTGAATTAATATCACTATATATGTGTTTTTGCATGCAACTAAAATTGATATAATTTTCTGAGATAATCTGCTTAATATAATAAAATATAATTTCCACATTTAGCACATAATATCAGAGCAAGATATAGAATAAGAATCATACTATATAAAAGCAAAAATATATTAATGGCATATTTTACACACAGAAATACAATCACCATATTTAATTTAAAAATGTAGTTGTTGCAAAGTTACATTTCTCCTTTCATCCTAATCTCTAAATACAAAAGAAAATTAACTTTCTGTGAATTGAGAAGGTAGGAAAAACAATCATTTTGGAATTATACTTTCACATTCACAGTGTAACTTTAATATTTTTCTATGGAATGAATCTCAATAGTCTCAAAATCTCTTGCTTTGTCAGAAGTAAACACACTTGATAATATAGAGATAGAAATGTATACAAAGGAAGTAAAATAATATTGATATTTAAGAACTGTATAAAATTTAATCTTAAATTACATGAACCATTCTTGGCTTATTTTAAAATTATATGAATCATCTCATTTTGTTAATACGTTGGTTGAGTTTCTTTTGAAATATGAAAAATTGTAATGATAGTTTCACATTGCTTTAACAGGAGAGTTTCATTTATTCTAACATCTTTTCATTTATACTGAACATGGCCTATTCTTTTTTAATATCCCATTATTTCACACTCTTGCAAAAGTTTAAATTGCCACCTAGCAGTGTGTTATAATATCATATTTAAGTTCCACTTGTATCAGATATTTTACAGTACAATTGAAGTTCATACTTCTTTCCATTTGAAACCAGTCTAAAAATCTCTTGAATATTTTTCTAAGTATATTCTAAAAAAAAAAAAAACCATTTGAGTAACTTGTACAATCATACTAGGCATTATTTGCACAAGTAAATTATATACTTTTAAATTTCTATGCCATTGAAATCCATCAGCCATTAAATATGAAGATCAGTGGATCTTCTTTACTCTAGTGAATTTCAATTTTATTATTTAAGGCACAGATTACATGCAAAATAGAATAACATATCTCTGACAAAGATTATAAAGTTTTGAAATGAATAGTCAATAAAACTTAGAAATATGAATAATGTTAACACCTTTATGATAATTTGAATTTTGTAAATGTAAAAGAACTATTGTCTAGATGAAGAGTTACTTCAGTCAATGACTATTAAGGGAGGGATAGTCAGTTTTATTTGTTTTCTCTGTTTTAATCAGGATAAGGCCACAATCCAAAGAAACAAACCTATAGAAATGAAAATTAAGTCAGTACAAGTGCACACACACACACACACACACACACACACACACAAACACACACACACAAATATATACATGCTAATTGTTCTTGAGGTCTCCCCTTTAGTATAGCTGTAGCCATTTTGTTCCATGCCCACCAGCCATTTGGTACTGTTGCAGTAATAAGCCTGCCAGTCACTGACACAGAAAAATAACTTAAGTCAGAGCAGGATCATGCTGACAACATACCATTATATTCTCTATTAAATTTGTTAATCTTAAAAAAAAATCCCACAAAGCTTTATATAGGACTCATAACATTAAAGGTCAGTGTCTTAGTCAGGGTTTCTA
>CM052709.1:13871452-13896166 GCA_028551405.1 Uromys caudimaculatus
GGGTAGGTGGGAGGAGGAATTCCCTCACAGAGGCGGGGAGGGGGAGGGTATAGGGGGTTTCCAAAGAGGAGACCCAGAAAAGGGCTAACATTGGAAATGTAAATAAAGTATCGAAAATAAAAAAAAAAATTAAAAAAAAATAATCTAAAAAATAATTTAAAAATTAAGTTTGAAGAATGAGTATTTTGGCTTTAAATTTTATACAATGAATTTTTAAAATAATTACTTTTGGGGGATGCATATTTGAATAAAATTTTGTAGCAAATGTACAGAATGCTATGTGAATAGAATGACCTTGGTCTGTAGTTGCTCATGACATTTGCCATTGTTTTATGGTTTTGATGTTTTTCTTTCTTTTGTTAGGAGGGAAAAGGTGACATAAAATAAAAATCATTTTGTAATGAAAAACAGAAGTTCACATCCTCATATATCAAGACACTAAATAGCCAAAATAATACTTCCCATTCTTCTTTTCTGTGTGATTTATTGTTGTTTGGGCTCAGATTTGACCTGGCTTCCTTTATGCCAATATCATACAGTTTTTAAAATATTTCTCTGTAGTATAGCTTGAAACCAGATGGTAATACCTTAGAATTTCTTTTATTGAAAAGGACTATTTTATCTATCTTGGTTTTTTTAATTTTGTTTTGTTTTGTTTGTTTTGCTTTGTTTTGTTTTCTATATGGAGTTGAGAATAGCTCTTTCAAGGCCTGTAAAGAATTGTGTTGGAATTTTGATAGGAATGACATTCACTCTGTAGATTGCTTTTGGTAAAATAGCCTATTTTTCTATGTCAATACTTCTGAACCATGGGCAGGGGCATCTTTCCATTTTCGGATGTTTGCCTCAAGTTCTTTCTTCAGACCTTTGATGTATTTGCCATACAGGTTTTTACTCGCTTGGTTAGAGTTAGACCAAGATATTTTATATTATTCATGGATATTGTAAATGTTTTGTTTCTCTAATTTCTTTCTGAGGCCATATATCACTTGAATAAAGAAGGGCCACTGATTTTTTGAGTTGGTTTTGTGCCCACTCACTTTACTGAAGGTATTTATGAGGTGTAGGAGTTCTATGGTACAAGTTTTGGGGTAGTTTATGTATACTATCATATCATCTGCAAAAAACAATTTTTTGACTTCTTCCTTTCCAATTTGTATCTCCTTGACCTTCATTTATTGTCTTATAACTTGAAACTATAACTGCAAGTACTATATTAAATAGATAAGGAGAGAGTAGACAGCCTTGTCTTGTTTCTAATTTTAGTAGAGTTGATTTAGGATGCTCTCCATTTAATTTAATGTTGTCTTTTTGTTTGCTATATATTGCTTATATTATATTAGGTATGCACCTTATAACACTCGTATCTCCAAGACTTTTAACATGAAGGGGTATTGGATTTTGTTAAAAGATTTTCAGTATCTAGTGAGATGATCATGTGACTTTTTTCTTTCTGTTTGTTTATATGATAGATTACTTTGAAATATTTTCATATATTGAACCTTCCCTGAATCTCTGGGATGAAGCCTACTTGACCACAGTGGATGATGCTTTTGATGTGTTCTTGGAATTGGTTTACAAGCATTTTATTGAATAATTTTGATTCAATGTCCATAAGAGAAGTTAGTCTGAAGATCTTGTTCTTTTTTCTTTTTTGATATTTTCTTTATTTACATTTCAAATATTTTCCCCTTTCCAGGTCTCTCCTTGAGAGACCTATACCATGACCCCTTCCCCCTGCCTATATGAGGGTGCTCCCCCCCTCCCACTCAACCACTCCTGTCTTCCCTCCCTGGCATTCCACTACACTGGGGCATCAAACACCCTCAGGCCCAAGGGCCTCTCCTCCCACTGATGTGCAACAAGGCCATCCTCTGCCACATATGCAACTGGAGCCATGGGTGCCTCCATGTTTATTCTTTGCTTGGTGGTCTAGTCCTCAGGAGCTCCGGAGGGTCTGGTCCATTGACACTGTTGAAGATCTTTTTTCTTGTTGTGCCAGTTTGTGCTTTAGGCCTCAGTGTTACTGTGGCCTTATAGAATGAGTTTCTCAATGTTTCTGCTGTTTCTGTTTTGTGTGAAGGGATTTTTTTAAGGGCAGGACTGGGAACAAAGAAGGCAGTGATCCCTGTGATTGGGTTGTAATGTGGATGAATAAACAAACAAACAAACAAACAAATAAATAAATAAATAAAAGAAAAAATTCCCAAGCTAGACTTGAGCATAATCCTGAGCTATATTCCTAGTGTTTGTTTTCTTGAGGCCCTGTCTTCTTGTGTGACTCACCCTGGAATTTATATCTGAATCCTCCTGCTTCCAAAAGTGCTTGATGCAATTACATAATGCTGTGCCTTCTCATTTGCACCATTCCCTCTGCTTCAGACATCAGTTCTTAAAACACTGAGGTATTCCTCTCATCTCACAGGACTAGGGGTGGGTTTTAGGTTTATACAAGATAAATATTCTTATCTCAGTACTTCAACAATTTCCTACAAATATCCTGACTTAATTTCTCCACAAATATATTTTATGGCTTCTATGGTGACTGTGATCTTTAGCTATTCTCTGAAACAACAAGGGACTTTTTCAAAACCACATGTATAAAATGGAATCCTGACACCAAGCCAAATCTATTTTCCGGGTGCTGGAGATAAGGGGTGTTGTTTGACCAAGAGGATTGAGAGTTCCATTGGTATTCCTGTGTTCTGACATTTGACTGGACACAAAATGCACCACAATGAAGCTGGGTTTAGCTACTTCCATGAGAGTGATCAAAAGAAACATCAAGAGTAAGATATAGAAGGAAGAAATTGCAAATTGTGTCTATTTTCATATCTGTAGTACACCCGTTTAGTCCATTTCATAAGTAAAACTTTTGATCCACATTTAATAAATTTTATCTGATCCACGGCATACAATATACTTTATATTTACTGGTACTACCCTAGATAAGATATCATTCTATTTTTATTTGTATGTTTACTTCTTTGAAACAGAATCTCACTGTACAGCTCTGGCTTGCCTAAAACTTGTCACATATACAAATGTGGCCTAGAGGTCACAGAAATCCGAATTCACAAATTCTGGGACTAAGTAGTGGATCTATGCCATCGTCTATGACAAACCCTCAGTCTTAGCATCAGTCAAATAGATCCCTTTTGAAATTTGAAGAAACGCACCATCCACTAAATTATTCTAATACACCTCACTCTTGTACTTTTTCATAGGAATGACTTAGTTTTCAAACCCCCCAAAAGCAGAGATTGCTTTCCTTCATTAGCTTGTCACTACTAAAGTATTAACCCATCTAGGGATGGTACAGAGAAAGAATACACTCTCTACTCTCTGTCTCTCTGTATCTGTCTCTCTGTCTCTCTCTCTGTGTCTGTCTCTCTGTCTCTGTCTCTCTCCCTCTCTGTGTCTGTGTCTCTGTCTCTCTGTCTCCCTGTCTCTCTGTCTCTCTGTCTCTCTGTCTCTCTCTCTCTCACACACACACACACACAGACACACACACACACACACACACACACAGGCGCACATACACACACATACACATACCTACCTCATGCATACAATTCCATAACTTCAATACATTGCATATTCATATGTTCCTATAAAGTCTCTGGAATTTTGGGTGATAGAACTTCTCTCTCTCACTGTCTATTTAAGTTGGTCATCCATGTACAAACAGACCCTTCCTTCCCTTTACCCTTCCAGAGTTCATCTGCTACTAATATTTTCCAAACTTTTTAGCTCTACTTTATTTAAAACTTGTGCAATGTTTCTAGTTTTATTAAGGGATTAATTTTCATAAAATGGTTATCATGCTTGAAATATTCAGTTTCCTTGTGATCAAAGTCAATTTCAGATCTGCTGTTTACTCACAGGCATACTAATTGCTTTTTAAAGCATCACCCTTATAACAATCAAAATATCCGTGCCTGTAATTTATGCTTTTTCCTTGCAAAAAGCTCATTAGCAGTCATAAGACTCGATAATGTTAATATTCCCAAGATGAATGATACAAAAGATTCATTATCTTTAAGCCACATTGGAATCATTGAGCTGAGGCATTTTATATGATTACAATTATCTTTCAAGCAATGTACTCATATAAATTTAACTAGATGCTTAAGTGGCCTATTGACCCAAAGGGCACTCTAACTCCCTGACCTGATAATTTAATATATTAATGTGCAAGGAATAATGTACACTTTCATTCAAAGTTTTCTCTGCTCTATTTTGAACAAACACTCTTATGGGTATAATTGTAATAGTGACAGCAAATTAAAAAGTTTTTTTTCAACTTATTCTGACTTTTCTTTCTCTGTACATTTTCTTTAGTTATTATGAAAATTAAGAGAATTCTACTCCCATACACCTATTTTCTGCATGATTACTTTCCTATGTAAAGATAAGATAGAAATCTTTTTTTCAAAAAACTGGTTTTGTAGAGTAACCAGAGCATTGTATGGTAATTTATGAAATCTGACTAAATTCAATTTGATGCTCTTTAAGCCATGGTAGTAAAAATTTGAAAATAGCCTTCTAATGCCTACTCATTTGCTATTTCTCATATTGGATGCATAGAGAAGTTTTGAGCTTTGAAATCTTGCATTTCCTTCAAACACATCAATTCTGAATTTATGTTACTGGAAATAGCTCACACAAGGTTTCTAATATGGAGCCCAGATTCTAAAACACATTAGAGTGATACCTCTAAAACATTCTTCCCAGGACACAATGGGGGTGAGACCTTAGCTGAAATGCCCAATAGTAGGGAGAAGGAACCTGATGAGAGCACCTCCAATAGTTAGACAGGGCCCCCAATGTAGGGATGGGAACACCAAGCTACCTTCAAAATTTTAGATCCAGAATTGTTCCTGTCTAAAGGAAATGCAGGAACAAAAATGGAACAGAGAATGAAGGAAAGGCCATTCAGTGACCAGCCCAACTTGGGAACCATCCCATGTGCTGGCTCCAAACCCTAACATTATTACTGATTCTATGTTGTGCATGTAGATAGGACTCTACCATGGCTGTCCTCTAAGAGGCTCTACCAGCAGCTGACTGAGACAGATGCAGATACTTATAGCCAACCATTTGGCTGAGGTCAGGGAACCATATGGAAGAGTTAGGGAAGGACTGAAGGAGCTAAAGGGGATAACAAGCCCAATGAAAGACCAAAAGTGTCAACTAATCTGGACTCCAAGGAGCTCACAGAAACTAAGTCACTAGCCAAAGAGCATATACAGTCTGGTCTAAGGCACTTGGCACATATGTAGCAGAGAGGTTCCTAGTCTGTCCTCAGTAGGAGAGAATGCACCTAATCCTGTAGAGACTTGATGCCCCAGGGAAGGAGGGTTTGGGAAAAGAGAAGGGAGCACCCTCTCAGAGGGGAAGAGAAGGAGAGATGTAGTGAAGAACTCTGGGAAGGGGACTGGAAGGGAGGCAACATTTGGAATATAAATGAATATAATAATTTTTTAAAATAAATAAATTTGCCCTTGCAAAAATTGCAATAAAAAGGACAAACTTTACATTCTCTTTAAATGATGCAGATTCTTCATGCTAGAATGTATATGAAATTCAGCAAAGTTTCCAATACAGCTTCTTTTTCTTTTCTTTTGTCTTATTTTTTTCTATTTCATTTTTTAAAATTTGTATTTGTTATTTTATTTATTTACATTTCAAATGTTATCTCCTTTCCCAGTTTCCCCTCCGAAAACCCCCTATCTCCCCTCCCCCTGCTTCTATGGTGGTGCTCCCCCATTTTGCTGCACACGGGAAACACACCTCAGTGACAAAGACAGACACTTCCTCAGAGTAAAAGGTAGGAAATTTTTTCCAATCAAATGGCCCCAAAAACCAAGCTGGAGTAACAATTTTATTATCAAATAAAATCAACTTTCAACTAAAAGACATCAAAATAGATGAGGAAGGACATTTCATACTCATCAAAGAAAAAATCTACCATGATGAACTCTCAATTCTGAACATCTATGCCTCAAATGCAAGGGCACCCACATTCATAAAAGAAACTTTGCTAAAGCTCAAAGCACACATTGCACCTCACACAATAATAGTGGGAGACTTGAACCCCCCTTTCTCACCAATGGACAGACCAATGTAACTTCTTATCCTAACAATTTTAACTAATTTTTTAAAATGACGCTCATAGTAGTATTAAATTATGAAATGATTTGGGTATATTCTAATGTTTTAAACAAGTAATGGAATAGTAAAATAATTCAACGTAACAATGCTCAGAGAGGTATACTGATGTGAATTCTGTGTATAATATTTGTTTATGTATGCATGTGGGGTGTATATATATATATATAAATATATATATATATATATACACATTTATATACACAAAATATCACTTTAAATAATAAAGCAATCAAAGAAGAATCTAGAACACATGCAGTATGATGAGTTGGTGTTCTGTGGGAATTAATCAAATTGTTAAATGTGCTATCTATAAGCATATTATCACTCAAAGGACATGAAGAAAGAAATTCTAAATATTGTCATTCATAGCATCTTGGATATGTCTGGAGGTTAAGTGAATAGGCCAGACACAGAAGGACATAGATTACATGATTACATTCATAAGTGCTATTTCATATAGTAAATTAATCTCATAAAATAGGAAGATTAAAAAGGCATTAGAATATTAGAATATTCCAGAGGGACCTCCATTCTCCCACCATCTCTCCTCCACCTCCCTCAGACTCCTCAACCATACAGGCAGGAGCCTGTTTTCCCCTGAGAGGATCCATCCAGCACCTGACTCAGACAGATATAGACATCCATAGCCAAACAGGGGATAGAGTTTTGGGACTCTTATGGAAGAATAGGAGGAACAATTGTGGATCTAAAGGGGATCGGACTCCATGAGAAGACCAACAAAGTCAACTAACCTGAACCTTGGGAGCTTTCAGAATCTCAACCACCAAGCAAAGGAGGAACTCCAGTGGCCACCTCAAGGTAAACACAGGGTTAGGGGTGGGGGATGTGGGCACAGGAGAGGGGAGGGAGGTGCATACAGCTGCAAAAGTATCTACTGTAGGAGGACCTAATTGAGGAAAGCCTGAGAGACCAAGGATTGCTGAAGCAGACAGTGCCAGCCAATCAGAAACTGCTTTTTAGAAAAGATGCTTTCCTGGGACCAATGGGACACAGGTGAAGGGTATTAAAGGAGCTTGCAGCAGCATACAGATGAGCTTGCTATGGAGTTTCTCACCTGCTCCCAGATTCTGGGAGTCTGTGTCATTGATTCCATGCCACCTCATTTCCAATCTTCACGGGCCAGTAGGGTCGGTCAGGCAGTAGTCCAGGGCACAGGCAGCAGCAAAGAACATACATGGATGGGTTGGACCTATGACCTCCCACATATGTAGCAGATATGCAGCTTGAACATCATGTGGGTTGTGAACAACTGGAATGGGGCTATCCTAAAAGCTGTTGCCATTATGTGGGATATTTTCTACAAGCTGGGCTACCTTATGTGGCCTCAGTGGGAGAGGAATCACCTAGTCCTGTGGAGACTTAAAGTGTCAGGGTGGGGGAATATCCAGGATGGCCTTACCTGCTCAGATGATAAGGGGAGAGTGGATGGGAGAAGGATTGTGGGAAGGAGCAGTGGGCAGGATATAAAGTGAATAAGTAAAAACATAAAATTAAATTAAGGAGGTGGGTGGTGATCAGCAGAGAACATGCCTTGGTAAGGGCAAGTGTTGGGAAAGGCTAATGGAAGCATGTTAAACTCTGGCTAGACTAAAGCATGGCGTTTTGCAGTACAGAGCACATTGTGGCGGCTGTGATGTACTGTCCATTTTGAAAGTTCCAGCCAAAGATTTAGATAGTTTTCTCAATAAACAAAGATAAATTTTGAGGTACAAATATGATAAATTTGATTCAAATAGTACAAGCACATACATGCAATTAAGAGACTTGTGTGAAATGGAATCTCAGGGTCCTTTGATTTGCATTTCCCTAATGACTAAGGATATTGAACATTTCTTTAGGGGCTACTTGGCCATTCAAGATTTCTAAGTTGGAAATTCTTTGTTGAGCTCTGTACCCCCCCCTTTTTTTTTTTTGGTTTTTCAAGACAGGGTTTCTCTGTGTAGCCCTGGCTCTCCTGGAACTCACTCTGTAGACCAGACTGGCCTTGAACTCAGAAGTTCACCTGCCTCTGCCTCCCGAGTGCTGGGATTAAAGGCATGCACCACCTCTGCCCGGCTTGTACCCCATTTTTAATAGGGTTATTTGATTCTCTGGATTCTAACTTCTTGAATTCTTTGTATATATTGGATATTAACCCTCTATCAGATGTAGGGTTGGTAAAGATCTTTTCTCATGCTATAGGTTCCAACCCTGAGATTCCACTCACACCAGTCAGAATGACTAAGATCAAAAACCCAAGTGACAGCAGATGCTGGTGAGGATGTGGAGAAAGAGGAATACTTCTCCATTGTTGGTAGGATTGAGAGCTCACACAACCACTCTGGAAATCAGTCTGGTGTTTCCTCAGAAAATTGGATATAGTATTACCTGAGGATCCAACTATACCACTCCTGGGCATAGACATAGAAGATGCTTCAACATATAAAAAGAACACATACTCCACTATGTTCGCAACAGCCTGATTTATAATAGCAAGAAGCTGGAAACAACCCAGATATCCCTCAACAGAGGAATGGATACAGAAAATATGGTACATTAACATAATGGAGCACTACTCAGCCATTACAAACAATGACTACAGGCAAATGGATGGAACTAGAAAATATCATCTTGAGTGAGGTAACACAGTCACAAAAGAACACATATGGTATGTACTCACTGATAAGTGGATATCAGGAAAAAAGCTCGCAATACCCACAATACAACTCACAGATGATCAGAATCTCAAAAAGAAGGAAGACCGAAGAAAGTTTGGATGCTTCAGTCCTACTTAGAAGGGGGAACCAAATAATCTTGAGAGATAGATGGTGGGTGGGACTTTGGAGGAAGAGAGGAGGAGGAAAGGAAAAAAGTGGGTGTAGGATCAGGAGTGGGAGTAGACAGGTGAGATGTACAGAGGGTCAGGAAATTGAACCGACGTATGTAGCAATGGAGGATGGGCAAATGGGGGTAGCCAACAGAAAGTCCCAGATGCCATGAAAGTAAGAGGTTTCCAGGGGATGACATTAGAAATACTCAACAAATGGGAGAGAGAACCTTCAAAGACCATATCCAGAGGTTAGGCACAGCACCCTATTGAGGGATGGGGCCACCCACCCTTTTCAAAATTTTAACCCTGAGTTGTTCCTGTCTAAAGAAAATATGGAGACAAAGTGTGGAGCAGAGACTGAAGGAACGGCCATCCAGAGACTGCCCCACCTGGGGATCCATCCCCTATACAGTCACCAAATCCAGACACTATTGTAGATGCCAAGAAGTGCTTGCTGCCAGGAGTCTGATATAGCTGTCTTCTGAGTGATTCTGGAAGAGCCTTACAGAATCAGGTGCAGAACCTTGCAGCCAACCATTGGACTGAGTACGGGGACCCCAATGCAGGAGTTCAGGGAAAGACTGAAGGAGCTGAAAGAGTTTGCAACCCCATAGGAAGAACAACAATATCAACCAACCAGACACCCCAGAGCTTCCAGGGACTAAACCACCAACCAAAGAATACACATGGAGGAACCCAATGGCTCCAGCTGCATATGTAGCAAAAGATGGCCTCGGTGGAGGGGGGGGGGAGGCTTGGTCCCATTAAGGATTGATGCCCCAGTGTAGGGGAATGCTAGGGCAGTGAGATGGAAGTGGGTGGTTAGGGAAGCACCCTCATAGAAGCAGGGGGGAGAGTGTTGGAATAGGGGGTTTTGGGGGGAAACTGGGAAGGGGGATAACATTTGAAATGTAAATAAATAAAACAACCAATAAAAAATTTTAAAAAGAAAGAAAAGAAAGAAAGAGGCTGGTGTCTCATTCCTATACACAATTTATCATTCGTGTTGTGCTAAAATTATTTTTGGTTAATAAATAAACTTACAAGACTCAAGATTGTTTTTTTCAAAATCAGAAATATCTCTAAATTATATATGAAAAGCAAATTCATTCCTCTTCAGTATTTCTCCTGTTGACTTTTGATATTATATTTTAATTACAAGCTTTTCTCCTTCCCTTCTCTCTCTTAAAACCCTTCCATAGGTCCTTCCTTGCTCATTTTCAAACCCAAAGTTTCTAGTTCCCATAGTGTTATTGCATGACTATACACACATGCATATGTTTATGCATAGATATTAATAAATATAACTTGCACAGTCTGTAATGTTGCTTGTATGAATGTTTTCAGGACTGAAAATATGATATCAAATGTTCAACTAGTGTAAGGTGAAGACTTCTGCTGTCCTTATTTGCCCATAGTACTTTGTGTAGGTTTGAGGCTTCATGGATTTTCTCTCATCCTCATTATGACATGTATTGCTCTACTCATTGTTCGTTTCATAATTATGCAGTCATGTAGTTGTAGGGAAAATGATACTGATTATCTTGCCATGTATATCTTATTGAATTTAATTAGAAAAGATGTCCTGGGAATTTTATTTTCTATTCATTTAAGTTAAACTTTATATTATGCATCATTGGTTGTTTGAACCAATTCTGGGCTCTTTGGTAGTTTTCATTCACTGAGCATGACTATCATGTCCTGAGTAATCAAACATTTTTGAACAACATAAATGAATGAAGACACAATATTTATCTTTTTTCACTTTTTCTTTTATTTGTTGTTTACTTTTGTTGTTTGCTTTGCTTTTGTTCTCTCTGGCTCTCGCTATCCCTCTTTCACTGTGTGTGTGTGTGTGTGTGTGTGTGTGTGTGTGTGTGTGTGTGTGTGTGTGTTTGGTTTGTGATATGTCTCAATTTTCAGGCTATATTGGCCTCTATTTGTCTATCCTCCTGCCTCTTTCTCTGTGTATTAAGATTATAAATATGCTCCAAATCTCAGAGCCTATTAAATACATACATAAGAGATTATTTCTCTGAGCCGTTTCAAAACTGCTTTCATGAACAATTTTCTATATGTTGTGCGGCCATAAAGCTGGAAGCCACTTACAGTCTGCCACTCTGTCCACAGGCATTTGTCTAAGATGTTTTTATTCTTTAAAAACTGTTAATATATATGAGATTAACATGCTCATATTCACCCCAAGTCAATTCCGTATACTTCTTAGATACATAGACAAAAATATTCCCAAATAGAAGGGACACATACTCATTTCACACAAACTCCTTGATATACAATTACTTCAAGGGTTAAAATCTAAGATTGTATAAACACAGTGATGTCATCTTAAAGATTTATATTTATTGTCTTTTTATTTTTAAATATTTGATTCTATCAAATTTTATCTTAGTATAATAGAAGATTGACATTTAATTGAAAAGGCCAAGTTTTATTTCCTTAGTTTGTTGATATCTTTTTGTATGAATTGAAAATGGCATATAAAATGTTTCTGTTCCATAGGCTTCTTTTCTTCCCTGTGGTTTGATTTTTCTTTTACTTTACTCCAATATTTGTTCACTCTCCAAGAATTAGTTATTCTTACAAATCATAAGCTTAGTATTTGAGACAATTGATGTATAAATCAACTCCATTTGATTCAAATAATGAACATACAAGTCAGTCCAGTTTTATAATTAATGTTACTAAGAACCAGTTTTTGTTTGGGTTTTATTTTTACTTGTGTTTTAAGGAATAGCCTTTCATTTTCTTAGAAAATTGAAGAAGTGGAGGCATATTTATCTTAGTCCACTGTTTTAAATTCAATTGGAAACTAATACTGTGTGTAATTAATATGTAATTTTTTGTTTTTTCCTTATTGTTTTTGAGGCAAAGTCTCACTATAAGGCGACTAGTTTGAGCTTGCCTCAGTGTCTGCTCCTGAGTGCTACTGCTATAGGTCTGGACATCCAGACCAGCCTCAGATAAGATTCTAAAGATGTTATTTTTGGGCTGAGAACATGATTTGGTGGATAATTATTTGCTGTAGAAACATTAGGACTTGAGCCCAAATCCAAGAAACCAACATAAGTAAAGTAACATGCACTCACAAACCTGGTACTCTTATGGGTAGATGGAGGGAAGAGACAGAAGAGGTCTACAGAAGTTTCCAGAAGAAATATTGGAAGGAGGTCAAAACAGACCTGTCATCTGCAATGTTCTAGGTCGTCCTCTAACCTTCATGATAGCTGCGAAGCTTCCATGCCCATAATCAAACACATGCACATAGACTTACATGTACCTAAATAGAGACACACATCATATATGTGCATCATATTCACACAAAAAAATAAATAACAGATAATAAGTCTGTATTATTCACATATTATATGTATTATTATGCAAACTAAGCTAAACATCATATGTTATAGTAAGAAAAGAGTTCTTACACTAGTATATGGGTTTTTCATGTAAATAAAACTTTCCTGTGTTCTTGAACTTCAGTATATATGATTTCACAGCTTGAACACTATTAGTCTTAAGGTATTTATTAAACAGTAAGGGTTAAGCTGTGTATGACAGAAAAATGTTGACATGCATAAATAGCGACAACATGCACCTTGATAAAACTTAAGGACTTAAAAAAGAATTTGTTCTTTATATGAATTTAAAAATATCTGGCTAAATGAGGTTTCCAAGAATAAAGATAAAAGTAAAATCATTTCTCTTTTGTTAAAAACATACTAACGCATATACACTGGTACATGGTTAATAGTAATCAAAATAAAAATTTTATAAAATAATTAGACCTATATAAAATAATAGACAATTATTTGAAATTTTAAACCTTACATGTTTTCTAGTATGTCTACTATACTATATTATTATGAAGCATCCAATGCATATAATTATAGCATTAAGTGATGAAACTCTTATTTATTTATAAAGCTGTGGAGTTAGCTAAAATTTACACCACCCCCAGATTATAGAAAGATATAAAAAACAAGTAGTTCTTATGTATCCTGGCATGAGGGTTAAAGAAGGCTATAAACTTGTATCATTCACATCAGCAATATAAGGATGCCTAAGTGGAATCAAGAATTATAACTTTGCCTGTACATCTATCTAGAGACCTGCTGCCATTTTTGTCTTCTATAAATTTTCTGTTGCCAAGGAAGACAGGATTACAATTTTGTCTGATAAATTGAGATGGCATGATGTATTTTTGGTTATCAAAATCCTTGTGTAGTGTGGGATTTTTAGTTGGGGAAAGCGTGATCCATACTATACAATTTCAATTACCTAAGTGCATGTACACTTTTAGGAACTCGAACGGCACATCAATCTGACCTGTTTGTTACTGGGTGACTTTGTTCTTCCCTTCTTGTGTGTTTTTTCCCTGTAATACACATATTAAAAAATAAATGAAAGTTTCTTTTAAAAAATAAAAAAAGAATGAGAATCAGCAAGGGCCCTCAGCCCAATATCTCTTTGTCTTCCACAAGATAATCAATGAATGTTCTTCCTTTTAGGTATTGGAGAAGAAGAGAAAATTGGTAGACAAGAAATGTGGATTTTATTCTAAGTGGTTTCTTCTCCCCCCACAAAACAGGATGGTTATATTTGCTCCATGTCATTACCTTATGCTAAGGCCCACTGAAGCAACAGTGATACAAATGATCTGGGAGGAACTAATCACTCTTAGTTTTGATTTAAACCCTATTTCACAAGAATGCATTCATGCCTTGTACTGGAAAAAAAAATATAATTGGGTAGGTAATAGTTCATAATCCTACAAGGATAACTTGATAGTATATAGTTCTGCTAATTTGTCATAGTAAAAAATTCCTCCTACTTTTTTATCTTTATACACATAGGCTAGTATATATACAGTGAAACACAGAGAAGTTTCATTTTACAATACTAAGGGAGGTAGTCCAGAGGACTCCACTGCTTTACATGCAGAGATTAAGTGTTTAGTTCTATGTGGGGCAGTGATATAAATCTCCTCTCCTGGCACTCAGGAGTCATTTCAGAAAAAAGGAGAAGAAAGAGCAAGAAACAGAAATAGTATACACTTATCGTGAAATAGTATTTACTGGATATGCCAGTGCTATTGCACAGATAAATTCACATCAGTTGTGATGGTTTGCATAAGGCCTGAATATCTCAAAACAGTCAAATTCTCAACATGGATCAGAAAGTCATTCATGAAGTACAACCTCTAGAAAAGAAGCTATTTGTAATTTATGACTGCAGGAGGAGAGTCAGGTCTATTCAGGAGTGTGACTTTTGATAGACTACACATGCTCCAGTAGAGTTTCTTACACCTATGTACCAATAACAAGCAAGTGCTATGTGCAGTCAATGGGTTTAAAAAGTAAATAAATAAACAGCATGTGAAGTTGAAGGAAAGTGATGGAGGTTGTAAACAAAGATTGGTAGGAATGGAAAAAAATAGGCAGATTTGACCAAAATGCATAATACATACATATGAAATCTTTAAACCAAAATGTATAAAGATTTCTACCACAGTTCAAAAATAATCTGACAATATTTTAAACTATTGTTTAATTTAATTTTGGATAATCAGTAGTGATAATTGTGAATTCACAGCTTCTGCTACATAGTAAAATATTGTTGATACAAGAAAAGTCTGGCTTTTGGTTTCCATCTGTGGCTGGGGACTTTAGCCTGAGTCACAGGGCTTCATAGCCAAATAGCACCAAGAGAAAGCTAGCCTCCCAGGAGTGTGGACAAGCCTGTGAGCAGAGAAAGGCCAGCAACTCTGCTCAGTGGGACCCACCTGGAACCCTCTGGACTCAGGGATGGAGGAACAGAGAGGGACAGGAGTCTTCCTGTTTCCATCTGTGGCTGGGGACCTCAGCTTGGGACACAGGGCTCCATAGCCAAATAACTCCAGGAGAAAGCTAGCCTCCCAGGGGTGTGGGCAAGTCTGTGAGAGAAGTAAGGCCAGCACCTCTGCTCAGCGAGACCCACCCAGAATCCTCAGGACACAGGGACTGAGGCATGGTCTTTCGCTTTCATTCTGCAGCAGGGGAGCTGATCCTGTGACACAGGGCTCCATACTCAAATAGCACCAGGAGAGAGCTGGTCTCCCAGGAGTGTTGACATATCTTTGAGCACAGGCAAGACCATCACTTCTGTTCAATTTCCTGGATCAAGAGGGACCCTTGCAGAGCCATCAGGACACAAGAACCAAGGAACAGCTGTGGACAGAATCCTTCTGGTTTCTGTCAGCACCTCAGAGCTGACCCTGTACCACAGCTCTCCAAACCCAAATTCCTCTCAGAGAGCACTGGTCTCCAAGGACTACTGATGCAGAGGCTTGCAGGAGGAAAAAGGCACAGTCAGAGACAGCAAGACCAGCTAACACCAGAGATAACCAGATGGCGAAAGGCACGGGCAAGAACATAAGGAACAGAAACCAAGGAAACTTGGCATCATCAGAATGCAGTTCTTCTACCACAACAAGCCCTGGATACCCCAACACACTAGAAAAGCAAGATTCAGATTTAAAATCACATCTTATGATGATGACAGAAGATTTTAAGAGGGAAATAAATAACTCCCTTAGAGAAATACAAGAGAATACAGGTAAACAGTTAGAAGCCCTTAAATAGGAAACACAAAAATCCCTTAAAGAATCACAGGAAAACACAATCAAACAGGCAGAATTATAGGAAAACATAATCAAACAGGTGAAGAAGATGAACAAAACCATCCAGGATCTAAAAATGGAAATAGAAACGATAAAGAAATCACAAAGGGTGACAACTCTGGAGATAGAAAACCTAGGAAAGAGATCAGGAGCCATAGATGCAAGCATCACCAACAGAATACAAGAAACAGAAGAGAGAATCTCAGGTGCAGAAGATACCATAGAAAACATTGACACTACAGTCAAAGAAAAAACAAAATGCAAAAAGCTCCTAAACCAAAACATCCAGGGAATCCAGTACTTAATGAGAAGAACAAAACTAATGATAATAGATATAGAAGCAAGTGAAGATTCTCAACTTAAAGGGCCAGTAAATATCTTCAACAAAATTATAGAAGAAAACTTCCCTAACCTAAAGAAAGAGATGAACATAAATATTCAAGATGCATACAGAACTCCAAATAGATTGGACCAGAAAAGAAATTCCTCCAGTCACATTATAGTCAAAACACCAAATGTACAAAACAAGGAAAGAATATTAAAAGCAGTAAGGGAAAAAGGTCAAGTAACATATAAAGGCAGACCTATCAGAATTACCCCAGACTTCTCACCAGAGACTATGAAAGCTAGAAGATCTCATACAGACTCTAAGAGAATACAACTGCCAGCCCAGGCTGCTGTACCCAGCAAGACTCTCAATTACCATAGATGGTGAAACCAAGATATTCCATTACAAAACCAGATTTACACAATATGTTTCCACAAACAGAAACTACAAAGGATAATAGATGGAAAACCCAACACAAGGAGGGAAACTAAACTCTAGAAAAAGCAAGAAAGTATCTTTCAACAAACCCAAAAGATGATAGCCAAACAAACATAAAAATAACATAGAAAATAACAGGAAGCAACAGTCACTATTCATTAATATCTCTTAACATCAATGGACTCAATTCTTCAATAAAAAGACATAGACTGACAGACTAGATACATAAACAGGACCCAGCATTTTGCTGCATAGATGAAATGCACCTCAGAGTTAAAGGCAAAGACTACCTCAGAGTAAAGGGCTGGAAAATAACTTTCCAGGCAAATGGTCCCAAGAAACAGGCTGGTGTAGCCATTCTAATATCAGATAAAATCAACTTTCTACCAAAAGTCACAAAAAAGCTAAGGAAGGACACTTCATACTCATCAAATGAAAAATCTACCAAGAAGAACGCTGAATTCTGAACATCTGTGCTCCAAATGCAAGGGCACCCACACTCATTAAAAAAAAAAAAAAAAAAAAAAAACCTTTACTAAAGCTCAAAGCACACATTGTACCTCAAACAATAATACTGGGAGACTTCAACACCCCACTCTCAACAATGGACAGATCTTGGAAACACAAACTAAACAGAGACACAGTGAAACTAACAGATGTTATGGACCAAATGGATTTAACAGATATCTATAGAACATTTCATCCAAATAAAAAGAATATACCTTCTTCTCAGCATCTCATGGTACCTTCTCCAAAATTGACCATATAATCGGTCAAAAAACAAACCTCAACAGATATAAGAAGACTGAAATAATCCAATATCTCCTATCAGATCACTACAGATTAAGGCTGGTCTTCAATGGTAACAATAACAACAGAAAGTCCACATACACACGGAAGCTGAACAATGTTCTACTCTATTATAACGTGGTCAAGGAAGAAATAAAGAAAGAAATTAAAGACTTCCTAAAATTTAATGAAAATGAAAGTACAACACACTCAAACTTATGGGACACAATCAAAGCAGTATTAAGAGGAAAACTCATAGCTCTGAGTGCCTCCAAAAAGAAATTGGAGAGAGCATACACTAGCATCTTAACAGCATACCTGAAAGCTCTTGAACAAATAGAAGCTAATGCACCCAAGAGGAGTATAAGGCAGGAAATAATCAAACTCAGGGCTGAAATCAACCAAGTAGAAGCAAAAAGTACTATAGAAAGAATCAACAAAAGCAGGAGTTAGTTCTTTGAGAAAATCAACAAGATAGATAAACCTTTAGCCAGACTAACCAGAGGGAACAGAGACAGTATCCAAATTAGCAAAATCAGAAATGAAAAAGAATATATAACAACAGATTCTGAGAAAATTTTTAAAAAAACCATCAGATCCTACTACAAAAGCCTATACTCAACAAAATTGGAAAATCTGGATGAAATGGACAATTTCTAGACAAACACCAAATACCAAGGCTAAGTCAGGATCAGATAAACCATCTAAACAGTCCCATAACCCTTAAAGAAATAGAAGCAGTCATTAAAAATCTCCCAACCAAAAACAGCCTAGCACTAGATGGGTTTAGTGCAGAATTCTATCAGACCTTCCAAGAAGACCTAACACCAATACTCTTCAAATTATTCTATAAAGTAGAAACAGAAGGAACACTACCCAAATCAGTCTATGAGGTCACAGTTACACTGATACCAAAACCTCACAAAGACCAAACAAAGAAAACTTCAGACCAATTTCCCTTATGAATATCGATGCAAAAATACTCAATAAAATTCTCAAAAACCGAGTCCAAGATCACATCAAAATGATCATTCATCATGATCAAGTAGGCTACATCCCAGGGATGCAGGGATGGTTCAATATGTAGAAAACCATCAATGTAATACACTACATAAACAAACTCAAAAAAAAAGAAAACCACATGGTCATTTCATTAGATGTTGAAAAAGCATTTGACAAAACTCCACATCCCTTCATGATAAAAGTCTTGAAATGATCAGGAATTCAAGGCTCATATCTAAACATAGGAAAAGTAATATACAGCAAACCAGTAGGCAACATCACACTAAATGGAGAGAAACTTGAATCAATTCCACTAAAATCAGGGACTAGACAAGGCTGCCCTCTCTCTCCCTATCTATTCAATATAGAACTTGAAGTTCTAGCTAGAGCAATTAGACAACAAAAGGAGGTCAAAGGGTTACAAATTGGAAAGGAAGAAGTCAAACTATCACTATTTGCAGATGATATTGTATACTTAAGTGACCCGAAAAACTTGAGCAGAGAACTGCTACAGCTGATAAACAACTTCAGCAAAGTGGTCAGATAAAATTATCACAAGCAAATCAGTAGCCTTACTATACTTGAGGGATAAAAAGACTGAGAAATGAAACCCTTCACAATTGTCACAAACAATATAAAGTATCTTGGTGTGACTCCAACCAAAGAAGTGAAAGATCTGTATGACAAGAAATTTAAGTCTCTGAAGAAAGAAATTGAAGAAGACCTAAGAAGATGTAAAGATCTCCCATGCTCATGGACTGGCAGAATTAATATAGTAAAAATGGTCAACCTGCCAAGAGCAATCTACAGATTAAATGTAATCACCATCAAAATTCCAACTCAGTTCTTCATAGACTTAGAAAAAGCAATTCTCAAATTCATTTGGAATAACAAAAAACCTAAGATAGCAAAAACTATTCTCAACAATAAAAGAATTTCTGGGGAAAATCAGCATCAAGCTATTCTACAGAGCAGTAGTGATAAAAACTGCATGGTATTGGTACAGTGGCAGGCAGGTAGATCAAAGGACTACAACTGAAGATCTATAAATAAACCCACACATCTATGGCCACTTTATCTTTCACAAAGGAGCTAAAACCATCCAATGGAAAAAAGACAGCATTTTCAACAAATGGTGTCGGTTCAACTGGTGATCAACTTGTTAAAGAATGCAAATTGATCCATTCCTGTCTCCCTGTACAAAGCTCAAGTCCAAGTGGATCAAAAACCTCCACATAAAACCAGATACACTTAATCTAATAGAAGCAAAAGTGGGAGAAAAGTCTTGAACACACAGACAGAAGGGAAAAGTTCCTGAACAGAACACCAATGGCATAGATTCTAAGAACAAGAATTGACAAATGGGACTTTATCATATTGCAAAGCTTCTGTAAGACAAAGGACACAGTCAATAGGACAAAACAGCAACCAACAGATTGGGAAAAGATCTTTACCAATCCTACATCTGATAGAGGGATAATATCCAATATATACAAAGAACTCAAGAAGTTAGACTCCAGAGAACCAAATAACCCTATCAAAAAATGGGAAAAGAGCTAAATAGAGAATTCTCAACTGAGGAAACTCGAATGGCTGAGAAGCACCTAAAGAAATGTTCAATGTCTTTAGTCATCAGGGAAATGCAAATCAAAACAACCCTGAAATTCCACCTCACACTAGTCAGAATGGCTAAGATCAAAAATTCAGGTGACAACAGATGCTGGTAAAGATATGGAGAAAGAGGAACACTTCTCCATTGCTGGTGGGATTGCAAGCTGATATAACCACTCTGGAAATCCATTTTGCAGACACTCAGAAAAATGGACATAACACTACCTGAGGACCCAGCTATACCACTCCTGGGAATATACCCAGAAGATACTCCAAAATGTAATTAGGACACATTCTCCACTACGTTCATAGCAGCCATATTTATAATAGCCATAAGCTGGAAACAACCCAGATGTCCCTCAACAAATGTGGTACATTTACACAATGGAATGCTAGTCAGCTTTTAAATACAATGACTTCATGAAATTCGCAGGCAAATGGATGGAACCTGAAAATATCATTCTGAGTGATGTAACTCAGTCACAAAAGAACAAACACGGTATGTACTCACTAATAAGTGGTTTTTAGTACAAATTTTCAGAATACCCAGGATTCAATTCACAGCAACCATTGAACTGAGAGTGAGGTCCCAAATGGAGGAGTTGGAGAAGGGACTGAAGGAGCTGAGGGAGTTTGCAACCCCATGGAGGGAGCAACAATGTCAACTGGCCTGACTCCCCCACAGTGATCCAGGAGATTGGACCACCAACCAAAGAATACACATGGAGGGACCCATTGTGCTGACCACATATGTGTCAGAGGAGGGCCATGTTGGCCATCATTGGGAAGAGAGGCCCTTGGGCCTGAGGGTATTAGATTCCCCAGTATAGGGGAATGCCAAGGAGGGAAGACAAGAGTGGGTGGGTGGGTGGGGGAATACCCTCATAGAGGCAGGGGAGGGGGAGGGGATAGGACGTTTCCAAATGGGAGACCTGGAAAGGAGAAAACATTTGAAATGTAAATAAAATTTCAAAAAATAAAATAATAAAAAAGAGATATGCATACATATGCATATGCATATGCATATATATATATATATATATATGTGTGTGTGTGTGTGTGTGTGTGTGTGTGTGTGTGTGTGTGTGTGTGAGTGTGTATTCATGTATGTACATGGCAATTTTACCAGCATAAATGGATATATAAATAAAAAAGTTCTGATGACTGTCATAATCAGAGATGGCAGAATTTACAAAATGAAATGGCTGACTGGTGATGATCGTAACTATTCATGTGCCAACATGCCTTCTGTTTCAGTTTTCTCCATACATCATCTCCTCACTTCTTCTACCGTGCTAATTTATCATCATTGATAGATGCTGGCTACAAGAAACTCATTGTTAGAAACTGGAAATATTTCCCTTTTTTGCAAAGAAAGAACACACAGAAGATAAGTATTTGTCAATGAATATGCTCAGTTAGAAAAAACTGACAAAGTTTGGACCCTTGTGCTAAATAAAAACTGTAGATTGAGTTGAAAAAAGAAAAGAAAAGTCTGTCATAAACTAACCATCTAATAAATATTTTTTGAAAGAAGAATGAAGGAGAATGAGTTTAGTTTCCATCAGATATTTTTCTTAATTTAATATTCCAGGCTTATTTACTTCAGGCTGTTAAATCTACACTTAGTTGATTTTTAACTAAATGTTAATGTTTGGAATTACCCTACTACTTGTGAATCTCATAGAGTATTTCTGGCACATGGTCGACAATCATTAACAGTAAACCAGGCATTCTGTTTTCATGTGGAATAAACTATGGCCTAACAGAATTGGATTTCTGTAGACTATTGTACAAGCTAGGGGAATTAATCTTACTCATATATAGGATGTCCTTGGAGGTAAATGTGCTAATAATAATGGTCTATTTAAAATTGTTAATGGAACTCTATACTGTAGCAATCACTTGAAAATGGAACTCTTATTACTAAGCAAAACGACTTTACAGTCATTGAACTTCTAGAGTATGTTTTTAAAATTATTACCTCAGTCATAACTATTGTACATTTCTCAAAAATGGAAATCAGATAGCTTGTAGGAACAATATATGTTGGGGGGGTGGAAGCCTGAGGCATGAATGCTCATTCCTAATTATTCACTGATGTCCCATCTCTCTTACTCTGCTAGGATACTTCAGTAAGGCATATATGAAGCAGTTTTGGGGTAACATTTGTTTCTAGAACTCTACTCCTGACTACAACTTAAACAAGTTAAAGTAAGATCACTATCCAGAATTTTAAGACCCAGCATATGGCCTCTTTATTTATTTTCTATTTCTAAATACACTCCCTAATCTCACATCATTTGAAATCTAGATCCTTTATGTCTTTTGGAATTCAGATATATTCCTTAGATAAGAGTGGCATTCTACATAGGGAGAATAAAAGTTTAAACAAACCTTATTCTACTCTAAAGTTGAATCAATGCTTATAGAAACCCCTAATTCCTTTGCATTTCTGCTCATTTGAACATATAAATCAATTGACATCTATAGATATAAAAGGCCAGATGAAAAGAAAGAAAAAAAGAGGGAATAAGTTTAAAATATATATGTGTATAAATGTATTATATCTATATATATATCACATACACACACTCACACGCACACACACACACACATATATGTAGGGAGAGAGAGAGAGAGAGAGAGAGAGAGAGAGAGAGAGACTAATATAGAAAATAACAAATATAAAAACAGTTACAAACACATGAGCTTCAAGTAAACTCACAGTAACAGTATAAATAATGTTAAAACTGATCATAGGTACAGATTGACTATGTGACAATCAGTGTTGTTATAAGTGATTCTTAGTGCTATTCTAAGTTTTTGTGGATTTATCAAAACACAAACTTCAGATAAAAGGCAGTTGACGGATAATGCCTAAAAAGAAAAGGAAACCTCACAAATAGTTACATATATTTATTTCCTTTTCTATTTTAAATTTTATTTTTGTAAATGTTGGATAATTCAAAGAAAATGGCACCCCTCAAAAAGTATAATTTATTGCATCAAATTTTGCTACAGCTGCTCAATGAACCATGATGAAATTCTTACCATAATCTCTAAGGATCATTCATTGATTATACAACAATAACTTCAATGGCAAACAAACAAACAAACCACAATAAATCAATAATGATATAGTAGTATTAGGATAAGTTGGAAATTTTTTTACAAATGTTAAGAAGTGTAACAAGGTTTATCTTTAAAGTAGTACTACAAGAAGGAGATGAACTTACCAAAAAGTCAAACAAAAAAAAAACCCAGTTACAACAACAATGAAAAAGAGAGGGAAAGGGGTGAGGGGGAGGGAGGAGAGGAAGGGAAAGAGGGAGAGGGAGAGGGAGAGGGAGAGGGAGAGGGAGAGGGAGAGGGAGAGGGAGAGGGAGAGAAACTATTGCAGGAAAGGTCAATGGATAATGAAGGTGTAATTAATGAATTAAAAAAAAACTTTGTGTTAGGTAGAAAATTGTATAGTTTTACATATACCCACCAAGTAGCATTTTGAATAGTGAAAGAAAAAGCCAACACTGTCCTCTAAATATACAGTAGTATGCATTTATTTTTCAAGTGTAATGGAAGAATAGCATTGTTAGGGTCATATTTTGTCCAAACTATCCACATAATTTGATGTAGTTTGGATGTTTATACTTCTATTTATGTCTCAAACAGGACTTGCAGTGACTGATATGTGAGTTCATTCCTCTCTCCACAGTTTTCTCACAGGGGTTAGTTTAGCAAGCTGACAGTTCACTTTTCTACTCTATATTGTATTTCATTTGGAAAATATATGAAAAAAATACTGTAGTGGAAAAGCTCAATGTCCTTGACAGGGAGATTTGTATAGACCCTGTGAGTACTGCATGCTAGTGACTAGTAGAGAGTTCTTCAAGCATGCGCATTATAATTCTGATTATTTCACTTAATTTTCCCACTACTCTGTAGAAAAAGGCAAGACAGTTTAGATTATCTGTTTCATAGATAAGAAAGCTTGGCACTAGAAGGATAAGGGACTTGCCCAAGGTTAGACACGTATTGATTATTGAAGCTTGTCATGAACCTACATTTTCTATATTTCAGTATTTCTCCAACTAGCACAGACTAAGGTCATCAATCTCAATCATAGATGACTGGAACACACAGCACAAAAATAGTGACCCTCAAAGCCACCCAGAGGCCCTATTCCCATTCTTTTCACTCCTATAGAGCATGGATCAGCAAAACAATATCCACGGAAAAAGAAAAATGTGCTCTACAACTTAAAAAAAAAAAAAAAACTAAACAAACAAAAAAACAAAGTGGGGAAAACTCTCGAACACCTGGGTATGGGGGAAAAGTTCCTGAACAGAACACCAGGGGCTTATGCTCTAAGATAAAGAATCGACAAATGGGACCTCATGAAATTGCAAAGCTTCTGTAAGGCAAAGGACACTGTCAATAGGCCAAAACAGCAAGCAACAGATTGGGAAAAGATCTTAACCAATCCTATGTCTGATAGAGGGCTAATATCCAATATATACAAAGAACTCAAGAAGTTAGACTCCAAAAAAAAACAAATAACCCCAACAAGAAATGGGGAACCGAGCTAAACAGAGAATTCTCAACTGAGGAAATTCGCAGGGCTGAGAAGCACCTAAATAAATGCTCAACATCCCTAGTCATCAGGGAAATGCAAATCAAAACAAGTCTGAGATTCCACCTCACACCAGTCAGAATGGCTAAGATCAAAAACTCAGGGGACAGCAGATGCTGGCGAGGATGTGGAGAAAGAGGAACACTCCTCCACTGTTGGTGGGACTGCAAGCTGGTACAACCACTCTGGAAATCAGTTTGGCGGACCCTCAGAAAAATGGACATAAT
>CM052709.1:13896666-13916393 GCA_028551405.1 Uromys caudimaculatus
CCTGAGTTTTTGATCTTAGCCATTCTGACTGGTGTGAGGTGGAATCTCAGACTTGTTTTGATTGGCATTTCCCTGATGACTAGGGATGTTGAACATTTCTTTAGGTGCTAAGTAATAGGCAGAAGAATAAGGTAACTTTATAATGGGATCTTTCAGGTAGATTTTCCAGTTTGGAAAAAGATGGGACACATAACACCTTGAAAATTTTTGCTTATTAGATAAAATATGAAGGAAGAAGGAAGAAAGGAAGGAAGGAAAGAAAGAAGGAAGGAAGGAAGGAAGGAAGGAAGGAAGGAAGGAAGGAAGGAAGGAAGGAAGGAAGGAAGGAAGGAAGGAAAGAACGAAGGAAGGAAGGAAGGAAACAGTGGGAGGGCAGGAGTGATGGAAGGAGGGAGGGAACTAAATGGGGAAGCAGTGGGGAGAGCCTGGTGATTGGTTCAGTGGCTAAAGTTTTCTCTTGTCATACCTGTCAACCTGAATTTAATTCCTACTACTAGTAAGATGGAAGGAGAGAACAAATCTTATAACTTGTCTTCTGACTTCCAATGTAAACCATGCATATGGACACACACACACACACACAAACACACACATTCATGCATATACATGAAGGGGAAAGTCAGAGAGAGGAATGCAATTTATGAAAGACAGAAATAAACACTTTTCAAGTCCTGCCCGTTAAAAGTTTTGATATGAAGGTTTGTGCCTACTCCTATTGCATGTTGTTATATTTGGGTGTTATCAGTTGGAAACTTCTTTTCTGGAGCGAATTGGAGGAGCAATGAATATGGGGAAGAGGGGATGTGGGGAAGTGCTGGGAGGAGTGAAAAGGGGAGGAACTATGGTTAAGATGTATTGTGAGAGAATAATAAAAATACATTTTGATTAAGTGTGCTTCCCTTCCTCCTAAGATCCTAGTTGTTATAACAAAGTTGTCCAACTAAGGTGAAAACTTAGAGTTGTGACAGCAGAGAATGAGGCATTTTAACACATTTTAAAAGGAATCCGAAGTGAGTTAAGAGGTGATAACCAATAGAAGAAGCATAGACTACACCTAGGATGCTTGAAGCGAGATGCTAATGAACTGTGAAAGGTTCTGAGCTAGCAATCCAAGTCCTTATGGAACGGATGGGATGAGCCATGGTCATAAAAATCACAGAACCTGCTCAGTCTTCAGGACTGAAAAAACTGGGAAAGCAGTAGGTCAATGAAAGATGTAGCAAACTGTTTTGTTGTTGTTGTTCATGGTGGTGTTGTTTCTCCATTTTCTTCCATTTGTATCCCCTTCCTATTAATGCTCCTTCGGAAGGTTGCAATGCCTTCCAACTAAATAGCCAGTATCCTGTCTTTAGCTACCGCTCTGTAATTTTTATCAGTTTAATACATGAGATAAATAACTGAAAATGTATCAATGAACTTGTTTTTGAAAGATCAGGAAAACTTGAAAATCCCTTTGAGTCTTCACATTTAAGAAATTTTCAGAAAATAAAATCTAATATGGATTGTCATACATTTAGCAATGGCATTAACCATGAAAGTGTGGAAGAAAAGGGTCTGTTGCTGCTTAACAACTTAATTTCTATTTCATTTTATTTAAAATATAGACTTTAAAATGCCATATTTTCAAAAAGATGTAATGAGGTTTCTGAAATTAACTAGTCGTTCCATGTTAGATTTTTAACATAATGAGGCATTTCAATATTATATGCTGGGCTTAATTTTTATTACCTGTATTAAAGGTAAATAATAATTCCCTCTCACCTTATAAAACTTTTAATAATATCATTAAATACATATAGAACTGACGCTTCCATTAAAAATAAGATCAGCTACTACTATATCAGAAATATACTCTATTAAACTTAATTAAAGGAATATTTTCAAAACCTGGAGAACTTAAGGCTGAGAAACTTACTGATCATTCTTTGTTAGCAGGTTTTTGTGCTGTTTTGGTATCTTGAGAAAAATGTTCTTCTATTGATGTGATGACAAACATTTCAATTTAATATTTTCCCATGGGCCAATTTTAGGAATTTTCTCTGTTTGATATAGGTCAGTTTCATGGTAAAGATCCTTATTAAGAACTTAATTTTATTTCTTTGGTGGAAATCATTCATTACTCCTATGTGTATAGTTTTTTGTCATCAATGGGTTCTTGAAATTTTTCTTGCTAATAATGTTTGTCTACTACTTAAATATGGTTTTGCTAGAAACACATTTCTACGCACATAACAAGTATAGCTCTCTGTGTTTTCACACGTTAGTGGTCATTCACCAAAAGTATATATAATAGGTGGAAAAGAATCAATAGCCACTGTCTCTGTTGATTGCTATGGTTTTACTTTATAGTAACCATAGCAGAGAAACAGACAATTCCCAAGCTTTACTAGGCTTAATCAAATGTCATCTTTTGTAGCTCCCTGATGCTGGTCTACCCCAAGCTAACCTCAGATGTAGAAGTAGGAATACTGTATAAACTTTCCCACCATCAATTCCTCTTTATTTAAAACTTATTTATTTGTGTGTATGGAGTGGGTGGGCTTGTTCTTCCCATGGTATATGCCTGGAAGTAAGAGAGAGTTAGTTTTCTTTTTTAATCATGTAGATTCTGCGTATTGAAGTCAGGTTTATGGTTTAATGGCAAACATCCTCTCCTCTCCCTTTGAGCAGTCTCACTTGCTCTGAATTATTTTTGTTCAATAGTTAGGAGTGATCTGACAATTTCTGGTAGATTTTCATTTGTTACTCTTAACAGTGCATTGGAGAGTATATGTGTAATTTTTCTGTGTAACTAAACTATGATGACGCTAGATTCTGGTTCCAGAACCGAATCCTGACAATAATGAACATCATTATTACACTATCTGTCTTAAGAATTTTAACTTACTTCACTGTATGTATTCTGCCATGAATGTATTTTTTGATTCATTTAATTTATTTAAAATTTTATGACTATACATTTTATTTCTTTATATCATTGATGATATTTCTTTCTCTGTTACTGTATTTTTTTCTTTTTATTTATTTAACTCTAGAAATTTAGCATTTTATGGTCTGACTTTCTAGATATAGGGGAATTTGGTGTTGAATATCATAGAAGAAATTAAAAATGAGCTATAACCACAATCTGAACAAGACTGCCCATGTGGTTCCTTGACCAATTCCTAAAGAGTAAAGAACTCTCTGTATTATTTTGCACATTAGGAAATAAATTTATAATATACAGTAAATATGCTTCTTTAACATAAATCCTTAAAGGCAAGTTGATTTCTGAGCCTAGTAAATGATTCGTAAGGTAGATATAGAAGGGTATATACATAGAAGTAGATATAGATGTGATTTATAAATGTAATTATGAAGAGAGATGCAAACATAGACGTAAGTAACTGTAAATATAGAAACAAATAGATACAGTTATAGACATACACACCCAAGTGCATGAGTTTACACACAAACACACACACACACACACACACACACACACACACACACACACACTGATATAGAGAAAAAAGTAGAGAAACTAGATCTTCTCAAGTTTGACCAAGAAACGTAGTGTCAAACTTGAAACTACTAACAATGTCTAATCCTTCAGTACCTGGATGATAGAGCATTTTCAAAGTAGACTATTATTTGCCAATGGACCTTATTGGTTTTGCATTTCTTGCCTCAAATGTGAGTTCATTAAAATGGAAATAATTTTAGTATATCCACCTATTGGATTGTTCCTTTATATAGAGTAAATACTTTTCCTATATAATTATATATAGAAATCTTTTATGCCTTGTCCACATATTTTATTAAGAATATAAAGTTTCTATACTCAGAAATGTTCACTTTAATCTCCTCTTCGTTAATGTAATAATTTATTTCTCTACAAAATCTTCAGTGTTCTTAAGAAGATATTTCAAATTATAAAGCAATTGATACACTATAAAATTTTAGTATGAGGGTTGAACTAGTAAAAGCCTCTTGGTTTAATGAGAAACAACTCAAGAATAATTTGGATTATTAAAAGAGGATATTAACTACCACACTTACCCAGGGGATTGGTGGCTTATTTTGAAACTGTACATAAATCTAAAATAAAACATAAGTCCTTATGTATCTATATTTACATACATACATATTAAAGAGGGATTTTAATCCACCAACATGTCTGCTCTGGCAAGGAATCACATCCAAAGACCTTCTAGGTCTGTGTAATCTGGCTGGAATCACATATCTTTAACCTCTCTGGTTGGAATACAGACACTCTTATTACAGACCTTTAATCGCAAACAATTAAGATAAAGTTAGTTTATAAAAAGAAGCTGCCATCTTTGAAAGTCACTTCTAACTGAGAGGCAGAAAAAATGACTAATCAGAAAAAGATTTCACAGAATGAGTCAGAGATATCATAAACATAATACTCAGGATAACAGCACAGGAAAGAGTGGAGATTTTAGAGAGCAGTACAGAGAAAGATAGAGATAGAGAAAGAGATAGAGATAGAGAGGGAGGGAGGGAGGGAGAGAGAGAGAGAGAGAGAGAGAGAGAGAGAGAGAGAGAGAGAGAGAGAGAGAGCAGTTTTACAGTGTCAGGTTGCAGGTGAAGATAGAAAAAGCCAGAGAATAAGGAGCCAGAAGATTAGAACACATTGCCAGAGTTGGTTTGAGGCCACACAGAGCAATTCAGTGAGAAGCTGAAAGAAGCCAAGATGAATCAGTCCAATTGGCAGATTAGATTTTAAGGAGGCTAGAAGCTTCCAGGCCTAGGCCTAGAAATAGTTAGACTAGAGACAAAACTGCTCTGGACTCAGCTGAAGCTGTGCATTCCTTCTACTCTCATCACCTCATCTGAGGAAATAAAAGTGACATTTACAACATACACATACACTGTGGTGAAACCTTCGTTCCTTATAATGACCAACACAAAAAGAGGCTTATTAGTAGGAATATCATGAACCGTTTTGATTGTCCTTAATCAAGTATATCATTATCATCAGATATCTATTTAAATTATAAATAAAAATTGATTTTACATCACATTTAAGGATTGTTCTTTGGCAAGAGTAGTTTAATCCATGAATTGTTAGTATTGGCAAATTAACTCCATTCCTGGTAATTTTGTTCTGAATAGAGTATTGATGTGTATTGGCTTTTCTCATAAAAATAACTATTGAGGTTTCCCCTGTGTGGTTTTAATAATTTAAGAGAAAGGAATGGATGTCCTAAAGTGTGGTTGTAAGTAGGCTTGAGCAGTAACTATTAGACTTAAGTCACATCATTTTCTACAGACAGAATAATAAGACAAGGACGACTTAGAAATAATACTTAGATATAACAACTGGTACAATACCATACATTTTAACTTTCATAGAAGTATGGAAAGTATAAAAATTAAATAAATTCAGATTAAAACACCAAAGTGCAAGAAAGGGAATAAAATACTGAAGCATACAAAACTAACTCAAAACAATGAGAATATCTGGAAATGAATTTGTTTGAGAAAATGGAATATTTGTTTTCACGGTTTTATTCAAATATTCTTTTTTTGGCCAATACCAGTTTTTGAAGTTAAAGAAAGACACGTTCCATACATTTGTTGTGCCTATATAACTTTCCCTGCATGAATATTAGTAAAATAAAGAGGAACAACTTAAATTGATATTACACACAATATTCTATAGAGAAACATACTCTTTGTAATATAAAGTAAAGATATAATCCCAGAAGCCGTGCTTCATATTCAGTACAAAAATAATGTTTCTGGTATTGAAGAATTAAGCTAGACATTCTTAAAGGAGACTCAGCCCTTGAGCCTTGAGCTAAACTGAAATATAAATTTGGAAAGACGTGTACTATTAGCATAGCAGTCTAGTGTGTATGACACAAGCTACCTAGACAGTTATTTCATTACACTGTGATCTTAGGCCTGAAAGGTACTGTCTGAATCTTAGGGTTTTAGGCATACAGCAGGGATTATTTCAGAAGGCTTTATGTGATTTGAGTCTCAAGTTTTGTTATGACAAGCATGATCTTCTGTTTGACCACTGACTTTGAAATGCAAACATGAGGAAACAATATTTATCTGTCCGTTTTTGAGTTTTGGGTGAATTCTTACAGCAGTCCAAATTCACAAGGCATTTGTGAGAATGTTTTCTTCTGAGCAGCAGACTCAACCCCTCCGTGAGGGTTTACCTAAGCCTTCGGAAAATGCAGAACAGCTTTGCCGCTGTAGAACCCATTTCAGTTCTCCAGTTTGTTGACCCACCAGCTTTAGCTGTTGTTTTTATTTTATTTTTTTAATAATGATAGTCTAAGAAGAGTTCTTTAAAAATGCAAATAAAGTATGCAAATTGGGTGTGTCACTGACTTCATTACCATTCATTAACACCTCAGCAGGGATGATTTTGTCACATTAATTAGCTTCATTGAGTTGGGCTCTGAGGGAATGGGATTAAATGCAGTTATGTATTGAAAATGAAAAAACTGGACAGCATGATAACAGGGATCATAATGAATTTAAATAAAAATGCCTTTTTATATAAAAACGATATATCTATGCGTCTGTTGAAATACATAATAGCAAAAAATCTTCTGAGAGTTCAGAAGTAATATAAAAAGAGCAATTATAACTTCCGAATTATACTGGATAGAGCTCTTCTGAGCAAGTTGGGACGTGAAAATTGTAATCATCTTCTAGGGAACAGTCTAGAAGGAAATGTTTAAATATTTACCTCTGAAAATAATAATTCCAAGCACAGAAACAGCTGAGGACTAAAATGTGACTTTTAAGGTTGATCTTACTACCAAAAAGAGTAGGCATGTAAGAAATATTGCATTTGAACAGTTTCCTTTATAGATCGTGTTCACATTGCAGTGTTTCTGTACACATGATTATTTATTTAGATTTCCAAAAACATAAAGCAACATTCCCCATTCCATTTCTTAGCCAACCATATTGTTTTAAATATAAATAAATAAATTGTTCAGCAACCCCTAGAAGATACCAGCCACAATCTTCAACTCTTATTTGTCTCTTATTCCTTGGCCTTATTGTCTAGTTTTACACTTGAGTCTATTTCCATCATTCCTCTAGCTACCCATTCCTTCTCTGCTCCCAGTCCCTCCTCCCTCCCTCTCCCTTCTCCCAGCCCTCCTTTCTTTCTACTTAGAAAAGGGGAGACTTTCCTTGGCTTTGCCTTGGTGGAATGCATGAATATTTTTTCTATGCCTTATCTATACATTTTACTATGAATATAACGTTTCTATAATCTGAAATACTTCTACTTCATCTCTTCCTTTTAAAGTACTAACCTATTTTGTTACAAAATCTCCGATGTTTTTAAGAAGATATTTTAAATTATAAACATATTGACACTTTGGGAAATTCGGGTTGCAGTTAAGATTAGGCTCATCTTCTTCTCTTGAGGCTACACAAGGCACTCTAATTAGGGGAAAGAGAGGCAAAGACTGGTAACAGACAGAGACACACCATGCTTCTGCTATTAGGAATCCCACAGAAAGACCAAGCTGCACAATTGTTACATATGTGCAGAGGCCTAGGTCTACCCCATTCATGCTTTATGGTTTGTGGTTCAGTCTTGGCAAACACAGAATATTGCTTTCCCAGGAAAAATGTTAATGGCTTAATAGGAAAAAAAAAAAAAAAAAAAACCTAAATAAAAAGGAAAGGGATACCACTGCTCTTAAATACGGTAGAAGAGAAAGTTTATTGTAGATATGTGGGAGAGAAAAACAAGAGGCAGGGACATCTGGGAGAGTCTAGAGTGGACAGAATTCTGCCACGAGTGTGGCAGGGGTGAGGGTGGGGTGGGAGCTGGGGAGAAAGGGAACAAGGTGCAACAGCCAGAAGGTCCAAAGGTGTAAAGAAAGAAGGTAACCAAAATGGTTGGATTATATAAGGAAGAATAGCCGAGATCCCTGGGTTTGAGGTGTCAGAGCAGGAAGCAGGTACTAAAGCCAGGTGCACCCTGTAATAGGTGGGGGCTGAGGGACGCTGGGAGAACCTGGAGGATCAGGGTCCACTTTGGTAAATTACATAGGCACCTTAGCCATTTCCCGGGTTGAAATCAAACACGTTAACTCCCTCCAAATCAAAATCATTTCTTTAGGAAGAACAATAAGAACAAAACAGATTTACTATCATCACCTGCGTCTCCTTTCTTTCCATGAAACACTGCTTAAACGTGTTTCCATTCATGACCTTACACATCCAAAAGCCTTAATCAAATCTGGACTGAAATCTTTACTGTACCACATTGCTTAGCCATTTTTCCCAAATCAGGGTTGTATCCAGCTTATCTGACAGCTTCCTCAGGTGAAAATTTAGTCATTTTGCCTTTTCTGTTGAATTGCAAAGCTCTGAAGCAGACAACTATTAGAAGGGACCTGTTAATCCTCACCTCCTCAGATTGACTTTTCCTTTCAGCTGTCTGCTGCATGTGGTTCTATTCCGCAAGGAAGTAAGAGAATGGTGGGATGCCAGTTTAAAGGCAGAGTACACTGAATTTCCCTTTGTTGGCAAAGTTCCCCCTCTTGTTTTTCCCGCTGGAAAAGAAAGCTCCTGTGCTATAGAATGTACTTTACAGAAACCATCTGTGAAGGAATTAGATGAGCAGCCAAGGCTGGAGTCTGGAAATGCGTGAGGTTATGAATCCAGTGAGTTTGTGTCAGAGCTTTGCCCATCTGAGCTTTGAAATGATTGAATTTTGTAAAAGATTCTTAGACGAGAGGGCTAGATAATTTGGACCTAGATTTCTGAGTTACAGAAGCTATCGAGTACAATAAGGTGAGCTTTGAACTAACAAGTTTAAACAATTTGTTATGCAACAACAACAAACGAAGTAAACGACAAACGACGTATTGTTTAATTAGGGGAGAGAGTGAAATGGAGAGAGTACTAAAGAGAGAAAAGAAAGGGTAGGAGCAAAGGAAAGAAAGGAGAGAAGGCAGCAAAAAATGAAAGCAGAAAGAAGTTAAAGAACTCTAAAAGATGAGAGGCTTAAACTAGAGAGAAGCTAGGATAGCTTCAGGAAAGAAAATAAGAATGCAATGGAAAAATCTGATTCATGTGAAATGAAAGGAAAGTGCTTTGTGCAAACAACAGTCCTAGCCTGTGAAATCCTAGGAAATGAAATTCTGTTTGCTCTTTGAACACTGGGTTGTGGATGCAGAATTATTTTTTTTTTTTTAGTTGGCTTTTAAAATTAATTTTTTGGGAAAATAAAGTGAAAGAGTTGGATACTTGTTGAGAAAGCTGGAGAACATTATGCTTAATACGGAGGGAAGGGAGCAACAGATATAAAGACAATGAGAACATGAAAATATCCCTGAGAAGTATGAACAAAGTAGAAGTAAGTGCTTTGTTTGCAATGCATTTTGACTAATATAGGATGTGAGGAAAAATCACAAAAAGGACTGGGTTCATATTTCTAGATAGTTAACACTAATACAGCACTTCATAGTTTTGAAAGAATTAATAAAGTTAGATTATTTAATAGACAATTGAGATTTAACTACATGTCATTGGGAAGAAAACTTCAGAAGTTGAAAGACATCCAGGAGAGAATATTTAATTTGGCTTAACAGTGCAGAAAAAAAGTACATCTGTTATTTATATCTTTTTTGTTTTTTTTTTTTTTTTGGTAGAATCATTAGGATGGCATTTCAGTATTGTATATTAATATGAACCTAGTTAGGTAAATTATAAGACTGAAATTATGATAAATACCTTTTAATCATTATCTATAATCAAGCAAGCAAGAAATCGCCTCAAGTTTTTTCAACCAAAGGGCTTTGATGTGGATAGGATAAACAAGCTTGTCACTATCAATATTAACTAAGAGGGAGAAAACAAAAGACCTAGCACATGCAAGGGTCTAGTGTCAACAGACAGAAACCACTGTCCTATGAACATGTATGGAACAACAACAGCAGCAAGAAAAAAAAAAAAAACATATAATTTAAAAAGAAGCCACACAGGAAGCACAGAACAGATAGATGCTGGACACCGCTCATTTCACAGACAGAAGCATCATCTGTTGCCTATAGTTGCCATTCATCCTCTAATCCAACTTAGAAAAAGATGACAGATCTCTTTGGGAAAACAAGTTTCAAACACTAATCTGACTCACCAAAGTAGGAGAAACACAACAAACAGATCCAACACACAAAGGGTAGGCATAGGCGATGTCCAAAATAAATAAATAAATACATAAATAAATAAATACATAAACAAACAAATAAATAAGTTGATGTCATTAAATAAATTGAAATTAGAGTAAACCAAAAAGATTAACAACAAAGATAAAACAGATTTTCCTACTACTCTTCCTTACACAAAGGAGACCCTCAGAATGTCAATGCAATTAAAATTACTTGGTGTTACTCATTGAATTCTATATAATTGTCTAAGATCCCATACTACAACATTACCCATGATATTTACAAAGATGCTGGTACAAAGAAAAAGCATGTTCAAACACTAACATTCCTTTCAGAAAAGGAAATCAGTAATATCCTGCATTGTTGAATCATCCTTCCTTTTCAAAGGACATCAAAAGAAGGAAAACAGGATCAGATTTGGAGGTTTTAGCTTTAAGAGTGGTGAATGTATAAAATATACCCCATGAACTTGCCATTCTAAAAGGTTTTATAGGGAATAGCTAATTACTAGTATGTTTGTGATTTGAGCCCCCACCACAATCAGGTATGCTAAGAAGACTTACAAATGTAACTTGTACAATCAGACACGTCTTTATCTTCTCTACTCATTTGTAAGACTTTTTAAAATGTATTTCATTAGATATGTGTTTGTTTCAGTGTCTGTGTTAGTATGCTGCTTGTGTTCATTTCCATGGATACAAGAAGAAGCTAGATGTGTGAAGTTGTATTTAAGGGAATTTGTGAGCTACCAATGTGACTGGCTGGAATCAAACTGAAATCTTCTAGAAAAATCAGCAAGCATTCCTAACTGCTGAGGCATTTCTCAGGCCCTTCAATGTTTAATTAAATAGTTAATGAATTAATTTTTTACTTTTCCTTCCTTAGTATTGAGGTGAAAATTATCATTACAACCCAAGCATTGTCATATTTGATCTGAAACATGGATATGTCATCTTTCACATTCAAGAAACGTAAATTTATGTGATTTTTAAAATCATAAGATTAGATAAATTTATATCTAATTTTATCTTTAACATGCCAACAAACTAAGAGTGACTCAGCCATTAAAATTTTTCCTCTAAATTATTCATTTAGGCAATTAATTCTTTTTTCTTGAAATTTCTCTCTATGGAAGACAGCATGAAACTCATTTAGTCAGAACTAGCCTGTTAAATAATGGTATTATGTGTATCAGTTTCCTTGGATATTAAAACATTCTATCCTGCAGGAAACTATTTAAACAGGAAGGTAAACAAATAGAAATTGCTCCAGGAAGTCCCTGAAACTGGTCAGATTCACTAGGCCTTTACATTACAGAATAGAAAGTAAAAGTTAAGTTTCCCCTTCAGAGAAAGAAGAGCAAAGCTGTAAAGGAGACTTTTAGACAAGTAAAACTTCAAAAAAAGACACTGGAGAGATGGCTCAGTGGTTGATAACTGACTGCCATTCCATAGGTCCTGAGTTTAATTCCCAGTAATCACATTGTGGCTCACAAACATCTGGGATTCAATGACCTCCTCTGGTGTGTCTGAAGACAGCTACAGTGTACTCACATACATAAAATAAGCAAATAAATAAATTTTTTAAAAATACTTAGAAGAAGACTCTTAGACCAGAGAAGCTGCCTGGAAAAAGCAGAAAGTAACAGCAGGTGAGCTACCTGCAGGTTGAGCAGTATGAACCAGGTTCCAATTTCGTGAGCTGCCCCCCATGTTGGGGTGAGTTTGGTGGTGCAGCAGTCTACATGTCTTTGAGTCCCTTTTGATCCTGTAAGTAACTTCTTATCAATATTACAAAAAGTAACTCCAATAAAATTCAGTGAGTCACCAAGTTGGGCTTTCATGTTATCAGTACATTGGGCTGTTGTGGGTTCTCTGTCTGGGGTAGTAGCATATATTCATCAACCCAAGAAAATTTTGTCACACGACAGGCATGTGTTTTATTTTTCTTCTCCTCTTTAACAGTTAGAGAGAGAGACCTAGAATTAATGATTGATATACTATAAACATCAGAATGAATGAAAATTCATATGTGGAACTGTTATGAAAGAAAATAAAGTTATTGGAGATGATAATATTGTTTGAAAAACCAGAGGTTTCACTAAATAGGCTACTATCTTATTCATAATGAGGAATTTTCTTTCTTAGTCTTTGAATTTCCTACTTTTGACCTACCACCATGGGTTTGATTTCAACTTTTTTTTCAAAAGTGATAGTTATCAATTCTATAAAAGCATTAGATATCATTAGCCAGTGAGTACTGTGTGTCAAAAGGTTACTGTGGCATCTTTGTGCCAGGTAAGTGTACATTTGAAAGGCCACAGAGTTCTGTTCTCACATTTATGGTTCACTGAATTGATTGGAAAAATACTCAATCTAGGAGGAAAAGGAATTAAAACTCTTCCTGAGAATAACCTCTCAGAAGTGCCATCATCACAAGGAGTGATTTAGTACCACACTACTGAGAGGCATAAAGAAGAGGGATTCATAGCATCCTCTAGGCCACCATATAGAACCACAGATATTTGTTCCCAAAAGAATTATCAAAGGATAACTCAAGGAAACACTTCACACATATAGAAAAGCTGAAGTCTTTTTGTTCAACATAGATAAATTGAAGACAAGAATACTTTTAATAAGATCTCACTATTTAATTCACAAAACCCTACTGTCGATGCATATATTTTAAAAAATATATATTATTCTTTTTGTGAACGTAAATGTCATATGTGTCTGCATACCCAAAGGGACCAGGGGAGAGCATTGCCTATCCTGAAGCAAAAATTCCAAGTGGATATGGGAGCTGGAAACTGAACCTGGACCCTCTGCAAGTGCAAGACTAGCCCTTAACTGCAGACATGGATCTCCAACACTTTTCTATGGGTTTTTTATTACAAAAGTATACTGTTGATTTTTCCATGATAATTAAATTTAATTTAGAAGATATCATAGAACATATTGTGGGCCTATAATTAGAAACATCTGAGCCGGGCAGTGGTGGCGCACGTCTTTAATCCCAGTACTTGGGAGGCAGAGGCAGGTGGATTTCTGAGTTCGAGGCCAGCTTGGTCTACAGAGTGAGTTCCAGGACAGCCAGGTCTATACAGAGAAACCCTGTCTCGAAAAAATCCAAAAAAAAAAAAAAAAAAAACCCAAAAACCAAAACAAACAAACAAACAAAAAAACCAGAAACATCTGGAATAATTTCTCTGAATTGTAGATGACTTATACAAATTATACCCATCAAGATATACAGTAATATTGCCACCCACTCTCCCCGCCATGTATGGTCTATACTAAGTGACTTTGTTTTAAAAATATAATCATGGTACATATAACAAATAACAAATTCAGAAAATAAGTAATACCTTAGGGAAGTACTCTCATAACATTAATGTTAGTAACTCATGCCTTAGCATCTGTCCATCCAAGAACCATGCCAGTTCTCAGCTCACAGACACTCCTTGTGGAGACACGAAATGCACATCGCTATGCTCCTGAATTTATTCTTCTAATGAAGGTAACTCTCTGTGGGCATGAGAAAACTATTAGATAGTCCTATATTGAAGAAGTTTCATTAAAATATCTAATTAGTACTTCTTCAATTTTCCAAGTTTTCCAAATCTGGAAACCAAGAAATTGTTGAACTGGAAGGAGTATAAGGAGACATAATGAATGCATGTAAAGTGAAAAATGTGGAAAAGATAAAAGAAATATGTAAATTTATGGAGATAGTAAGATATGAACATTTGTCAATGAGTATGTCAATATCAGCTCCTCAACTATGATAGAGAAAAATAGGGCAGGAAAATATAAGCATGGTGTTTGAGAGACCACTGGCAAACTTATAACCCTTGAGTTAATCTGTAAAACAAAAAGTTTATTTATCTTAACAATATAAATTGTAACAAATATTGATTTGTAATGTGACATTTCCAGACATACATAAATCATGCACAGAAAGCTCAATTTTAGTAAATGTAGAATTTTAGAGTCCAGTTAAACTCTGTGAAAGCATAACTCCCCCATATATTTTGACAATCCATTTAAAAATCTCAGAATGTTTAAAATATAATATTTGTCAACACAGACACCACCTACTCACCAGTGCTAAATGCACAACTACATTGTAAGTCACGGTATGTAATGATCCTGGAATCAGCCGATTCATTGATTGCTTTGCTTGTTTTACCCATATCTGAGGCATTTCAATCTCCTAGCCTCCTTCTCATAGATCTAACTGTAAACACATTGTTCTTTGTAGCATACTGCCAATTTAAAACAGACAACTGTGGTAACTCTTTTGTCAAGGTACTAAAAACAGTTTTAATGATTTTTGTTGTCATTGTTATTTTTTTTTACCTTTTAATCACGAAGGTCAACTAAGTGTTATCATCATACTCCATAGAATCTTTTATTATTTTTCTAAGAGCGTGCAGCCACAGATGCCTTCCAAACCTAGGTCTACTGAGATTCTACAATTTTCAGCTAATTTAGGTATCTGTTGCCTGCTCTAACAGATAGATTTACTTACCAACTTAGGGAATAAAATGAAATCTTTCTTCAGATTTATCTTTAGAATAAAGCAGTACTATAGGTCATTTTTTACAATGGTTTCCAACAGTTTTATGGTATAGAAATATTATTTTGTCTTAGATGTTTTCTGAAGCCAGAGTACACAATATTTGTATATGTACACTCTTCTCTAGACAACTACCTAGTCCTAGTTGAAGTTGTGGATCTTGAAATATACTTACTATGGCCACTTGGCTGAACCTGGTGGGTTTTTAGAAGCGTCTGATGTAATAGGTAGTGACACAGGGCTCTCTTAAATTTATATGGCAAATGAATATTGTCTGTGATCTGAGTTACTAAGTTTTGTGTTTTCCTCTGTGTACACAAGAGTACTTTTGACAAACTTTGCTCTTTGAGCTAATCATATTAGGCATTAATTAATATTTAATGTATTATTTCAAAATATTTCATTACTATACAATATTTAGTTTGTTTTGGAAGCTAGCCAGTTCATTAAATACCCTTTGTAATGTTCTAGCTAATCAAATTATTCAGGCTGTGATGCAAGACTTCCATTGCATACACAATCTCTTGGTAGTCTATCAAAAATGTGCAAGCTGCTCTTCATCTTTGAACTTTTGTGAGTTGGTTACCGTAGGAACAGTTTCCTATCATAGATTTCAAGACCAAATAACAATAGATAAGGATCTGCTTATTTAACAATTATTAGGAATTTGAAGCGGATAGGAGATCTCATCCAGTCTTCCAGCACTCATCAGTTGGAGGGAGAAGTCCATAATTTCTCAGGCAGTTTGAGGTTCATACTGAGACCCTCTCCCAACCCCCTTATGTTCAAGCAAACTAAAACTTGTAATATTAATGCTATTATCAGCAGAGATTAAAACCTAGAATGGGAACTATAAGCCCAGGCACTGTGAAAATGAAGCACTCACTCAGCTGTCCCTGTATGTGAATAATGAAAACTCCAAATCATACGTCTCTTTTTGTCATGTTCTGAACATCTGCCTTATGGATTCATCTATAATCTCAAGTTTTTTCACATCTACTAGCCATCTAACATTGTGTTCTTTGAGCTTTGCTACGTTTTACTCCTGATCATTTCTTGCAAACTTTAATGAATGAAATATGAATAAGGTGTACGTATAATAGTACCAGAGAGAAATAACTGAATAATAAAACAGCCTTTGGTGGAGGTTGCTCTTCACTTTAATCTTTGTATAAGTCTATGCTTTCCTGAGATTCCCAAGGACAACCAACTAATATCTCAGGAAGCCGACTAGCAGGCCTTCCAGTCTTCAATTCTAACTTGTTTTGAAAATTTCTTGATATGAGAATGTGTATATGCATGCATGTGTGGTTACATGCAAGTGTTCATGATTATATATTTTAAATAAGTAAATATACATGCATATATTTGTGGGTATGATATTTTCCTATGAATATGGTGTTCTTTTCCTTTCTTTTTTCTTTTCTTTCTTTCTTTGTTCCTTTCTTCCTTTCTCCCTTTATTCCTTCCTCCTTCTCTTCCTTCTTTCCATCATTTTTCCCTTCTTTACTTTCTTCTCTATCTTTCCTCTCTTTCAGATCCTTCAATATTTTGCATAGCTGATCCCAAACTCCTGTGCAGATGCAAAACTATTTATTGTCTGCCCAGCACCTCTGGCCAGGATTACCTGTACACAGCAACTTGCCTAATTTTGAGATCTTAAGAATGTTGTATTCTCTACAAAACATTAATTATGCTTTGGAATTCATGGTAGCAGAAAACATTGAAACTCAGCAATGTTCCTTGGATAGCATTTTGAAATACATGGTTCTAAGTCTAACTACAGTAATGTTCTACTGGGAACTTCTAATACGATGACTCTACTGATACTAGTGAAGGTGAGGAATATGGTTAATAATAGAAGTTTTACCCAGGAATAAGCTGGCACTAAACACATTGTAGAGAACATCAGTGCTGACTAGGTACACAATTCCATCTGCAGTAAGTACATTGTAGAGAGCATCAGTGCAGTCGAGGCACCCAATTCCATCTGCATTACTTGATCCTCTATTTAATATTTTCGCACAGCATCTCAATGCTTTACAAAGTGGATTGAGAAGATAATAAATATGAAAGGATGGTGTGCTTTACAAACATTATATTTAGATTTGCTGAAGACATAAGAAATGTCTCTCAGAGATAGAAGATCACAGTTACTTAGATGGTTAAAATCTTTCAGAATAGACACGGATATATTAAATCATTATACTACTATATTATTGAGAATCGGTCAATGGGTTTTGTAAGCCAGAATAACTCAAGAGCGCTTTCATTTTATTGGTTTCACTGATGCTGGGCTTTTGTTTGGTTAGTTAGTTTGTTTATTTTTTTGTTTGCTCTTCTACTATGATGTTTCGAATGAGGGTCACTAACTATATTCACATTAGAGAGATAAGACTTAGATTATATAAAATTATAAAAGTATGCTAATATGAGACTCTACATTGTATTCAAATAAGTTTGTAAAACTTGATCATTTTTCAATTATTTTCATTATTTTATTACTATCGTCAACACATAAATGATAGCCACTCTTTGTCTCTTTCAAGGTAAATTGAATAAATTATTCTCTATGACCTGAACTTCAATGGTAAAGAAAGGAAGTTAAAGACTCTCTGTTGCTTTTACTGAGATTCTAAAAAGATCTGGGGAAATGGTTCAGTCAGTAGAGTACTGGCTGTACTACCATACAGACTTATTTGAATCCCAGTACTGATGTAAAAATCTGCAGTGTACCTGTTACCCAAGAGGAAAAACCCTTGGGTCTTGACCACCTATTCTTTCTCAATCCAGGAACTCCAGTTTTAGAAAGAAAATGTGTTCCACATATAAGCTGGAGAGCAATTAGAGAAGACCCTTAACTCTCTTTGGCATGTCTCTCAGTGTTTAGGGATGCACAAGTATTGTTGAATCCATACACGGCTATGTGCCATCTAGACCTCACACACACACACACACACACACAAGAAAGTCAAGCGTGTTGTTCTAGGAACACTGCTGAGTAAGTAAAATTCTATACGTAAAAGTAAGGCATCTCCATAGGAGACACATCACTATGCAAATAACATTAGCACCACTTGAACAGAAGCTTAGGGTAGTAAAGTGTTGCACATGACAAGAAACAGTAAGGAGTCTAGGGTGGTTAGGAAATAACCCAATCAAGGTACAATGGCAGTGGAAACTAAGGCTACTGTTAAGCAGAGTGTTTTCTAGTCATATATTTAGGATCTTGTGTAGCAGTAGAGAATGCAACCATAGTTAAAGGGAGACGATGAAAACAACAGAAAAAAAGGCCCAGGAAAACCCTCTGAACAATGTGAAGGAAGTGACTGCCTGACTAAGAAAAAGCAAACGCCCTAAAGGATCTTCATTTTCTCGTGGAGCCTCCTAGTGAGGATCATGGACAGTCTCATATTAGCAAAGTTTTATAATTTTATGTAATCTAAGTCTTATCTCTCTACAGTGAGTATAGCTAGTGATCCTCATTCTAATTTGGTAGGCAAAATACTCAGGTTGAAAACGTTTGCATTTTCTGTCTTCTCTTTTCAGTTATTAAGAGCTTTCATCCTACAGACAGCTTAAACTATGATATGAGGCAATATGACTGTTGTCTACTCAAAAGGAAATGAGCTCTTAATATTTCAACTCATTTTGTAGCTGAATAATGTCTCAGGGTTTCTATTGTTGCGATGAAAACATCATGATCAAGAAGCAAGTTGTAGAGAAAAAGGTTTATGCAGCTTCTACTTCCCGATCATAGTTCGTCATTGGAGGAAGTCAGGACAGGAACTCAAGTAGAGCTGGAACCTGGAGGCAAGAGCTGATGCAGAAACCAATGAGGGGTGCTGCTTACTGACTTGCTTTCCATGGCTGATTCAGCCTGCTCTCTTATAGAACCCAGGACTATCAGCCCAGGGATGGTGCTAACCCAAATTGGTTGCTCCACCTGACTCATTGATCACTAACTAAGCTAATATCTTACAGCTGGGTTTCATAGAGGCATTTCTTCAGTTGAAGCTTAGTCATGAGGAGTGACACTATTTGAGAGTATTAGGAGGTATGGCATAGTTGGACAAAGTGTATTACTGAGAGTGTGCATGACAGCGCCAGTATCTCTTTTTCTCTGCCTACATATTAGGATATAGTTGTTAGGTACTGCTGCAGGGTCTTCCTATGTACCTCCATGCTGTCTGCTGTGAAGATAATGCACTAAACCTCTGAAACCGTAAGCCAACTCCAAATAAATATTTTCAATTCTATTACTGGCCTTGGTTATGCTGACTCTTCACAGAAATAGAACAGTAACTAAAGAAGGAGTTATTTAATTTTTTTTCAAAAAACAAAGTTTAGAAAGTGGATGGAGAATATAGCTCACTTGCCTAACCTGTACATGGTCTGATATACAAGAAGCATAATGAATAAATAGACATAGAAATAAAAGTGTCATAACGATGACACTTTTGTATCATTCATTGTACATGACTGTTCTAAAGCATGACTATTAAAATTAACCTAAAATCAATACATCTCTTACTTGAACTAATACCATATGATACATTATGCTTAAACTCAAGTGTAAGCTCTTCACCATAGTTTCCAAAATTTATGTCAAAAGACTTTGAGCTGAGACCAGACCACCTGATTTCTGGTCCTTCAGGGCACACTAGTTACTTTTTTCTTGTTCTCAAAGATGATTTATGTTCATTCAGAGATAGAGCTATCAGCTTGCCAGTCCTGACGCCTAATGAAATTTGCAGGCAAATGGATGGAACTTGAAAATATCATCCTGAGCGAGGTAACTCAGTCACAAAAGAACGAACATGGTATGTACTCACTGATAAGCGGATATTAGCCCGAAAGTTCAGAATGTCCAAGTTTCACTTTACAGTAACCGCTGGACTGAGAGTGAGGTCCCAGATGGAGGAGTTGGAGAAAGGTCTGAAGGAGCTGAGGGAGTTTGCAGCCCCACGGAGG